>OX104063.1:134548583-134624073 GCA_944474145.2 Dicrocoelium dendriticum
GGCAACATCTGGGGGGTATTCGGTTACACATATTCGGTTGCACATAGGCGACGTTGAACCATTGGAGTGCTAGTCCCTCTCTTATCGTTTGTAACAAGGCCTATCTGAGCGACCTTTGTGGTTCTGCCACTCAGAGTTGATAACCGTTCTATGCGTCAGGAGTAGCACACACACACACACACGTCAAAACATGCACACGGGTTGCTAGTTGTTCAGTCACACCAAAGTCAGGCGGCCGCAGCAGATGGATGTCTTACCTCGTAGACTGTCGGGTTCAGCGATCAAACGACTCGCGGATGAACGCACACACCCACACAAAGCGGCAGCATGTATTCATCGGCCTGCCTATTCGAGGATAAAAGTGGAGCGTTGAAGAGCGTCGTGCTGCGGACGAGATATTCGATCGATGAGCGTAGCAAAATGACGGTAACATTTTTGTGTCACAACTTGCAGAGATGGTTGCCATGTTGTTTGGGTGTTTCCTGCCTCTTCTTCTGAAGAAGATCAAAATGTTTCCGAAAATCTCCGGTTTGATGTAGTTACACACCTAAGAGTCGGCAAAGAACATGCCAAAACTGAAAACTGGAACTAGAGTATACTTCACACAGGTAGAGCTGTTAGGAGCTTAGCTATTTGACTTTTTGTAAAAGAGCTTTATAGCTATTATTTATCCTTCCAATCCTCTACTTCCTGACTGTTGTTTAAACCTTCCACTTTGTTTGCTTGATTGGTACACACATGTCATTGTTAATGGACACTCATCTCCGTGTCATTTTCAGCAGTGGTTTTTCTCCGTATCCCTGTTCTAATTGATTATGTTAAAGGAATAATTAGTTGTAACGCAATTATTGTATCGTTTTTGTTTTAATTTTGAGCCTGCCTTTCACGTTCCCGTTTGTTTCGTGACGTTTGTATAAACGCTAACTTTTGTTATTCTGATTGGCCAGTGCCCGTCACTTTAAATGGATGTTCGCTTTACGCTTGGGTCCCTTGATGCTATTTCTAAGGACATATACGATTCGTACTTGATTACACCGTTGCTTATTCGTCCATTGCATTTGACATTTTCTTTCTGTTAGCTGGCTCAAATGTAATTTAGTAGCTTCACTATATATTGCCTTCAAAATTATATAAGCAATGTGATTTCATGTATACAATGCTCTTTCCGGTTCGTCTTTCGACTCCTTGTGGTCGTGGTGTGAAAGCGTCAACAACAAGATCCAAGATGGAGGAAGCAATCAGTAGAGCCCGCCGAACCGGTTCGAACAAACGCGCGCACAGTGTTGTGTGGGATGAATTAAAGTGGCCACAGGGAACAAAGCGAGAGCCGAGTTAGATTGCGGCCGTACATTTTGAGTCAATTTGCCGAATATTTTCGGTAATTCTGATCAGACTGAAACACTACATAATGACGAGTAAGTGCCAAATGTGACGGATTGCGCTGCGTATTGCTCAGAAGGTTTAATTCCAACCGTAACAAAGCAAAAAATTTCGGAGTAATTGAAAGTACTAAATCAAACCACTTTCGTAAAGATTAAATGAGGCACAACTCGAAGGCACGTATAACTTTTATTCTACACTCCAGTTAATCTTTGTTTGTGATAGTGGTTTGCTCCTGTACATAAAATGCCACCTTCAATGACCCCAGGATTTGTTGTATTGTTTCAGGTGGAATTGAACTTTGTGATCAAAACGCAGCCCAATACTGCACATATAGCACTTAATCGTCATAATATAATGTTTGAGTCTGATGAGAATTACCAAAATGAATGCTTTACTTGGAGCTTACCTTCCTTGATTCATTTCTTAAGGCACCACGCCTAGCAGCGATGGAGGTGACACATGCATATCCGAACAACTGCTATCGGTTGAACGTAAAAAGGAACCTGTCCTCTGGCCAAGAATATAGCACTTTACTAATATTTTATCTTTATCCATAACCCAAGATACAGCCCCCTTGATGCGACGTGATTATTGTGTACACGGTCGCGCTTACTTACAGTAAACAGGACAAATATTCAAGAGCGCAGCAATGTGTAGCGCTTGTCCTTTGCAAAATATGAAACACACATAAATATAGATAGACGCAAAGTTTGATCATGTTGTCCAGTAGCGAGGAAAATAGATCCTTACTGCAAGTTCGACGAAAAAAGAGGCGGATCTCCTTATTTCCGCCTAAACTGACCCCATGATCTTGAAAATTTTGTCCTCAATCCAAGTAGCAAAACTAGGGAGTAAGATAAATTGTGATGAATAACTAGCTTAAGAGGAATTGACATGAGTATGATGATAATATACCCTAAATTGATTGCAGTAAAATGAAAGTGAAACTAGGGTGATACATGTTTTCAGTTTTGAACTAGCCATTGCAATTAATTAAAAATATTTTGTATTTTCGCCAACATGCACAACACAACGCAGACTCAAATAACGAAGCAGGCAACATTTTAAGTAACCGGTACTCAAACATCTTATCACCAGTATCTACACATACAACCATCGATATATTCAGTATGTGGGTACATTTGGTCGACCTAGCTCGAGCTGAAGACGATTAAGAATTGCAGAGGAGATCAGATGTAAAATAATAGAAGTAAAGGTAGGTAAGTAGTGACCAATCGAGAATTGAGGACTGTAAAATGCTTCACAGAAAGGAATAAACGCTAAAGAATGATATAGAAAGTCCTGACTAACTTTGCGGTAGCCAGAAAGCCGACACGTACGGATACTAGGGCAGACTAGATCCAAATATAACAAATTGGGGAAGGAGGCTGAGAATAGGTGGATAAGATGAGAAAGATGCTAGACGCTCTGGTTCCAAGGACCCACTGTCATGTCCAGACAAACCTGCATGCAACACTTTGCCTAAACTATGGCTTGCAAGCAGGACGGCAGCAAACTAAATATGAAAAGTAAACGAACTAGAAATTGGCAAGATAATATAGCTAGAGTAGTCAAGGCATGCAGATCGCTTAGTTACCGGTTACCAAATAACCTCAAACAATATTTTGGCTTTATGGTACCTTCAACTACCGCAGGATGCTTTCAAAAGATGTACTCCGGTATCATTTGTGATCTGGTCCATCTTCAAAACCTTTCTTATCATTAATTTAATTTTTAGAGTAGGCTTCATTTTACTGTTTGAAAGAGGAATATGCAACATTTCCTAGAACAAGCAAAAATATTCAATACATACTTTTTGTGGAAGCAGCCAGTTACACATGAAGGTGTACCTATAAAGGAAGAACATTTTCCTTAGTCTTTAATTATGGTGATGTGGCTATAGATTCCCGATCTCACATCTCGTATTTGTTAGTTGTCACAACTCGCAATGATTACTCTGCAATACATGGTTTTTGTTACACAAGTCACTGGAGGAAGCACATATTTAAATGCGTTCTTACGAGTTAAAGACGCCTGTAGGGAAGTCAAAACGTTCACATTTTCGTTGTTTCATAATACTGGTTTTTATTGATCACTATGTCTTCCGTTGGACCATTTGTTTGTTTGACTTCACCTCCCATAGACAATTACTGCTCGGTGAATGCGCGCTACTTTGTTCCTTGCTGTTGCTTTGCTCTCCATTCATTGTAGCCCTTACAATATATCTTGGGTCCAGGTGCTATTATTTTTTCTACCGTTGTGCATTTGACCCGTTTCTTACCTGCCGTGCTATATTCTAACATTTTACTATTTGCTGATGATGTAAAGGTATGGCGCACTATAGCTGCGATGGAGGATCACACAGTGTTACTGGAAGACCTGCACAAAGCGTACACATGGTCCATCGAGAACATGCTGCATTTCAACGTCACCAAATGTAAAGTTCTCAGCATACGGTACAAGAGTATGCACAAATATCGCCTAGGACCACAAATCCTACAGCGGGCTTCTCACCAGTGCGATCTCGGCGTGCTAGTTCAAGATGACCTCGGTTGTTTGTGACAGACTGAAAAGTCATCTGCGAAAGAAAACCAGTACTTCGGCCTACTTCGCCTTCAGGAAGTTTGACCCTTCAGTCTTTCCAAAAATGCTTAGTACGTATGTGAGGTCGCATGCGGAATAAGCTATTCAAGAGTGGCAACCTTAGCTCAAGCACCATCTCACCGCGCTCGAAACTGCACAACCTAGGGCAACGAAGAGCCTCCCTTACCCACTCAGGCTGATGACTCTCAAAATATACAACGGACGTTATCGGCACGATCTCATAATAGTTTGGTTGTAATGCTTCTACTTTACCTCTGCTCTCTGCCACTGACGGCTGTTGTATTGTTGCTAGCTGCCCTATGAGACTGCGACCGTCTGACTTCTCAGTCACGCGCCAACCCAACAAACGGAATACAGAATACCAAGGCCCGGTAAACAGGAAGTCTATCTACACCATAAGTTAACTGTATTTATAGGTAGCCGAAACATGCTAATTTAGGAGGTCAAGATCGCTCATTTTCGTGCGTCCGGTTTTCAGCCAGTATGAGTGAGTTCCACTCCACGGGTTTATCATATTGACAGTGTAGTTCGATTCGTTTTACGCGGAGTGGTAATTGCTGGCCGATCAATTCTCAGTCGATACCCAGCTTTAGCTCCGCTTACCTCTCTATTACAGTTATCGGCTTGAAACTCTAGAAGTAGGCGCATTTTCGCCACTGCCGAACGAGTTCCAAGTAGATAGAATGCGGGTGGGGAAAGGCTCTCATCCTTCATTTGAGCAATTTCCTCGTCTCTGTCCACAACAGCAGAACCAAGCACTCCCGATTGAGCTGGCACATATTTATCCCCATTGTTGCACTGCGCATCTTGGTTAAGCTCGCCTGTTGCTTCAAATTGGTTCTGGTCCGGAGAGATACGAAGTTGTTGGGGGTTCATATGTTGCTGTCTCCTCTTTCTCATCAAAGGATCAAGCAACTGTGCTCTGCGTACTCCGGCTGATGCCGCCGGTTTGCGGATATTCATGCCTTTGGATCCGATGAGGCGACTGGCCAATCGAGGGGAAACGGGAATCTCAGCTTCGGTATAATCTAGTAGTGAGCGGACGGCCTGACAAGCCTCGACCGTCTCAGCCTCAACGTGAACGATACCGTTGTGAAGTAAGTCGACTGAACGGACACCCGGTAATCCCCGTGCTTCTTGAATGGTGGCGCTGCGATAGCCGATTGCAAGACCAATAAGCTGCGGTTGAATGCGGAACTGAGCAGAATATCCTATCATGATACCGCCAGACAGATTGGCTGCGTTAGAACCTTCCGCATTAGTCTGAATTGGAATGCTTATCGGTTTACAATGCATAGCTGGAGCGTCTCCGTTTTCCGCGGGAGACTGCGTGGAATCCGCAAAATCCAACTCACCCGGTTGCCCGTTAGACAACTTCCGAAGTACATGATATCGAAACACAAGAATCCGGACATGTGCCAATTCCAGTAAAGCAGCCCGTCGAATGGCTTCTGAAGATCCTGACCATATGTGCAGTAGAACCAACGGACCATTTGCTCCTGGAAGACCTTCCAAAAGTAGCGTTGGATCAGTGACACCGGCCGGACTTAAAGTACCGGCTATATTTGGAGCACTGAGTATGGTAGACTGTGCTATCAATGAAGTTGAGGGCCAAGACGATGCTACGGAAGACTGTGACTCAACCGAGACTGCGACGGATGGGACCGCATCAGAATCTGCGTGGCTTGGAGTTTGGCGCCCGGATACGGTAGCAGAATCGCTATCGGCGAGAATTCGCCTCGCCAAGACGTTGGCGAGAAAAGGCTCCGGATCACACTGGACCAAGCAAGGGGCGCCACAAAATTTGAGCAGGGCGGAGTGTGAATCAGCGGAAGTTGCTAGACGAGGTAGATAGACTGGTATGCACACCGTATGACGATGGAGAACTCCGGGTGAGGCCAGAAAATGCGTTTCGAAACATTGGTCTCTGGTAAACGGCTGCACAGACGGCTCACCAACCGGACGCTCTGGAAGTGGCAGACCAGTCCAGGGAGGTCTAATCTCCTCCAGTTTAACAAGAGTTGATCGATATGGTAAAACCGAACCAACACGGACAACATGGGGGAGCAGGTGATTGGTGGATAAATCATTTGACGAGCCATTTTCAACCAAGGAAGCAGCCACCTCGACATAGCCGAAACCGCCCTAGATTGCCAGTACGCGTCCTGGCCACCAAGCACCCGCAAAAGGAATTTCTTTCTTTGTATGCCCATCCTCTTCGAGACATTCGTTATCGCCTTGGTCCCCGTGAGTCGTGCTTTTCATACTGAGCCAAAGGTCGACCGGATCCCGAACAGAAAAGGAGTGCAACGCTTTGCCCAATGATAATGTTGAGTTGCCCGTTACGTGGGTAGTCTTGTCTTCATCGTTATAAGGGTTAAAAGCACTGGGAGCCAAGAAGAGCTCTGAGAGCGGCACTTTGAGATGCGTTGAACTCGATGGATACTTGATAAGACCAAAGCCTTTCTTGATTCCCACGAGAATAGCTGGTATGTGTTGCCTCATTGCCTGCATGCTCCACCGGGATTTGCATCGCAGAATGGTTTACCAGATCTTGCGAAACCCCAACCACCCATTTCCTATTCCCTTCTGATACTCAGTCAAAACACCCTGCTAAAACGTCATTTGTTTAAGCTGGTCACGCAGTACACCAGCCTGGAATGTCGGCGAAACTGTTACTCCCTTTTTGTGTCAAAGCCTTGGAACGCTTTGCCGGAACATGTAAATAATGCACCCACCCTATCCCTTTTCAACCAACAGCTTGAGGATACTCCGTCTCATTTACCCTACGTGCTATAGCCCATGACCACCAGATGATAGCACCAAATCACAACTAACAGTGGGCGATGCCATAATCCTACTAGAGAATGAGTCGCTCCAAACACCTTGCACAAAATTTGATAAACGTTACCATTGTAGAAACTGGATTTCTGTATCCCGTCAGCCCGAGATAGCTGCAAACAAGTAAGCAATGTCCTTGCAATTTTTAATTTTTTTCTTGTTTAGCACGTGCTCAATAACCACTCCTCTTCTTGCTTTGTGGGCGAACATACTAATTTCAAACTTCCTTTATACGGAAGTGCAGTGAAATCTGGAATTGCCCGAACTGACGATTCCATTCTCCCTTGAACCATCTTTTCTCAATCTAACTACCCCACGGGACATTTCAAGCACCTACCTATTATCCGTTATAAAGAAATGTTCATTGTACTATAACCATAGGAAAGTGTAGTTGGATATCTGAATATCGCTTTGTGAAAGCACGCTGTACTGTTTAACTGGCCTTCAAATCCCAATTTCGCCGGCTGCTACTTCTGACAGAGCAACATCCAAGTAAGTGAACGCTATTGATTTTGAATGCGATTAGTCTGGTTTCTTTCATGGTTAACTGGTGGTACATGAGCCTAATCGATTACACAATAGAATTTGTATGTTCTCAAGTCATTATCGAGCTGAAATAAATCAAACGTAAGCCTAGGACACACTGGCTGATTGGAATGACTGTATAAAGCCTACTGTATAAAGCCTATCCTATTTCTACCCAGCATTTATAGGCTAGTACATTTGGATATTGAAAATGTTATCTACCACATAGCAGCCCACCTCTCAATGGCTTTAACATCGCTTTGGATACCGTTAATTTTGGAGGTATTTTACATGGATGGAAGCGTATAATTAACCTTTAGATCCTCAGCAAACAAATAAAGCCTGACAAGTCGTATAAGAGAGATAAGGTCATTTATATACAGTTGAAAAACATGACCCCTAAAACACTGCCTTGCAATGCCCGACTGGCGACTATATAGAGTAAAGAGACTTTGGCTTACTTGAGCCGATTGCAGCCAAAACGGAAACGAATTTGTTGTTTCGTCCTTACTTATTTTCTACATAAGTCTCCGGCGTGGAAATCTGTCAAACACTTTCATAGTTCAAGAATCCAATACACTGAAGATCTAAATCATTTGCTTCTGTTTGATGATTAAGGAAGCTAGCTTAGTTGGTCACAGACGAACGGGGCTTTAGAAAGGTATGCTTTACAGGCTAGAACATTTGGTAGGATAATAGGAAGGAAAACACCCGCCTCTTAATAATAATCTTACACACGTTAGAGAATTGAAGTGTGGTTCCTGGGGCGGTAGTTTTGGATGTCCACTTTGGACCGGTACTCTTTTTTCGGTATAAGCGTAGACTTCTTTCAGTGTTCAGGATATTGATCAAACAGAAAGCAAGAGGATTTGTTCAGTGATATGAAAGAACATTTTCGTCATCTTACTTGACTAAGGCAAATGAGATCCCATGGGGGACAGGTCTATAGGATGGTTGAAGGTAGGTAACTATGCGTTTTCTCGCAGCGATGCTACGGTCGATAGCTGAAACTCGTTCAGAGACTTCAGTGAAGGTTGACAAATCCACTGTTTCATTTACAGGGTTGCAAGTTTTAGTAAAATATGAGATAAAGGCTTCGGTTATAGCATGCGGTGAAGCAACACATTCACCTTCAGATGTGACGATTTGGGACGCTAGATCAATTTTCTCCTTATCTTCTTTGCAATGGTGCAGTCGCATAAAGACTGGCATTACAATACTACATAGTTCGATGTTCTTCCTGGTTGAAATAGATGTGGATTATGAATACCTTTTCAATTATTGTCCTCGAAGCCACAGTAATATGCTAAAGTCATGAGTTCGTTCATAGGTTCTAATTAGAATCGGTAGTTCCCGATTATCCCTTGTGTTTCTAAAAGTTATTTAGAAGATGCTCTCGTACACTTGATATTATCACCGGAAACAAGTATGCTGAAGCATATAGTCACATGTCAAGCGAAAGCCACGAGAAAGCTGGAGAAAGTCATTCAAATCTAATTACACAGAAGTGTGGAACCATCACTGGTCCCACGTGCTACGGTTTGGCTAGTAACTTGCATTTAACTATTTGGCAATCACATCAAGTTATACTTTTTATTGTACAGTGGCTACCGAGTACGTGAATGAAGTAAAAGTTAGGCCTAGTGTATATTTTCCCTGGTAGCCCTGAGAACATGTTGATCCTAACCACCGGTGATGAGGAAGATAACGAATTTACCCCGCTTGACATTTGTTGACAATTTGGAGTAAAAAATCTTTAGTGGGTTGAAATCTACACTGATGAGTTAGCAAATGAACTGAATTCTGACATGCAATTAACGATGTCAACTAACTGGTTCCTATCAACCAGGTTGACTTAAAGTGGGCGGTATATACAGCCTACAAGCGTCCGCGTAAAACAGAGTGACAAGAGAAACTGAGCAGAGTTAATAGTGGAGCATATAGATGGAAGTATTCTTTCAGAGACAAGAAGCTTTAGAGACCAGCACATTATATAACTACCTTTTGCCTTGCTTTCCATCCCGTTTAATAAACTTGCGGCCATTTTTGGAAAGCTTCTGGCTACACACAGAAATCACGACGATGTTTTCCTGTGTAACATTAGACAAGGTTTGTTCAAGCATATGAAGGTGATAGTAAATGAAGCTAGGTCATCAGCGAAAGCATTTTAAGTTTAGTCAGTCTGAAAAATACCTAGCGCTGTCCAGCAAAGTAGCATGGTCGTAGTATGTAGCAACGTCTGTTGACTCAAATGTGTAGATGTATGCTCAAATGCTCTTTTGAGCTCGTGCTAAGTGGAACCTTCTGCAATATAAACATTACATGGATTTAAAGCACTGAGTTCCCTTTGTCATTCTAAATAAGACAATAAGAAGACTGGTATTGCTAGATGGTACCACTTCGTGTTATCTGTTCACTCGCAAACCAGTGAAGCCTACTCAACCGATCTCCGCCACAACCCATTGCATTTACCAATCCGTTTGTAACTGCGGTAGTAGTAGTTACATTGGCAGAACGGATCGATCCTTGGGTAAGCGCATTGGAGAGCATATCCCAAAATGGATTGCCAAACTATCGACACAACAAGCAGGCGAACGAGAAAAGGTATCTAAGCTGTCGGCCTCATCGATCGCCAGACATCTACTCGGATCAGGCCATCAAGTTGACCCCAGGTCAACATTTACAGTTATCTATCGTAATGACAACCCCAAAGTGTTGAGGTTTGCCGAAGCGGTGGCACTTAACCGGCATCGCCCTATCCTATGCGTACAAAAACAATTAACAGTCTCCCTGAAGCTTCCTTGGAGATCATGACCCTAAGATCCGGATGCTAATCTGTCATTGTTGTGTCTACGTAATTTTTCCCTTATGACCAGTTTCAAATCTTCGATTTTTTCTGTCACGTGATTCATCTATCTGTTGTTAGTTTGCGAGTGAACAGATAACACAAAATGGTACCATCTCGCAATACCAGTCTTCTTATTGTTTTATTTAGAATTACGTGGATTGATTAATTCTACAATCATTGATGGTGGAGGGAGAATAGGTGGGGGATACAGATAAGTTCTGTGTTGACTTAGAGAGGTCAAGTTTAGCTGAACTAGGTGTTATTGCAAAAAGGATCCCATCGCAATGAGGCTAGACCTTACTGTGGTGCGATGGTTTGTGTGCCTCAGTGATCCATTGAGCTATACTCGGTAGTGCATTTTTGCACTTTCAGAGCCACTCATACCAGATTGGTCAATGGTTAGAGGCCAGACAAGCTCAGCCTCCTGGTCCTCCAGGTAGGGGGTTGGAATGAGGGTGGCTCCTTATTCCTTAAAACGGACTCCTTGTAGCCCAATGCCAAACCCGCTGCCTTGCGGTCAGGTTTTGAACCAAAGGCTTTGGTTGAGAACTCTAATCGTTCTCCTTTTTAGTCCTGGGCAACCTGACAGTATCATACCCGCGTAATACAATGAATCCCACATCAAACAAATTTCTGATGCTCTGGCCACCGCAGAGGATAATCAACGGTGCCCTATCTGCTGCATCGGGCAGGGTGGATAGGGGTTTGGATGCTACTGCTCAAGCCTTCGCGTTTTCTCATTCCCCGTCTTGCGTTTTTCCCACTTATCGTCCCGTTCCAGCTTCACATCTATCCCCCTGTTTTTAACCCCCCAATTCTCGGCCCTCTCCAACCTTGCTTCAATAGTCCCTTGTCTTTTAGTTACAACTCACAAGTAAACGCGGAGCGTCATTCCTGTATTGTCAACAGGCCCATGCCCAAGCAAGCGGTCAAGCCCAGTTCATCGGCTTCCATTTGGAGCCCTCGATCCTCCTTCAGATTGGCATGCCTCAATGTTCGCACATTGCTTCAGATCGGTCAACGGGCCGCACTTGCCCGAACATTAGAGACCCTCTCGATCGATATCCGCTGCTTATCGGAGTCCCACCTGCAAGACTCGAGCGTTGTACTCACTTTGCGATCCCTTTCAGGTGACACTAGCAGCACTTTTGCATTGCGCCTATCCGGTGACGATGCAGCTTCGAGCATCGGCCAAGCCGGTTTCGGTATTGCCCTGAATCCCCGGGTTGAAGCTGCTCTGGTTGATTGGATTCCAATCAGTAGCAGGATGTGTGCGGTCCGATTGGCTGGCTCGTTCAAAGCTTCGAAGTTGCGTGGGACTAACAGGTACTTATTCGTTATCGATGCCTATGCACCCACAAACTCTAGTGATGATTCGGTACAAGACGACTTCTATCGCCCACTGAACGAGCACCTTCACCACAGAAGAAACTCGGACACTGTAGTGCTGGCCGGGGATTTGGACGCTCAAGTTGGAATATTATCCACAGATGAGCTGCATTTGGGAGGCCAACATGTTATAGGCTCCCGTTATGATAACGGTGAGCGGTTACTTCATTGGTGGGTGGATGCTCGCTTATTTCTTGTGAGCACTAATTTCAGACACAGCACCCACCGGAAGGTGACTTGGCGCCCACCAGCCTCGAATCACCTATGGACGCAAATCGATCACATTGCGATAAGTTAACAATGGAGGTTGGGTCCAGAACTGTCGCTCGATTTGGAGCACAGATGTGGACACCGACCATGTACTTATATGCGCTGACCTGCGCATGAGCTTTGGCGGACGCCCACGGCGGCGTTTTGAGCGCATTGACACCAGCCAACTGGCGAAGCCAGCTGTTCTGAATGCCTATCAAAGTACGCTGGCATGCGAGTTGCATAAACGCCCACTTGATGCAATTGAAGCTCACTAGTCTCATATTCACCAGACATTACTAGCAGCAAGAAAATCCTCATGTGGCAAGTCTAATCGCCAACATGCACATTGGGTCGCGTCACAGTCTCTGAAACTTATCGATCCTCGCCGGCATGTTCCGGCTGGAACCGAACACAATGAAACTCGCAAAGAGCTCGGGGCAAAACTCCATACTAGCTTGAAGAGAGACGGCAAATCCTGGTGGTCTAATCGTGCAACTGAGATGGAAATTGCCGCTGCCCTTGGTAACCATCGTAAGTTATTCCGCCTGATACGGGAAACGGGAAGCAGGAGATCTGGTGTTAGTGAAATTATACGTGACGAGAGTGGATAGCCTATCTACAACTTATCAAAACGCTTTGAGCGTTGGGCTGAGCACTTTAAAAGGCAATTTAATCAGTCGGAATGGTTAGATTTCTCGCCAGCCACTGATCGACCTCACTCCCTGGGTTGTCCATTTGGATCCACCCTCTCGCTCAGAAGTCGAACGTGAGATCGCACTGTTGAAGTTACATAAAGCCGCGGGACCTGATGATTCCCACCCAGCCCTCTTCAAATTCGGGGTACCTGCTCTTGTGGATGATTTACACGAGTTACTAGTCAAATTGTGGAAGCAGGAAACTGTCCCAACCGATTGGAGCCGCTCCGTCATAGTCCCAGTTTTCAAAGGAGGCTCACGATCGGAATATGGCAGCCATAGATGAATCAGTCTGATCTCCAACGCTTCCAAATTGCTTGCCTCTGTCATCCTTCACAGACTGACTGACACTCACGAAAGCCAGATTCGTGAAGAGAAAGCTGGATTTCTTCGAGGTCGTGGCTGCATTAACCAATTCTTCACCTTGCGTCAGTTGTTGGAACACCGTCAGATATATTGGCGGCGCACCGTTGTCGTGTTCCTCGATATCAAAGATGCATTCGATTCGGTGGATGGACGTTCATTTTGGGACTGTCTAATAAGGAAATGTGTCCCTGAGAAACATGTGAGCATTTCTCGAGCATTATACACGTGTAGCTCAGGCAGAGTGAGGGCTTACAGCAATCTATCGTTGCCCTTTAATATTTCCAGTGGCGTGAGACAAGGATGCCCGCTGTCACCTTTCCTCTTCAACTTCGCTGATGACGAAGGCATGGAAATCGCGCTCACAAGACACGACTTAGAATGTGTGGAGCTACTCCCAGGCGAACGACTTCTTGACTTGGAGTGTGCTGATGATATTGCCCTGATCTGTGACAGCTCACAAATGTGCCAAGCGGCACTGGACAGATTAGCACTAGCTGTCCGTCAATTCTGGCTTTGCTTCGCACCCTCAACTTGCAAAGCGTTCCTCCAAGATTGGTCTGGACCGCCTCCTACGCTGACCCTTGGTGGGGATCAGCTAGAAGTCGTTCAAAAATTCAACTACCTGGGAAGTTGTATCAGCGCCCTTGGGATTGAAGATGAGATCACGAATCGTATAGCAAAAGCTCGGGGCGCTTTTGCTAACCTTCGCCACTTTTGGCGTCGACGCGACATCACTCATTTCCTGAAGGGTAGAGTGTACAATGTAGCAGTACGTTCGGCTCTACTGTACGGTTGTGAAACCTGGCCGCTTTAAGCAGCGGACCTGAAGAGTCTAGTTACGTTCGACCACCGGTGCTTTCGTAAGTTAGCTCCCATCTGGTGGGAACACCGCGTGAGCAGCAAACGTGTACGACGCCTGGTATATGACACAGGAAACGGAACTGAACTGCTCAGCACCGCTATTTCACACACCAGGCTCAGATGGCTCGGCCACGTGTTACGCATGCCAGCCCATAAACTCCCGCGACGTGCGTTGTTTGCTCGCTCGAGGGGTGTGGATGGAAGAAGAGGAGGGGTGGCCAAGCGATGACTTGGTCGAGAGGAATGAAGGCCCTCACTTCTGAGCTGACCTCGGTTGGAACGTCTCGGCTTCCTGGTTGGGGGCCGAAAGACGATGAACACGTTTGGTTGGACACACTTGCTGATATGGCTAGGAGCGGATCTCAGTGGCGTTCGTGCTGTGAGCTCCTTTGTCCCGCCCCATCAATTTTAGCCTCCCCTCCAACCACGAGCTCATTATTTAACCATATATAATTTTGCATAGTAATTTTTTGATGTACAGTATACGGCAGGTAGCTTACCGGAACGATGCTCATCCGTTACCGGCTTGCACCAGTTGCATATTTTCTGCTTTTTTCTATGTATTGCGGCACAGTAGCTGAAGTGTTCCCCACCTCTAAATAACGTGTATGAAGAAGATGCTGATGCAGAAAGGATCGCAAAGTGCATTTTAAGAGACATTGGGGAAGAGAGTAAGGAGAGGGGCATTACTAATTAGCTGGCTGTTCTACAAAACAAGGTAGATGCCTGGTGAGGGAAGAGTTTGGACGAATCGCCTGAGAACAGGAATATGTGCTTGTTAATTTGTGCGACAGCATTAATACACAACACAGTCTTGTGACATTGGAAATTCGCCCTTCAGTTTGAGTAGCTTGCTTGGACTAACACGCTGAGGGCATGGGACGTGGTCACCACTAGTCAATATACTATTTGATTGCAATGCAACTTTGCGGAAGCTTGCGACAGTCCAAATGGCGTTCATGAAGATACATCAGTTTTGATGATTAGAATCAATCAAGTGTGCCAACACGGGGCTCATCACAGTTTTTCTTCCAATATTGCGTAGATTAGCTGCACAATGCTCGCGTATTCTCTCAGACAGCCTCCTAGTAGATTTTCCGATGTATCTGGCTCGTTATGAACAAGAGAAGGAATATACATAATAAGAAGTACATGACCAAGGAAGTCTGTCTTTGAGTAGGGGCCTCACGATTGGTGTTGAAGCAAAACTTAGCAGCATGCTCGCTGCGTAGCACGTATGGCTCATAGCGTCGCATAATCTTCCAGATGTTGCCTGCGCTCTACCATCTCCCTTGAATGGCAACGACAAATAAACCGGTTTCTTCTCTACCGAAGCTGGTTTAGCTCTCATTTCTCTGCACTCCATATATTTCCGAACAAATTTTTCTGGACAGCCGTTTCTCTCGAAAACGCCACTTAAGAAACGGAGCTCGTCCGCAAGTGTGTCCTCACTACAAATCCTTCTGTCCCTTTCGGTTAAACATCTAAGCAAGTTACGTTTCTGATTTATTGGGACAAAACTGGCAAAATGTACATATTGTCCGTTCCACGTTGCTTTTCTATGCACCCTCCGTTGGACTGATGCATCTGGTCTCCTACTAAGCTGAACGTCTAGAAATGACACCGTGTCATTGCCTTCAGTTTCTACGGTGAACTTGGCATTAGGGTGCGCTGAGTTAAAATGGGATAAAGTTGTGTCTGGTCAACAGTGCCTGTCTGCAACGCAAAATATATCATCCACATATCGTCCGTAATATGGTAGACTGGTAATGACTCCGATCAGATAAGTATTCTCTAGTTTGCTCATGAACACATCAGCCAGTAGCGGTCCAAACGGTGAGCCCATTGCTACTCCATCTTTTTGTCTGTATATGGCCCCGTTAAACTGAAATTGTATGTTACTAGTACACAGCGGGAGTAGCTGTTTCAATAGATCACTTGAAAGGTCGATACCCAGTTGATGGTCTCGAACGGTGTAACATATATAATCTAGTGTCTCTTCTAACGGAATGTTGGTGAAGGGCGACACCACATCCAACGAAAACATCTTTCTTCCGGTTAGCTGAAGATGTCTTATGGAGTCTAAGAAACTGAATGTGTCTCGTAGGCTGTACCTGGACATAGTATTTCTCACCGGCTCTAGAAGCTTAGCTAACCACTTGGCTGTCGCGTGATACGGTGAATTGCACATGTCTAGTATGGGCCTTAGTAGAAGTCCTTCCTTATGCACCTTCGGTAAGCCGTAGAGTCCCGGGATCACAGTCAGTGTGGGACGTGGCGGAGTCAATCATGTTTTTCTTTTTCAAGCGCCGTAGAAGCTTAGTAACTGTCTTTGCTATTGCTGCAGTTTTGTCCTTTGCATTCTCCATTTTCCGGAATTTCGAGCGATCGCTAAGGATGGCGTTCATCTTGTCGATGTAATCAGCTTTCTCCATCAACACGATCCCTGCCCCCCTATCAGGCCTTAAAAGGAGCACATTCTCATTTTGTTTGAAAGCTTTGAGAGTATCTAGGTGGTCTCTTTTCAGCAAATACCAAAGTTTAGCTTTGTATTTCAGATATTGATAACAAGTATTGACCAGGGTAGGCTTAAAATGCTCAGAAGCTAATGCTGACGACGGCGTAAGCATAGAAAATTGGGCATCCAAATTTACAAGCTGCACTTCTAATTCTAATTGTTTTGAATAACTGTGGGGACAGCAAAAAGTTGGACCGAGTGAGAGCATATCAAGTAACGTTTTATCCAAGTGCAACGACGTAAAACTGTGAACAGAAAGGGAACCCTCAGCGCACGAGGAGCCTCCGGTCTACTCATCGTGGAAGCCACATTACCGCATGTGCATATCCGTCTGCCTCGATTTTGTGGCTGGCGGGTAGTGTGTTTGTCTGTGTCATGTTGTCCCTCAATGACCAGAATCCCTATCGCTAAAGATATATAGTACACAGCACTGTTCTGTCGTTTTTAGCAAAATGGGTAATTTGAGTCATAAATGACAGAAATCAAAGTGCGTTCCAGGCCTGACAAATCCTGGGGGAAATTTATCGGTCAGGTTCAGCTGGTGGTTCCTCGGATTTGTGTTGTGACTAGGTTTCAGAAGTCAGAGGCAAAGGTGACAATGGCTTTCCATTATCTGATAAGGCAGAACTAGGTCACTACGGAACCGATAATAAATTCCGCTACACACCGGTGGAGTTTTCATTCGTGGTTGGTATATCAAATGGAACAAGCCCTTAAAACATTTGGTTGCCCTACGCGGTGAGGTCTCCGATGGAGTCAGATCGCATTTTACCCATGATTAATACGCTTGAATCACGTGCCTAAAATGGGCTCTCACGCTTTGATCATGTACGGTCAGGTAGTATGGCCAAACCGTTCCAACGTGCTCTGTATGATACTAACATATTAGTTCCTGGATTAACACACTATCAAGAGTGGCTTGCAGCAGCCAAGATTTGGAATCCTAATCCCAAGGTCGCTCTACTGTCAGGCGGTCTTCAGAATGTGCCCCCTAACTCAAATGTGTTCTTGTGCTTATTGCCAACAATTGGAACGGAAGCAGATAAATATATGGACATCTAAAGAACGATTCAGTTCTCGTTGCAACCTATCGTGATCATCCTGATTACCGATCGCACGTCATTTTTCAATATCATTGACGAGAATCAAGCAAGTCTAGTCGAGGAAGAACAAAGACCAGTATGGCCCTGGCACTAATTTATTTGGAGCATCTCAGTCCAGTCAGTCAAACCCAGCAATGAGCCTCGAGCCTGCAGCCACCGCTGAAGAAGGAAGCTTTTGATACATCCAAGGAGAGGCATTCCAGTTCCGTTAGTTTGTGAAAGGTGAGCAAACCGATCGTACGCTTCAGGAAAGTCGAGCTAGAAGGCCAGTTCCGATCCCACACTCCGCTGTTTTGTTTCAACTTCAAATTAGTTATACATGAAAGAGGTGAACGAAATTTAATTTTACCCGAGGCTCCGATGTTAGAACATTCAAAACAGCCAATTAACGCCGTAGAATGGATGGAATCTGTCAACTTTGATATCTATGGAAAGAGAAGAGATGGTGGATATTTTGCAAGTTGGAAATGTCAACAAGCACTGGAAATCGGCGTACTAATACCCTGTGTCTTAACACCAGAAACCTGTTTTCGTCCAAGAATCAAAGAAACAGTTCAGTCTACTAAGGTAGTCTAACACATGGAGAGATCCCGCTCAAAGCGACTTCCGATTAGCCGCTAAATAACGACAGTTCAGATAACATTAACAATTTAACTGTTGAAGCTAATGGTCACACACAGTATGTAAACTAAACTTAGTCCCGGAACTCTGGTTCCTTTATCCTCTGTTACTCGGGGACAATGAGTCACGCATTCGGGTAAGTGGTGAGCGCACACAATTGCCAACTGTCCAACAGTAGATATCGGTCTATCTCAAACTGTTTCTCACCCAGTCACATGGGTGTGAAAGGCCGGAGTGTTGGCCGTAGGCAAGTGCACCTGGGTACAACTGTACTTGCTACTCTTGTCCATCGTAAAATAATCTGGATGGACGCGGATGGCTGAGTCGAATTCAACTACGGCAGGCCACAGGGCAAGTTTCCTGATCGATACATACCGTGTTTCGGGCTGGTTGGAAGGAATGCAGTCGTGCGAAATCAAGGGAGGAGTGCATAATTACTTGATTACAGCGGTAGAATTGTAATGACGCTTGGACGGGCGTAAGTGACCTTTGCAAAAAGTGTTCAATAGGTATTTAGTGTTATCCCATTTAATGACAAATTGGTTAATGGCAATGCCCTTGGAGACTGAAAGTTAGTTTTCAATAATCCACCTTAGCAAAATGGGCTTTCCTTACCATTCGGCCTTACAAATATAAAATATAACGTATTGCGAAAGAGGGTTGGAAAGCTATGCCGCCTAAAGACTACTCGCTGCCGCATAGCCTATTCTCCCGTCATTCCAACGTATTCACTGATGAGGCAATATTGCGTTAGCATGGAACTGAGAAGATGCATCTCTAGGCAATATCAAATCCTCGTGGATATTGAGATTCACAGTTTTAACAAAGCGCGAAGCTCATTGGCTATCATAACTGATTGACAAAACGTGGGACTACAGTACACGCATGTGGGTTGTCAAGCATATTGTCCATCACAAGCCAGTCATCCATGTGGCAAATTAGCTGACAAATATTGCTGCAAACTCCAATTAGCAAATACAAATGGATCGAAACGCCGCGCATTCACGGTCTATACTCCTACTGAAAAATCGTCGGACCATCTTCCCCCCTTATGTGACCGGTATGCTATTTTTAGATGCATCCATCCCACGCCGGAGTCTGTTCGCCGATGAACGCGATAAAACTGCAAAACCGTGTAGCCTATCCTAACATCCCCATATCGTTCACATCCTTCACGTGTTCCTTGGGTATAACCATGAAAAACAAGTATTGGCATTGTGAACCAAATTGCACTGAAGTGATCAGTCTAAGCTATATCGAATCAGCTCTGCTCCTTGAATGCATTCTTGCCTAACGCAACTGTGGCTACGTTTGTCCGTGCACTAATTTAGTCCAGCAATCAGTGTTAGCGGTGAATACGGCGTTCTGATTGCAGTGCGGAAACCACCTGAGACGATAGGCTATAACTCTTCGTAAAGTTTCCATGTTGATGACGCAACATTCGTTGACAATACTGCCTTTCAATTCTTTAGATGAAATAGGCATTATCTTGTAAAGTCCTCTTTTTAAACAACTCCATATGAAGTAATGTAAGGGGTACAAAACTGGTGACTAGGCAGGCAACCCTTTAGACATCCGCGCCCGATCCATCGGTGACCGAACATCTCGTTAAAATAACCGTGCACCGTTTGTGCATAATGGCAGGTGCGCCATATTAAGATATAACGGCTGAAGCAGTTGCAATCGCCAACGAGATGAACCTTAGAGAACATGATGACAAGAATAGCAGTAATCCTAATTGATTACTTGGAAAATACGAGTTAACTCATATCTGCAAAGAAGACGTGCCTGGCTTGCAAGAAGCACCTGACAAAGCCTATTGAGCGTCACGGTTTCTTCCACGTACATACCGTTCGACATTCCTAGTGAAATCAATCATCATGCATTAGGCATGAAGTATGTTTCAAGAGCAAAATTCAAAAGTGATGTTCAAAATGACAGCGTCGTTTCGCTTGCAGAGCAGTATTGATCCGATGTTATTGGCTAACACTTACTGCAATTCCAACGACATATCGTAGCATTGTTTACGATGGTCCCTTTCATTTTCAGACAAGTTGGCCTGTTTATACACTGGGGTTTCAAGTACCCATGGGAAGAAATCCAGGTTCAAATCAGGAGACTGTTAGGCCACTATTGGTCCTCCCCGAGCGATCCAACAACAACCACCGAAAGTTTTCTTAAGGCAATCACCTACCGTTTGTGCAGAAGGGGCAGGCGCACTATCCTGCTGCTTTCAAACTGTACACAATAAGCTTTCGACCTGCATCTGTGGAATGACCCTGGACTAAAACATGCATTAGTAGGGGGATGCTAAGAAATCTGAAGCTTTCGTTCTGTTATAAAATTCAAATTACCCGTCACAAACTTTGAAAAGAAAACTAGTCCGATAATTTTTCACCTTGGCAACCCAGCCCATGCCATGAGCTGTGCTCCAAGTTGCACACGTGAAGCGATGCAAGCAATTCTACCATACTTGGAGCGTGTGCGAAGCAAAGCGTGCCGGCAGGCCTCGTACCACCACGGATGACGTGTCCGCTAGCGCTGTGCTTGATGAGGTAGCTTGAACTTGTAAAGTAAGCATTCCTAGGATTGCGCAGCATTGTGCTATTACACAATCTTCTTTGCGTCGTAAATGCAAGTAACAAGAATTCCGAATGTCTCGTGCAATGCAGGTTCCATTTCTGACGCTATGCGATTGTGGTAACAGTAGGGAATTTTTCCTATGGTATCTGGATATCGCAGACTTGTACTCAACCATTCTACATAAAGGGCAAATTTCCATATGAATGGCGTCGATAAGCTACATCTTTGGGCTACCAATAACCCACGAGAATGCATTTGACCAGGATCGCATCGGCACTTATCGAAGCCTGTGTGGAACGTGAACCGAAGTTCCTCGAAACACATAGACGATTCAATGGTACCGTCAATGAGTTATCCTTGATTCGCAGCTTAAAATTTGAGGGCATTTCTGCAAAAGTTCTCTGTCGTACGCGAATGAATACAGTTCGTAGCCTACATGGTTTGTTTACAAGGGCTACTCATGCTTCCATCCCCATTGATTGCTCGAAGCAGGTATATAATCAATCATCTGCTCAGTTCACTCGCCAGCAGCTTGAAGGGCTTTTGTTGGAATAAAATAACGATTGCCACCAAAGAGGAGAGAAAGCACAGCACAAAGGCTCAGTTTGAATATCTCTATGACCACCTCAGTGATCTCTCGGCAAGATCCATAGAAGATGCGGGCTGGGTTCGGGCAAAATTGGTGGATATCGCGAACCAATTCCTTAATACTTCAATACGCCAGAGATGTTACCAGAAGACTGAACATAGTGCCACGATTAGAGAGTTAAAAGAAATGGCACACTTAATCTTCCTGCAGCCAGACATAGGACCAGGCATTGTAACAATAAAAAATAATGACTACGTTTCAAAAAATGGAGTCTATTTTGAGGGAGTAGACATAAGTTTCTGATAGACGCAACACAGGAGAATAACATCTTGGTGAAGAAGCCGGTGGCCAGGAAACTCCAGATCCTTTTGCTACACGGATGCATCACTGAGTCGCAGTATAGGCACTTGAAACCGACTGGGACGCTGACACCGAGAATGAGGACTGTGCCTGTTAAACAAGCCAGGTAACCCACTGCGTCCGATTATGTGCATGAACAACTCGCCTTATCACAACGTTGCCCGGTGGCTAGCGAAAATGTTAGATCCCGTTCGTAAACTCTTGACTACGCACTGCCTGAATGATTAATTTGAACTAGCGAAGACGCTAGAACAATTCTCACTGGCTTCCGAAGTAATGTACTCTATTGACGTGGACTCTCTTAAAATAAACGTGCAGTTTCAAGAAACAGTTGCGGATTTGTGTCATTTCATCCTGAGTCCAAACATGTATGTGGGTATCCCTGTGGAATATTTGCGAGATATGATACTACTGAGTTTGGTTTTTGAGAGGACAGCATACAAACTTATCGACGGAGTCACCATGGGCTGCCCTGTGGGACCGATCTTGGCAGATATCTTTCTCGGCTTGATCGAAAGGCAAGTCGCTGCCAGTACTGGTGAAGTAGGGTTACACAAATGGTTTGCAGATGACATTCTGATGTTCACCAACAGCCAAAATTTAACTCGCCTGTTAACCACTCTAATTTCAATCCACCCCAACTATTCGGTCTCCCACGCGATGGAACAACACCGCTCCCTGGTATTTTTGGAGATACTCATTAAGAGACGGGACGTAGGTACATTGCAGTGCACTGCTTACCGCAAGACAATCTGGAGTGGGCAGTAGCTTCGATTTTCCAGTTTTGCCCAGGTTGCATATAAACGCGGCCTAGTGAAAACGCTGTTCTACAGGGTCAGAAAAATTTGTAGTCCGGATACGCTGGAATTCCAAGAGAAGTTTCTGCATAGGACTTTGGTGTCAAATGATTATCCTGCAAAGTACATTCAAGTGCACTGCAGACTCCCCAAAAAGATACTGTCGGTGCTAACGGCAGAGAAAACAGCAATTTATCTGTTTCTGCCCTTCAAGGCAACCATATGGCAAATGATATCGGGCACAAGCTCAGGTTCGCCCTAAGGCGCACGTGCACGACTGCC
Organism: Dicrocoelium dendriticum; assembly: GCA_944474145.2. NCBI lineage: Eukaryota > Metazoa > Platyhelminthes > Trematoda > Plagiorchiida > Dicrocoeliidae > Dicrocoelium > Dicrocoelium dendriticum. Next base: position 134,571,201 of record OX104063.1, read on the forward strand.
CAGTTGCGCCTCATGCACACAACTCAGAAACTTGTTCTTCATGAACGTCAGAGCTACTCTTCGGCTAGTTCACCATCCCATGTGGTTTATCAGTTCACCTGCAATTGCAGTGACGTTTACACAGGCAGGACTAAACGTCGGTTGGCTCAGAGAGAGGATGAACACTTGCAGAAGTAGGTGGAATAAATGATTACGCACCAAAATGGAGCGCCCCCCAGAATGAACCGGATTCCGTCATCGTCTATCCCCAAGCACCTCGTGACTACTGGTCACAATGTGGACCGGAAGACTGCGTTCAAAGTGTTATTGCCTAACCGGAATCCGATAAGGTTGGCAATCAGTGAAGCGTTGCTAATTAGGGTCTATCCACCTGTGCTATGTGCACAGAAACATTTGAGGCAATCAATCAGATTGCCTTGGTCTTGCTTTTGACGATTTGAATGGTATGCCATTTATTTCCCATGCACATGTTGATGTATGTGTTTCTTCTTGTATTGTATATGCAACTGAGGAGAACAATCGAAATGTTGACATATCGCAATCTAAGTCTTCTTTCTGCTTTGATCTACATAGCCTCGATATCGAAAGCACCATGACATTTGCCAAGCAGAAATTCTCACGAGTGTTTCACCTGTAATCAAGAACATATGTGATCGTCTCCTACTTATCTTATCCTCTAACCTACTTTATATAATAAACAAGGATAATCCTGACTAATGACTGCTTTTTTTCTCCTCTATATTGTACTTGAGTTGTTTATCTTCCATCCACGAAAAATCCGGGAATATGCGGATGGAACATAATTGAATCCGAGGACAAGCTGCAGGAAAGATTTTGCTTCCGCTTGAATGGCGGGAGTCAGCACAATTTGACGATCTCTCGGCTCACCGTATTGTGCTGAAGTTGGCTGACGTATGACCTGCATCAGATTCGCGGGTTTAGCTTCAACAACAAAGGTGTCACATGTTTAGTTATACTGGTTTTACGTCATGGAGTTTCTTTATTCTAAACGGTTTTGACGTCGATGCTGGCACCTTTGCTCTATTTGGATTGTGCTCTACTGCTCCGGTGGTTTGCATGTAACCGTGGTGGCTGTGTACGTGCATGTTTTCTTCATTTATTTTATATTCAGTGCGGTGCAAATGCTTGTCACAAAACACTCGGATCAACATCGTTCTGATTTTCGGAAAAATTTCGGAAGGTTGAAAATGCTCCATTTTTATCTAGTTCAACTGGATTATACATGGTTTGCTTTGGCCTACATGGGCCATTGATGGTATTGCCACGCCGTTCGACGTTAAAAACTACTGGTGACGCTTTTACCTGTTCTACAACGTCCTTTGTCAAGCGTGGAGTAGGGTTAACGTTGATTTACTGGATCTACGAGATGCCATACTTTCTCTAATTGAATCGATTTTGACTTTCCTCATTTGTCTCATCATTGCCAACAGTCGTCTGTCGTTCCTAGATGGTTCAGGTATAATATTGCCTATTGGGACGACTATACACAATGCACGAAACTGCAGATATTCTGGTGGCATATTTCACAGTTTCAACGCATTTAAAGTCTGACCAGCACATTTAGAATAGAAATCGGTAGGTAAATGTAAACTTTGGGTTGTTGCCACTTGCGTGTTTGCATTAGGCTGGCCTACGGACTCTTTTCAGCTCGGTGGCATTAGGCGCGACTTTTTTGATCACTCATAACAACCCACTAAGTTGTAGTGTTTTTCTCCTTCGATATCTCACAGGTAAACGGTAGTGCGTTTGAATGCAGTGCACACGTTGATGGCTGTCTACTGCACGCTGAATGAGCAGTGCATGTCCAGCCAGTAGGGAAAACGACTTGGTGATGTAGCTTGTTACTTGCTTCGCTTTCGCCACTTGAAGTACCATGTGCTCGGATGAGTTGAACCTGCTGGAGTAGTGCATTCCCAGGTCACGAAAAGAAAAAGCTTTTGGGATGGCGGTACCAATAAGGGTTATGGATCCTTCTAGTATAATCTATCTGTGGCAGAGTATTTGTGATTTATCATTTGTTTTTGGTAATAGGTCCTCACGTATCGCTTTTCAGGCGTAGTTCAAGATTGTCAGGTAGAAATAGGTACAATAGTTTTATGTCATCAGCAGATAAAAATGGGCGCCCAGATCTAACGTAAAAAGACAAATGTGATAGCCTTTCAGGTTTTGTGGAAAATTTTCATCTACTGTAGCTTCTTGCGAGGTCTAACCATTGTCGTTGAGAACAAGCTGATTTAGTAGACTACGAAAATCTTGAAAGCATGGCCGTAGTTTTGCTTCAGTGGCCGCTTGGATTTCAGCTTCACTTCACCAAGTGCTCCAATAGTCAACTGATATCAGTTCTAGATTGTTTGTTCCCCCTGAATTTATGAGTGATGTTAAAGATCATCTCAAGTCGCTAGATATATTCAATTGCTTTCTTGTTTTTCTTAAGGCCTGAGTCATTAACTACCCACAAATCGTTGACAGATTTGCTTCATTCGGTCAGTTGGACGTATTAGCAATAAATCGGAATACCTGTAGCTCGGGTGATCTGCTCAGATTTTGATATGTTCTCCGAGCTGAACAGTTTCGTTTCAAACGTTTCATCAACAATGCTGGTGACGTCTTCACTGCACAATAAGCAAACTGAGTTGTTTTGTCGACTCTTACCGACGGGCGCGTGACAATTGAACTTGGCCACTTCGATTCACATCCCATGACCATTGCTAGTTCGCAATTCTGGCGCCGCCTCTTTTCGACTCACGTGTCAAATGACCCACATAAACTCTTTCTTCGCAGCTGCTGATATACCTGATGTAAATCAATGCGCTGGTTTATTGAACTGTCACGGGACGAGAATCGAAGTGGCCAAGTGCAAATGTCACTCGCCCGTCGGTATGTGTCGACAAAACAACTCAGTTTGCTTATTACGCACTGAAGAAGTTAGCACGATTGGTGATGAAACGTTTGCAACGAAACTGTTCAGCGCGAAGAACAGAACAAAATATGGACGTACTAACATTCATAGTAAATTTTGTAATGCGAAAGTATGGTAGCCAAGTGGCGTCTAAGACGATGCGAAGGAGAATATTGTCGGAAAGGTACGATTTAGGTGGGTTTCAACCCAGTAGATGAGTGCCAATCTATGCGAGGGTTCTCAAAGTTTCCTGTCAGCCCAGGTTCCAACAGCAATAGAACGCACTCTCCTACAATGCACATCACCAAAAGTCCGTCTAAAAAATGTGAATTACTGTAAACTCAAAAGCATGAGACAGAAGGTGGGATATCATAGCTATGGTGGGAGTCAGTTTACCCACTCAGCTTAATCCGCTTCTCACCTTATATCACGCTTTTAAGGATGAGTTACAGCGATTATGCCCACAGTTATAAAAGCGCTTCATGATAAACATACCGGGCAAGCGAGAGCTTAATACTGATGGGTTCGGTGATTGCGGATAACTCATACTACGAACCCGGCGGCAACAATGTCAACGAAGCCTGTTGAGAGACGAGACAAGTAAAGGTATTTTTCGATGAAAGCATTCATTGAGCGTAGCCGAAGCTCGTTTGCATCACTCCCTAGAGCAGTTTGTCGCGTATTCAGTTTCCGACTGATAGGCACTGAAGTGTGGCTTATGCAGACATACGCAGGGTCATACGACAAGTTTTGGCCGTAAACAGTTGGTATTTCAAGTAAGCCCTAGCAGAGCACATAATAAGTTCATCTCAGTTGTGGGCTTGTTACCAATAAAATTAGGCTCTCGTTATTGCGCACCAAAGTAAATAACAGAATCGCAACCCAGAGAGCTATGTCTGCAATGGTCTGTACAAATTGTGAGTCAAATTTGGGTAGAGAAACTTGCGTGTTGAATGATGTAACTTAGTCTTAAAAGATAAACTATACAACTATGTAAAATGCATCTAGTTGGAAAGTACTTGAAATAGACGAAAAAGTTGGCCAACTTAGCAGCACGCATAAAAATAGGTATTTCTGATTGAAAAGGTTTGAAATTCTTATTCACCAGTGTAACTGATGGTGTGAATTATTTTCCAATGCTTAACATGATATATTTATAGATAGGATAACCTTAACTCACATTGGTTTTCACAACTGCTCGCAGCTAGATTCTGAATTAATTGTTGCACAGTCGAGTTTGCATTTTCCTAATAGTCCTGCTTACACAACCATTGCTTAGTCAATGGCAACGTTTGCTGTAGTACAGATATCTGGACACTTTGTAGTAATGATCGAAATATCAAGCAAATAAACGGCCGCCGGCAGTAGCTGAATTAGTGAATTATGTCGGTAGCTGATTGCGAATCTGTTCACCTAGTCGAACTTATGATGTTCCATATTGCTTTAGGATGACTTATGTAGGAGAATGATTGCTTCGGTACATGTTATTCTGCCTACCACAGTTAGATTTCACAGCCCAGAACGGACGTCTAGATAGGTGTTGTCAGCTCCCACGTAAAAAGCCATTTTTACAGTAACAGGGATTACGCCAATCACTTGAATAATACAGAATACTTAAAAACCATTTGCCGAATGAAATTAGAAAGTAGCAGTGAAGAGCGTCATCCCCGCTACAAACGGAAGAATTAGCTAAAGAAAGCGAAATCGTGGTATCCGAAACGGAATAAATCAACTTCGAAAAACAAACAGGCAAATACGGGTTTGACGTATAGTGCTACAACTCATAGTGTGCTTGCTTTCAACCTAAAGCGTTGGCGTGACACCCCGACTGTCAAGCTGCCATTTTAGCCTTTCCAACACGCTTCCGACTTAGATTTGGAGTGGAGACTACTGTTACGTTTTGCGACAATATGGACGCAGCAATATATACGGTTCCTTGGTTTGTGCCCGCCAGCAAAAGGTCGACTGTAACCTAGATGGAGGTTGGTAAGAATTCTTGTTTTTCTTCATTAGTAATTGACAGTCGCGCACTATCTCTCCATACAGAAGGATAAGAGTTTTACTCGAAACTACACCAATATCACTTGGGAATGCTCCCGAAAGACATCCTAGGAATCGAGGTTTATAACATCAATTACTTATCAACACTGCCGAATGTCTTTAAACTGGAGTGCGTATCCAGTTGGAGGTCGCGTTTATTTATGCGACCGATTCTATTTTGCAAGCACTTGCAAATACCCTGGCATCCGCTATTATATTCATTATGTTTTCTGTCATATGAGTGTAAGCACTCGTTTACTAGAATTACAGATCGAGGTGAAGGTAAATAAGAGCCGCTGATACACGCAGTTGCTATCTGATGGCGTCAAATTGGGGCTTCGAAAATGTTGTCTCTGTCGAGACTGACAAGCAAGTGTCACAGAAAATCTCACGCAATAGATCTTATTGGAGAGATAGAAAAGCCTGATAGCGATTTCCGGAATGTCAACAAACACTGGGTTAAATATGCATCGTAAAACTTAAAATGACCAGAGTGAGGAGATCCTATACATTCAAACAAGCGCTTGAAGCGTGAGGGGTTATCGAGGCAGAGTAACTCAGTGATACGTAGAAATCAGATGGACGGAAACAAGGGATGAATTGGGGAGAGAAATATTATATTATTTTGAGCTGTTCGACAAAGTGCACTTGAGAAGAAGGCTGACAAGTATCATATGGGAAACTAGTCAGGATATGGTTATTGGAAAGGCAGCCTTTTGACTAAAATCTTAGCGTCACCTTGCATCGGATCACTGAATGAAGAGGTAGTTCGATAATTGGGTCCAATTTTGACAAAAAGACTGAGGAATCAGTAAGACAATCGCAAGGTCTGAGACCAGTGAGCAAGTAGGACGTCAAAATTTGAAGGCGTAGACAGATAAGCAAATTGTGCGAGGGGATTGAAAGCTGGCTAAAGGTACCAGACTCAAGTCAAACGGTGAAGACAAGAGGACAAGAGAGGTGCTTATATAAGAAATAAAAACAAGGGTGCTCAAATTTAAAGGAGATGGTTTCTAGGGGAAGCTAAATTAACACTAATAACCTGTACGCATCAACAGGATCGTAACTAAAAATTGCCCTTACCTTTCAGGTTACGATCCCGAAGGAAACGAAAGCAGAAGCTGCAACGAAATTTGGACAAATCATGTATGAAAAGGAAGAAATTTCGCTCAGTAAAACCCCGCAATTGATCATTCGAGTGTGCCAAAATTGTGGTGGGATGACACAACTTCAAGCGACCGACGTAGTAAAAGCATCATGTGCGATGAATTACACACAGCAGATGTGAAATCGAGATAATAAAGAATGTTTCTTCTGTTTGGGTTATTGCACTACTGATAAATGCGATGTTTCTCAACCCAAATGAATGATTAGGACGAATAGAAAGAAAACAGAAACAATATAAATTCCAAAACTGTAATTACATTGGTGGGGATCGCATTTTACAGGTATCTAAAGTAAGTTTGAAATATCAGCGATGAGAATAAAATTTGGTATGGGATGCTGGGCTTATGCAATTATAGGAATGCGTCAGGTACGCATGGTGATTAAAGCAGCTAAATTGCCGCAAAAGAGCGAAAAGGAATAGTAGATGTCTACAAAGCTTCACCTCTACGCTGATCAATTGCATTGAAGTAAGTTTCATTGACCGTATCAAAGGAAGAACCTCGTGAACGAAGAAATTACCATGAGTATGGAAAAGGCATAGTTATATGTATCGAGGTCTTCTACAGGCCATATCGTTTGTTATTTTTGCTGAGACTGCCTCTCTGAGAAAACCATTTGTCTATGAATTGACGAGTTCTGCGACTTGGTTTAGGGGAAAGCATGGGCCATGTCACTGAACGGTCGTCGGTTTCAGATTGAAGCGCAACCAACCTTGAAGACTGAATCATTCCGTTCACATTTATGGTCTTTCAAATTGAATGCATGCATTCATGCACAATACCCTCAGACTTTAAATCTTCTACCTGCAAAATGTTGGAGAAGAAGCCAAAAAGTGCACCCACGCACATTTATTGTTTATTGACGTAATTATGACTAGTGTCCCTGCGTTCACAGCGAAAACGTAGGCGTCTCGGAAGCAATCTCGGAGATCGCATAGTACAAGTGCTTGATCAGAGCCAAAAGACTTGCCCAAAAGCAAGCGACCCTTTTGTACACATTCACTCCAGAGGTAACTATTCGCTATGTCATCGTTTTGCGTCCATGGCTGAAGGGCAACATGTCACAATCTGTGTCGGAAATCGTGCTCACGATAAATGGACGCACATCTCTATACGTCGTACCAAACACTCGTCATCCTTATTTGAGGGAGTCCACACCATGTTGGCCGCCAAGATGAAGCTCATCAGTGAACAATATTTTGACTTGAGTGCTCAGCTAAACAGATACTACTTCTTTATGCATGTCTTTTAGGTGGTGATGGAGCTGGTACTCTGGGTGCCAAAATTCATCTTCCGTGGAGTCAACACCTCAGTTCGTGTGGAAGAAGGCAGTAATAGTAAATAGCCACCAACTGGCCCGTGCGATTTCAAAGATTTGTACGAGACACCCAGTCTACCAGCGCGCGACCACCTTTTGATTGAGATCCAATCGGTCGGTGTAAATTTAGCCAAAATCAATGTCTATATTGTCTTGACGACAATCAAAGTGTACATCGTCTGGATAGACGGAGTGAGCAGGTTACACCGGTTTCGGGCGAACGGGATTTCAGGGTAAGCACAGTGCTCGATTCTTGAAGGCGAGCTTCCGACAGGTATCAGATGCTGGTGAGGATGACAAATAATTAGGAAGGGGTTGAAAACAAGAAGATATAAGTGTAATTAGAACTAAACGATAGTGATTAGAAACATTTAGAATGGTATAGGTCTACTGCAAGTTGTGTGTTGTAGTATCCTTACTTCTATACACCCATGTCAATGCAACTGATAGAGCGCTGTTGATTATCCACGGAGGTAGAAAAATCGTCAGGAAATTGTTAGTAGAAGGTTGCATTGCCAAGTTCCCCAGGAATACACAGAAAAACGAATAGTATCCTAAACATAGGAGGTTAGTTTAAACACCGACTTCAAGGTTGCGATGATAGTCAATGGGCTGCAAGCAGTATATTGTAAAAACAAAGAAGTTTCACTCTAACCCACTACTTAGAGGACCAATCTACTGAGTGCCGCTGGCCTCTAACTATTGACCGCCGTTGTATAATGGACATTGAAATTCCAATAAGCACTCGCCAACAAACTCAACCGATCATTAAGGCAAGTAAATCACCGTAGAGCGATAAGGCCCGGTAACATTACGATGGACCTTTTGCGTGCTTCATATGTGCTAACAGCTTCACAGTTACCTCAGAGAGAAGATGGCTGCGTCCCTTGATTTTAAACGGCCTTCTACTGCTCCGCCGTAATTGGAAATAGGCGAACACTTTACACATTCTTGATGAAACACTACATGTTGCATCAAAGTTTAAGAATAATGGTCATACGTCACTGAGACAACATTTGGTGTTCGACAACTCAGCTGCATTTTCCAAAAATGCTGAACTTCATTGCCTACCCAATCGTAGTGTTTCCTTGTGGAATCTCACTAAATGGGCATTGCAGTGTTCCCGATGTAGTAGTAGCTGAGTTGCGTTATGCGGACGATATGATCAGGCTATTTAAGAAGTCAGCTTCACCTCAATCAACCGTGGCCAAACGCACTGAAATAGTATGTTCATCTGGTACGTGGCTCGGGTCTTCATAGTGCGGGTCATTCTGCAAAATAATCAGCCACTTGGTGATCAGAGGAATGATGAAAAATGAATTGTTACGGGTTAAGAAGCGCTACTTTACAAGTGTTACCGAAAAGTTCGTTAGGATATCAAAATAACAATGTTAAGGATAATAATATAACCATACTATTAATATGAAAAGTAGGAGCTAAAATTTGCTTCGCCGGCATGCTGCAATCCGAGTAGCTTAACAACACCCACATTTAACATCAAATAATCCCAAAGTAAACTACAGAAATAGCGCTAAGTAACAAAGTCTACATAGATGTGTGCGTCTCCCAACCCTCTTTTAAATACTGTTATTAACGTTGCAGAGAGGACCGATACTGGGGGATCATTCCACGGGTGACACATACGAATGGAAAAAAATTCCTGCGACATGGCGGACGGCTATACTGTTCTGCGCGTTGCATCAGTGACCCTTCAGGTTTGTATTGCTGCTGAGTTGCAGTAACCAGATGCATAGCTGATGTGGGTAGTGCAGAAGTAAATATGCCATGGTCAGGTCGCATCCTACTCTGCGACACCGTTTGCTGAATCCCTCATTCATTTCAGCCTATACACCTATGATAGATTGTGCATTTTAATTGCCTTCTTAAAAGATCGACCTTGAAGCTACTCCAGTGCGTAAAGTCGCGACTTAACCAAGGATGTCAGGCTTGGATTGCTTATTCGAGATGGGGGCGAACATACACCCTGAGCATTTATCGAAACATAGAGCTGTCCATTTGTCCGAACACAACAGCCCGACGTGTTGCTTTTTCAGTCTTAGAGCCCTTTTTGATTTGACTGGAGCAACCCCAGTCATCATGAATTAGCACACAGAAGTTTCGTTTGACAGCTGATTGTTGCGTTACATTCTTTCCGAGTCGATATGTGTATTTGCTCTGATGTCGGATGGAGAGTACATCGCATTTACTTACGTTGAAATGTCGTAAATTCTGGGTTGCCCATTGATATAAAGTGTATAGGTCACTCTGAAGCAGATGCTGGTCGGAATTCACCTTAATACTGCGCCAAATCTTGATATCGTTGGTAAACATTAGGAAGTTTGAAGCGGTTATCTGTGCGTGATCATTAATAAACATCAAAAACAGTCGTGGACCTGGAACTGAGCCTAGAGACATACCACACCTGACTTGTAAGAGGTCCGCTAAACAATTCTAAACTCTGATCACTAATCGCCTTTGTATTAGAACGTTGGCAATCCAGCTTAGAATAGGGTCGCCGGTCTAGCAATACTGGAGCTTGCAAATAAGTAACCGATGGTCTAGCCCAGGCATTATGAACCTTTATTCAGCCGTGGCCCCCTTTTGAACCACCCCTATTTTCATGGCCCACACACTTGATCACCACAATTTCAACGATCAGCAACGCCTAACAGACGCAAATCTGTTAGTTCCATTGAACATCTTAGCACCTTTGTTGCGACGGCTAAATATTCAATGTTGTTATCACTGCTGTTTTCCTTTTAAACTTCATTTGTTAACTTTCATGGCCTCATAACATTCATGGTGCAGAAACATCAAACCGCATTTCCGTACTTGCACGAAAATCATTGTTAATATTTATAATCGTAGATAATGCTTGTTAGCCTTTAACTTTAAATCACGTGTTGAATTAAGTGGTATAATAAATTCTTAACAAGCTTTTTGTCGATTTGTTAAATCGAGCCTTTAGCCTGATGTTAATGAGCAACCATGCTTACGTCCGGCTACAGACTTAACAGCGAGATTTGATAGGCTCCACTTGATGTGGTGTCCAATCGGGTTCTACCTTGTTTAGTGCAAGCATTCTGCTGAATCCATATTAAATCAGCTATGTGGATGAAAATGCAGGGAATTATATTTCATAATATATTATAAGTAAATGAAAATAAACGTTCTGAATATATTTTAGCTATTTGCAGCAGTCTCGAATATCGGTTAGGGGCAACCGTCTTTACACAAAAATCCCTTTTATGTTGCATGAATTTGGATTTTGCTAGTGTCTCACTTTAAAGCTCCATGAGACTGGTTTTTAACTCCAACATTGCGGGGTTGTACATCAAATGAGTCTAAAAGCAAAACCGTGATTTGCATATCAATCGAGTCACAAAACTTATCTTTCATTCTTTTCGGAGTTGTTGAAAATGACTGGCGTAAACAAACTAGTCTTCATCCATCAGCTCTGCCATGACTGTAACGATAATTTGGAAATGTGCAAATTCCCGATCGATGTTTCGAGCATGCACTTTCAGCTTTAAGAAACGCTACAATGGCTTTTTTACTCGAGATAAGATTACTCAACCCAAAGTGAAGAGTTTTATTTACTACTTTGTCGTTTTCAAAAACATCAGTCATATAACAAGTCTGGCATGTCTGTTAACAGTGTTCGTTCATAATCAGTTCAAAAAAGGATTGTGATGTTGGTGTCGCAGAGTACAACAAAAAGGCGAAAGCATTTGACCTTGGGGAGCCCTTTAAAATCTGTATCCAGCAGTAGAACCTGGAAGTTTTTACTGTTCTCCTCACATAACTGCTGAAAAAGACGATCTTGAAGAGGGTTCGTTTTGATATTGTTGACTACTATTATAACAGGTGACAGTGAATCGTATTAGCGCCCTCCCAAGTTCTTAGTCACTACGTGCTCTAGATGAGTCACGCAGTGAATTGTATGATTAAAAGGGAAAGTTTGTACATAGGCAATAAATCCTGTATATCTTCCTACCATTGCGGCAGCACCATCTATTACACATGCAAGTCTATTATGTATTGAGATGGAGTTTTCTCTCAGAGCCTATGACTACCTGCGACGTAGCATATCCCTTTGTATGAGTTTTGGTTCTCCTGACAAAAATAATCTCTTCCACTAAAACATGATCACTGAAGAACCGGACATATGCTACAAGATGGTCGTTGTTAGCTAAAGTATATTCAGTTAGTTGTAAGGAAAACTTTTTGGAGTGGTAAACTAACCGAGGTGCTTTCTATCTACTGAGCCATCTTATTTATTCGCCTAGATATAGTCGAATTGCTGAGAGGAATACGTTGAACAGCTTCTTGTGGATTCATGTTCCTCAGATCAGACAGTACATAAGGCAACGTGATAATTGCTCCAAGATTATGTGGACTACAATTTCTGGCAATCAACTTGCTGATTTTATAAGACGCCGTGAGTCCATTGGCCAATTTTTACCCAATCTAAAACCATAGTCTTGAAAGATGGTCGGTTTTTGAAACTATCCATCAGCTTTCTAAAAGAACACGTACTTTCCGATTCCGACCTTACGAACACTTCGCAAACGGTTTTTCGATTTAATTTGTCACATACTTTCATTTGAAATTGCTTTAGCAAATAAAACACGTGGGTAGAGTAAGCTTTTGAAGTGAACCGATAAGTCCCAATGAGAGACATTCCAAGGAGTGTTGCCGATACTACTTATTTGCCGAGGAGCTCATTTCTGAATACAAATAGTGCAATTTGCAATATATATATATATATATATTACTTGTGTTATATTTTTACTCCACTGTTAGATCATGGGTATTAAATAATATCGTTCGACAACGCTAAACACGCACGTTTTATAAATGATTGGTGGCAATAAACTTAAACTTACTTGACCGTGACTTTATAAGACGTTTGGTAAACACACTTGTAACATATTTTGATGGCTACAATTTTAACACGTAAAGTGAAAAAACGCTGTTAGGGGCAAACAAAAGGCGGTTTCTGAATTTGGTTTTGAAATTACCGTGGAGAGCAATTAGAACTTAGAAAATCTGCTTACAAAATAAATAGAACCTTTAGACTGAAAGTGTTCAGCGAACAAATATATGTTACACATAAGCTGCGCCAAGCCGAAACAACAGGTAACATGGAAGACTGAAGAGAAAAACGGGGGAAATGCCGGATAGTTCAAAAGACCGTCATGGAAGAGTCCACAAAGAAACTAATAAAGTGTATCGAATATCGCTACACATGACACACAATGCCTGTTGATAGGCATTTGATAAATATGTGTGTTGGGATAAGAAAGCTTTCGTACACATTATGTTGTATATGCTCATCAAAGGATCCGGTTGTCCACAAGCATAATGTATGTAGAGAAAACTGCTCCTTACTTAAAATATTTAGCTGAACTATATGTTAAGAAAGTTTTAAAGCGGTTCCTAGCTGTTTCGACTCTTAGTCGGAACGAACTTCCTTCAATTAAAGTACCTCAGGAGCGCAGAGTAGATACTTGAATTCGGAACGTTGTAAGCTAAAATGAACTAGTATCAAGATGTACACGCCAGCTGAGACTGGCGACGAAAGAGGCGTAACAGCGATATTGCACTGAGACCTACACAAGGAAGGCTGACAAACGCATGAGTTGGCACACACAGAGATAAGCTCAGTTAATATTAGTGCGGCTTTGTGCGCTAACTGTCTCAGTGTTCTGACGATAATTCGCCAGGTTCAATGCAGCTTGTACAGTAAATGCATCAGAGTCTTGTATGAAGCTCAGTTAGTTCACTGAAGATAGGTATTAAATTCCTGACTGCGAAGCGGTTTCTAACTGCGCAATCTAACCCGATGTATGGTGATTGCACCGTGTGTTTCAAAATAGCCATCCGTTTTACTCCGTTGCTCGGTGAACAAATTGTACGGCTTAGGATGGCACGGGAGCGCACTAAATTGCCAAACATCCAAAGGTAGTTGCTGCTCTCTAAATTTTCTTCACCCGGCCACAGGGGTGTGAACGCTTCATTGATGACGAAATACCAGGCCATAACGCTTGCATCCTCAGTACTGGTGTACTGACGCTGTATGAACACACAGTACACGACAGACCTGAGTTGCCACACCAATGTTGGAATATCAGGCCAACCTGCCATAATCGGCCATCGTTATAACGATAGACGTGGAGACAGAAGTACCCGCACGAAGTCAGTGACAAAAGCATTCCCGGCACTGATTGGTTTTGGTACGATGGATGGAAACTCGCAAAGAAGCATGTTTAAAAGCTAGCCACAGCGATCCCTGACTGTTCGCTGTGTGCGTCGCTAGGATCAAGAAAAAGTACAGCCTAAAGGCAGAACCTGTATTAGGCAATTCATCCACTAGAACATGACGAATTGCAGCCGTAAGCTTAGAGATAAAGTACAAAAGCTTGTTCAAGCCCGAGAAAGCTGTGGTATGCTTGTGTTTCTTCAGCTCGTGTATCATGCCTATTTATATATTAGAAGAAGAGAACTTCCTGCTGCAAGCTAAGTGGTAATCTTTGAAATCCTTTTCAAGTCCGAAAATGTAATTGGCTGCAAGCTTTTAAAAACTTTTTAGGCTCATTCATAAAATAGAAGGAGTTGATGCTGCAAGCTTAGAGCCCGAGAAGGCTGTGAATGCTGCCTGTGTTACTTATATGTAAACCCATCCCTATAATAGTAGATAGGAACTTGCATCCGAAGTTTAGCGCCAAGCCTCATTTATTTTTTAAATTATACGAACGCCGTTGGATGCCTGATTTTTTTAAAGCATGTCATTCTCAATCGTATATTAGAAGAGGAGTAGCTGATGCGATTTTAGCGGTGTACTTGGAAAATATATTGGAGACCGAAAACGCCGACGGCAGCCCGCGCTACCTTAACTCGGGCATTCTTCACATACATACATTAAAAGAAGAGGAGTTGCTGCTGCAAACTAAGCGTTTAACTTTAAACATTGATCATGTAAGAGATTGCGGAGGTATGCTTGCATAGCTTTAACGCGTGTATCAAGCCTGCATATATTACAAGCAGAGGAGTTTTGTTGCGAGCCTATCGCAAAACTGCAACCACTTATTTAGGGCAATCCGTTGTTCTAGCTTGGGTTTCATTGCCACGCACTCGCTAATACACATCATCACTGCAGATACTCTAGCAATGCTTCGCGAGCGGCTATGATCAAACACTTGACCGAAGGGCCCCGTATCATTTCCACAGTGGCCTTGTAAACATGAGATTTAAGACCGAGGGAAAACGTTTTCTGACTCAACAGATGTTGCATACTCAAGAAGGCATTTCTAGCTTGCACAATAAGTGTACCAACGCTCAGGTTCCCCGGCACTTAGTTAATGTTTGCTGGTTGCAGGAGATACATTAGGTGTGTTCGGTTTGAAAAGTACATTCAAGGGGAAACTGAGTTCAGTGGATCGGCAAGATTCGGTGAATTCAGATAACTGGAGTCACGTCGTCAAAATCGCAATAAAAATAATCAACATCATCAGCGGCATTGCAAGAGCAAATCGGACTAATGTTTCATTGCCACATAACTTGAGAATCCAAGCTCCTTTTGTCCAGCTGCTGAGGGTCTATTACAATAGACGTACACAGCATATCCCTGTTCATCACAGCTAGCGGTGTACAATAGGGAGCCATCCATTCAACATAGCTCAGTTCTACTTACGCAAGCCTAATACTTGTTTCTGATGGAACGACATTTGACCATAGCCTCGACAGACAAATTAGAGACCATTTCAGTAACGTTATCGTGTGGTTCCAAGATCGTGAATTATCGCCTAATGGTAAATGGTTGGTAAAACACAAGGGGCTACATAAAGCTAGGGTAGTGGTTGGTTGAATAACAGTTTAAAGAAAGGTCGATAGGTCATAAAAGCCAACCAGTTGGCAGTCAAGTACACACACACAAAGCAAGAATGAATTGGTCCTTGGGGCAACAAAGCTCACAAGCAGCCGCGGTAACTGCTAGATACGGACGGAGTGCACTGTCCTGGCCAAGGCAGGGTGAGTTTGCACAAGCGTCTTCTGCTTGCATAACTCTGATCGCAGTAGTCTGATTGTCACTGCTTTGGCAGCGACCAACAGGCGCTTCCGTTGAGGTTGCGTTTCGATAAGACGTAAACTACGCTGAATGCGTCTTCGGTTCGAACCTGATGCTTAGTACCGATCAGATACTTAAGGATAGAACTGTGAACATTCTTAACCGTGCCATGTAAATATACGGGACCCTGTTGCGCTAGCATCTTGAGCAGACGTCTGGCAGTGTATCAGAGGTGCCTAGCACCACAGGTGCAGTAAACTGATGTGGAACAAAGGATTCGGGAAGTGTTGGAATTCTGTCTTTAAAGAGTTTGGTGATGAGCGGAAAAGTTTTGGCAAGAAGCTGGACTCTAGCGGATGGATATGTTTGGGTCACAGCGACCGACATGCTTTCGTTCAGTAACTTCTAGACAAGTTCCCGAAAGGAAGAGTTCATTTTTCTTTGCAGTTGCTAATGCTTTAGGGTGACCAGAAACAGCGGTTGCTTTGGACAGGTCATTGAAACAAATGTCAAGACGTAGTGGCCTTCCAAAGACGACCTACGTTGACAGTTTTGTGTATAAGCAATACAGTTCTTGCAGAGGGCTTGCTACACAAATACTCACTGACGCAAGTCACATCCTTCATGGTGTACTCTCTGATAGCGTATCCGCCCCGATAATCAAGCGGAGGTACAAATCCATTTATCCTCGCACAAGTGTTTACTACACAAATGTCGGCACACATCTTGCACGCCTTTTGCGCGATCGTGGTTTAATCATTTAGGAGTTTACCGTAGCTGTATCGTTATCCTTGCCATTCATTTACCATGTTGCTGTGTTCAAACGTATTGTACTTCATTCTTTTTTGCTGTGCGTGTCACAGCTGAATATTCGCCCGTCGTGGGTGCAGACAGCTCATTTTCGGATTGGCTTGAATTTAACGCTGCAGTGCGAACAGTGCAAACTTATGGACCGAAGAGCTAGTCACTGAGAATTGAGGATATAATGAGGAAGGTTGTCTTTACAAGTTCGCGCCTAGGTAATATCAATCGTGTTTCTTGAGACACCGAGTGGTCATTTCTGAGGGCAGCAAATCGTTTTTCGGTAACATCTAAATGGCTGCTGCACAAGACTGGCGGCTGATTGTGAACCGCGCTTTTCGTCGTGCTATGTCAGTTGTTACTGTGCCGAATTCGGCAACACCTCAGTGTTGGCACTCGTCTTCTGGGGAATCGGAGACCGGTAACATCTCACTGGTCAGACTTCATCTGACACAACATATTCGTGGAGCTAACAATGTGAGTGCATTTGGTCACCGGTTAACTGCTGCCAACCACCTGTATACAACTAGCTGTACTCCTCTTTACTAATCCCGTCTCATGATGCTTTTCTCTGTTCGGTTACTTTCGTCATTTCCAACGACAAATAACACAGGAAATGTAATTCTATAAATAGGTTAACAACTTATGATGCTGCGAGCGAAATTGTATCAGTAAACTCTACTGAACTGTGTGCAGTGCAACGAATGTATAGGTGTGTAGTGCTTCATTAGTTGAGGCCGAAAAAATGTCGGTGTGTTTTACAAGTGCAGGGCATTAAGTCCTCTGGTGTGCAAAAGTCTTATTTCTTACAACAAAACACATTACATTTTCTCGAAGTACTCTCCACCAGGGTTCGTGTACAGTTCCGTCCACTCAAACCATCTCGAGAAGCAGCTAGGCCATGCTGAAGTGGGTAACCCTTCAAGTAGCCCAATAAAGACCACTACTGCATGTGCCGGAAACTCGTAGCGGACTCCACGCAACATGCGCTTGGCATTTGAGAACACAAAATGTCACGCGGGGCCAAGTCTGGACTGAAGGGTCCGGGATCAACTTCCTGGATGCGTTCTATGGCCAGAAAAACTGTGATGATATGGGACCGGTGTGCAGGTGTGTTGTCTTGGTGCAGGGACGCTCCTCATGCTCGAGTCTTTGGACGACGCCTGGCTACAACTCCCAGCATTTGTGGTAGGCAATGAGTAGCATACCAATCTCCGGTGACTGTGCGTTACCATACGAGCGGTACAGTAGTCAAATCACTGGTCTTGGCCGCGTACACAGCCACCAACTGCTTGGCCACACTGCGCGCACGCCAGGATTTCCGAAGCTGCGCCCCACCAACAGTCGTACACTGAGCCGACCGTTGCTTGCTCTCTGAGTCGAAACTGTACATCAAGGTCTCATCACCACTGAGGATTTCCCAAACAGCATTGGCACTTCCACTATTAAACCTGGCAAGGATGGTGCGGCACCAATTCAACCGATCTGCTTTCTGGTCCTCACTGAGCTGATTGCATTCCTACCTTGTGTAAATCTTTCTAAAGGCCGAGGTTCCCATGTGGGATGTGCGGATTGATCCTGATGAGATCCCAGTTGTACCACAATCACGTGCACGTCCTCCTCCCGCATCGCTTTCACAGAAGGAATGTCCGTGGTGGTGTCCTCCACAGGTCGACGACATCGTGTCTTACCATCCAGGGACCACCCGCCATGCTTAAATTCCGCAACCCACTGAAACACGATAGTCCTTGAAGGTGCATCATCATCAAACGCAGCAAGCAATCACTCAACACTCCAGTGCCGCTTTATATCACGTTTCTAGTCATAGAAAGCATCGATCTTCAGTGAGATCGACGGAGTTGTATCCTTACAGTTAGAGTATAACGACTTTTAAGACTTGTGAGCTGTGCTAAGCTGCTGACATGGGGTCTTGTGGGTTGAAAGCACTGAACAATGTTTAGAATGGAAGAAAGTTTACCTTTTTATTATTAGATTATATGAAACTAATCTGCGTACTACATATCTGGAAAGTTTTTGCCAGCTATTGTAAACGCAAGAAGAATAGAACTAACACCAGTGCCGGACAAGTTATCTTGGTTTCATGAAATTAGGGCCAAAGCATCGTTGCAGAAAACTGAGGTAGAAGACAAAGCGGCTTCTAAGTGATTCGATGACAGCTGATGCGCTGGAGGCCTAAATGAGGCAATTGTGGAAACAGTACACGTGCTACTGATGGTATTTTGCTGGTAGGAGAAACCAAGCGTAATAAATGGACATGCTAGTGAGAAATTTTGGAAGACTTGCCACTTAAGTGAATTGTGGATAGCTTTTGCGTGTTGCCTACAACAAAACACTGCACTTTATGACCAGTATGAGATTGTTTGATCTTGCCAAATGATGATAACTGGCATCTGAACCCGGGATCTTTGATAAGTCAGCCAAAACCCATACGTTTAGGTCACGGTTCCAATGATCGAATTAACCAAGGTTCACTACAAATGTGAACTGCAGCCCCAGTGCTTGTGCGTGGCAATCCATTCACATAACATGTGCTTCAAAATTACCCTCCAATCATTTAGTAACATTGTGACAAGCATTTCCTGTCGTGAGTCGGTGACTGAATGAATAGAGGTCCCAACTAACATCATAAAGGTCAAGGGTTACAATCCTGTTGTCTCTATCTGACGAGATGAAATAACATCGAAACGGGTGTCTTCGGGCGAGCAACACCCAAGTTCCTACTGCCTCATCAGCTACTGGCCTAGTGATCGAATGCCCAACGTTCATTTAAATGGGAATCGCGGTCCAATTTGAGTTTGCGCTTCGCAATCCATTCAGACAACGAGCGCCTCAAAATGACGCGTCCAGTAATGGAATTTCGCTTCGCGTGCATTCAAAGGGATATGCATCGAATCTGGTAAGTGGACAAACACAGAAGGTCAGACCGGACCTGAAACCAAGCGGATCCCGTAGAACTGCAATCAATGTGGCTAGGAGTGAATTCCACCAAATCGAACATATGGACAGACAATTATCGTGATCACTTGGTAGCCAGTCTGGAAATATTGGAGACAGAATTCGTGAACTGCACCCACTCTAATTGTCCACAATGGATAAACAGTTACAAATAAGGTGAGGCCGGCAGACTGGTGAACCGGGACGTGGACGACGACTTGCGCACGGCTCTGTTCCGCATTCTCCATCAAAACAAAACAGGTCGTCGTCGTTGTTATTGCTGTAATGTGGACAATCTCTGCGTGCAAACATTAAGTGCCGAGGGATACAAGGACGATTGTGATGGTGCACACCCAAAAACGCCGGTCGATTAGTGCGCGCACGTGAAGCGAACGTAATGTGGATAGACGTCGAGGCGAAGGCCAGACAAACCTGAACTCACCAATTCGATGGCATCGGAACGGAAGGCTGTGCCGCGTAGACACCTTCCAATTCAGCCACTTTGTTTTGTAAACACTAAAACGACAGAAAATGGAATGAAGGTACTCCTAGCGCTGCGATAACAGGTTAATTCATTAACTTTACATGCTGGCCAGAGGCAACAAAAGCCTCAGTCCTTGTGACACAATGCATGGTTGGAAGAGAAGAAATGAAAGCAACTCAATTATGCTATGCTCCGAATTTTATTATATATATGGATGGAATCATACATTTCCGGATATCCCTGCGCCTACCTAGGGATCATGGGTGACGTGCGCTGCACAATCCACAGGTCCGTCCACACAAGCCATATTCAGTGTAAAAACGAAGGAATAAGACCGGGAGACATGTGGACCGGAAACAAATTTCATTAACGGAGCAGGCCTGCATTCCTTGAAAATACGCCGTAGCACTAATGAATACTCGTAAGTTCATATGTACCAGACGTACGCAAGCCAGTGGCTAGGTCGTAGCCCGTTCCACATTCCATAAAACTGGTTTTCGAGCATAGCACGACCGGGAGGATCGTGCGCTACGTTTACCACAGCATAGACCAACGGCCTCCTTGAGTCATCATAAATAACATGGCGGTTTTATCGATAAGTAGGCACTTTGTTAACATCCATGGAAAGCACAGCCACATCAAAGCTATCAATAGCTAATATATATATATATATATATATATATATATATATATATATATATATATTCACTCTAAATTGAACGTACTTCAAAGAACTAGAAAATATCAAAAATAAATGGATACATTGCGTCCTAAACTGAAAATCAACTATTTGCCAGCAAGAAATGAGGAGTAAGGCGATTAGTCGATGTTTAGACTACTTTGTAGTCACATTTAAGCAAACGGAATGTATAAGTAGCGGGTGCCACTGCAAACTCTAACCTTGATCACCTCGATCAAAGGCGTTGACTGAGTTTCACTCCCTCTCTCTATCGGCCTTCGCGCAGTTTATGTGCCTGTGCCTTACACATGAACCTGTGTACCTGTTTGACTATTGGAAACTCAGACTCGCAAATCGCGTAGGCTAGGACTTTGAAAATTGTTATCAAGAATTATAAGGTCAAGGTGAAGCACCCGTTTTGTGTATGGTTAGCGATGCGCAATTGCGATGCGCATTGTAATAAATCTTGGCCAATTCGATCACTGGGACCGAAACTGATGAAGTCGATAGGCGGTGATCCAATAGTTCCCAGACACTCTATGCGCCTTCGCATAGTTTGTGGGGATGCATGGGCGACCCTATGTAACTGCACGACTATTGAAACAGCGTAGCTTATCATGACTCCACCAAAGCCAGACAAGCTTTATTGGCCTGCAACTGCCGTTTGTTGTAAAAGAAAGCGGAGTAAGACGACTAGACGATGTTCAGGCCAGTGTGTTTAAGCGAATGCAATGCAACTGCGCAAGCAGTGTGCGAATGCGCAATCTCTTCTCTTGATCATGGGCATCGTTCACCTTCATAGAAGCCGCTGTCCCAGTTTACCCTGCCGCTCCATGGATCTTCTCGTAGTTTATGTGGGTGTATAGGTGAACCTATGCAGCTGCACGACTATTGGAACAGTGTAGACTATTACAACTTCACCAAACACAGCATAGCTCTATCAGCCTTGTGCTGCACGAAAAGAGCAAAACGAGCGACCAGTGGCTTGAAAACGCATCTCCGAGGCCGCGGCGGTAAAAGCGAACGTCTCCGGCACAGAAAGAGATCCTCACTAAGCCTGTGCTCCTCGAAGGCAAAAGCTCCCACGAAGCTGTTGAAGTCACCAATGTCAACAAGAGCACGGAACGAAACATCTTCAGTGACTGCAGGAGAGGAGGCATGAACACGCAGCTCAAATGTGGAAGATACCACAGGGAGGACCTGATTCCCGATGTCCTGTAGCGCGTTGAAGAAACTGCTGAACATCATTCCGAAGACACTGGTGTAGCTGCAGCGGCGGCTGGACGAGAACGGGATCCATCTATCTTCAGTCTTCAACGCTCTCAGGAGACTAAAGATAACTCTCAAGATGTACCAATAGGCGCAAGACCGCTTCGACAGTTCCACGACCATCGCAAACTGGCAGACCTACGCTACTAATAACTCGGTACAAGCTCTGCACGACAAAGGGAAGCGTGTCCACATATATGTGAGTGGGTTCAATCCAACATCTGACGTGGACACATGCTCATTCAAGAGGATGGACGCGCATGAACGTCCTCTTCCCTACAGTCAGGGGCCGCATGTTGATGTTGATTGAGGCAATGAATAATCAAGGCACTATTCACTCAAATATCATCGATGATGGCACTTGCAGTGGCGCAAAGTTCTCGATAGTCATAGAACTCGTGGCGTATGTACACTGCAGATAAGTTACAAACGCCAGGATCCGCATGTCGGATGATCTGGGGAGGATCCTTGGTGCGCCTTAACAGCTGAAGTTCTTGTCACTCGTACTTGCTGAACCCAGTAGAACACCTGTTTTCGAAGGTGAAAGCGTCGGCGAGACGGCTGTTGACCAATCCGACACCTGCCCAGATGCTAAGTGCCATTATTCAAAAGAGTGTTGGAATGGTAAACCTGTAGAACTACACGAACTGCGTCCTCAATATAACGTTAAGCCTGAGAAACGCAGTAGCGGGACAGGTCTACCGTGGTTAATGTTACTGCTCTCATTCTTGTTAGTACACCATCTTCATTATAAAGTCAGCGTTTGTTAAACTAAGCTGCTAAAGTCAGCATGTAGGAGTCAGGCGTGCACCAAGATGTCAGCCTCGTAGGGCTGCCAGTTTGCGATGCTAGTGGCACCGCCGAAGCGGTCTAGGTCGTAGTGTCTCGTAGTGATCGAATCGACTAAGGTTTACTACAATGCGCATCTTGATAACATTTGTTTGTCATACTAGACTACGCGATACGGACGTCTGAGTTTCTAATAGTCAAACAACTACACAGGCTCATGTGTAAAGGCACAGGGACATAAACTACGCGAAGGCCGAAAGGGAAAAGGTGGGAATCTCAGTCACCGTCTTTGATCGAGGTGATGGAAGTACACGATCAAGGTTAGAGTTTACAGTGGCACCGGCTACTTATACAATTCAGTTGTGTTGACTAATCGGTGCTTCTCCTTGACTGTACTTGGAAAAGAACCACTGTCTGTCGCCTGTATGCGTGTCGCTGATCTACTACTTGGCAAACAGTATGTATGTAGTCGATACAACAACGACCAGAGCAGAAGCTCGTCTGGCTTGTAATGATTAGCTACCTTGCGGGGCCCAGTAAGTCATCGAGGATTGATACTCGTGAAAAGTCGGGATGCAGTGGAGACAATGTTATGCCTCGGTGCATATCACAAAAATACGCTGACCCTTCTTGAAGATGAGCACGACAGCTAACAGTCGCAAGTCTGAGGTAATCTCTTCGGTTTCTCCAAACCTTGTTGAAGAGAAAACCGATTCCAGGAAATAAAGAGTCCCTCGCTCTTTTAGCAGAAATGGAAGAAGGTCCGTGGGTCAAGGGACCTTGTATTGTTTCAATACAGAAAACTCATGTCGAATCTATTTCAAAGTTGGATGTGTGATATCTACTCCTTATGTCGGCTCAGACGATTCGGCAAGCGGCACTGCCGCAGCCCTTCTGTTGAAATCCTCTTCAAAATGTTCCGCTCAACGGGCTAGTCGACGACGCTGAGGGGATTAACTGTTCGACTTTCGCAGCTATTGTTTCACGAACTGATGGTTTCCACGAACCCGTGTTCCGGATGAGCTGGAATATCACTCAGTTCTATCCAATAGCACAGACTTTTCAGCTCACGGGCCTTTGCCATGCAACAAGGCCCCGGTGGATTCGGAGACTCCTTGTCAAACGTAGTTTCAGGGAGTTACGGACACTCTAAAACTTAGTGTCCATCGGAACCTGTTCCCGTGCTCCGGTCAAGCTAGTCGACACCTCAGAGATCCATGCACAGTTACAACGTCTTTAGTTGGGTGCGCAGCAAACGTCTAGGGCATTTGTTATGGCACATCTGAGACGATTTCAGTCAGCGTTCGGCTCACTAACCGCATTTATCAATGATACTCGGTGGGCCAGTTAATCTTGATACTGTTGAACTGCAGACTGCGAGTTCAAGTTACAGATAAGGTTGCAAGATCGGCGCTTCTTTGAAGTCTGAATAGTGAGCATCAGGCGTGTGCGCACTAGAGCATGGTCGGAATTCAGGCACGTGCTCCGAATTGGCCAACAGTTTTGGACTGATGTAAGTCATATGTAGCTTATGGCATTATGGTCGATTTGGGTCCAGGTCATTGATGAATTCGGTGAACTCCAGGTGACGCGGTGCGAAAGTTTGTACTGGAAAGCAGTGCTGCTAAGTTCGAGATTGTAGTCCGTGTACAGTTGCATGAATCGATCACCAATGGCTGACCGGCTTGCATCTGTTCCGATGCGACCTTCCAAGTGTTGTTCGGGGAGTGAGAGAAGACCCACTCGAGTATTCATGTCTTCAGCAACAATCACCATGTCAGTATTCTTTGCCAAGCGAAGAATAGATGATAGCTAGTGACGGAAACCGTCTTTTATATTCTCTGTACTGTATTCAGTAGGAGGCACAAACTGAGGCGAGGACAAGACATCTTGGCTTCACACGCTGCTTATTAACTCCAACACAGGTTTGAAGTCGAACCGCACATATGCCTTTGTTCACCGGTAGCCAGTCGAACAGATTACCTTCAGTAGGTTTACTGAAGGCAATGCCAATACCGCAAATACTTTGAGCCATTGAGTCAGTGTCGCCAGAGATACGAAGATTGTAGTCACCGTCGTCAGATTTAGAACCAGAGAGTAGGATATCGGTCATAAGTCTGTTATCTTGGATGCGCTTTTCGGAGACACAGCACCCATCAATACCAAGAGAGGTGTGAAAGTCGGTGCTGCCTGCTGGCCGATCTGACCCTAAGTACGAACATTAAAAGAACCAATGTGAAATGGGACTCGTGGTTTGATGGACGAGTTCCAAGTATCCATGGTAGCAGCAGTGAGGTCAGCGGCAGATTCTTGTTGAATAGACGGGGAAGAGAGTTGAGAGGGAGAAAAAATAGGAGAAGAAGAAGAAGAAGAGGGAGCACTATCGACATGGTCGAGAGGGCAGGTAATAATCGCCGGCTGCCCATTCCGGGAAAAGGGTTTAGTTTGAGGTGCCCTGCCTCTAGCCTTTGGGTCAACAGCCTGAACCACAAGGTAGTGGGGCACATGGATGAATGCTTGTGGGACGCCACCCGGAGCCTAACTCACAAGGCAGTGAGTGATATGCAGGTTCGACTGAGGGACTCCACTCGGAGCTTATGGCTCAATACCCTGACCCACAAGGTGGTGCGGAGCAAGTCCAGCTCGTGAGTTTGATTATAGAGACCCATTGGGATCGACTTGAGGCCTGTCACACACACTGATAGACCACATAGTCTGACTGTGCCTCGCACCACCGAGAAATACACCATTGATTTATTTAGGTATTTATGTAAAAACTCATGCTGAGGTTGAAGTTGCATACATCATGATTTGTCACCACAATTGTGTACAGTTTATTTCATCCGACAAACATATTCCTAGTTTATTTCGTGTCATTTTTCCATTCATTGTCGATGTCAATCGGTTGAGATCCCATAATTTGCACATACACTCGTGTAAGATAAGAATTACTACACATTATGGTTTGCTCGATTCTGGCATTCTGCCGCATAGTTACTAGCCGGCTGCGTGTTTATTTGCTTTCACATACCTTCGTATTCAAAGTAGTGCCTCATGCGGAGGTTGATGTTGAATACATCATGCTTCCTCACCAGAGTTAGGCTACAACGGCATAGAATAGATTTTCCTAACCTGTATAAAGAGTAGTACTCTTTATGTAATTTGTTCAGTTCTGTTATACTACTGTATATTCCGAGTCCATTTTGCGCATTCAGTTCCCTTAGAATCCTGCGTTGATTGTTTGATGTCCGCGGTGTAGCTGCGTTTGGTGTGAATATTGACAAGGTGCCTACCTATCGAATACCCTGCACCTTGATTACTGACTCCAGGAGACTGTAAATCGTTGCTGGGAGAAGGGGTGCACGGTCCTCGTGGCCGTTCTAGGCTCAAAGGGTGGTTCCATAAGGTGTGGAGCGGATTACGGCCCAGCTACCGCCTGGTGTACATCTGGTACGTATGATTCCCAGTTCAGGTAAACAGAAATGCCGCTGTTGTGCGTGTTGAAGCATTGTGGACGGGCTTCGCTGATGATACGTGGCACCCATCCACATGCCTCACGATGTTA
The DNA here is from genome assembly GCA_944474145.2 of Dicrocoelium dendriticum. Taxonomy (NCBI): domain Eukaryota; kingdom Metazoa; phylum Platyhelminthes; class Trematoda; order Plagiorchiida; family Dicrocoeliidae; genus Dicrocoelium; species Dicrocoelium dendriticum. Next base: position 134,597,258 of record OX104063.1, read on the forward strand.
TCCCTTCGGGTTTACACTGCAAATGGCATATGTGGACGGAAATGTGGGTGGTGCAGCGAAAGCCACCCATATATATATATATATATATATATATATATATATATATATAGAGAGAGAGAGAGAGAGAGAGAGAGAGGCCGTAACCAGCTGCGGCGTGCTGTCCTCATGACTACAAATATGATCCATGCAGCCTTTGAGGAATCGTCGTTTTGACATGCCAGGTCTAGAGGATGGAAAACTCACATTTCGAAGTTGATCCCAGTTTGTGTCCCTCAACTCACGAGCTGAGGCTCGAAGGACATTTGGAGACGGTTAGGAGGCGACCTGAATGGCGTTTTAGTTGTGAGATATTTCGCCCTCTCTGCATTCCACCAAGCCTGTTCCTCCGACCACAACCTCAATGCTGATGAATATGAACATTTAGAGCAGGTTATAAGGTGAACAAATAAATCCCTTACAGCATCCTTCATACAGGGCCAAGAAGTTGACGTGCCTACTCTAGATTTAGGGAGCGGCTTATCTCCTATATTCTTCTACATAAATCTCGGTCGCGTTGTCTACGCATATCGCTGGATTCGGTGTACTCGCGTGTGCAAAACGTGACCCAGCCACCGGAGCCTAGTGTGTGATATAACGGGTGCTAAGCGCATGCTTTGCTCCAAATACATGATCCCCTACACGCCCATTGCTCACGCGGTGTTATCACCATATGTCAGATGAGATGCAAAGGAACCGGCGATCGCATGTAACTAGTTTCTTTAGGTATGTCGGGTTTAACAAATGGCTGTCTTGTCGACTCGACCCTTCGGGGCTAGAGTTATGTCGCGTCAACATGGTGACTGCGAAGGCTTGGTAGCAATCAGCCATATGCTCAAAGGGGAGGCGGATGCTTGAGGTGAAGCGAAGTGTGAGTAGGTGTACAAAGTCAGAAAGAACCTTAATAGCGAAACTTTTCAATCTGAATTAGAGTGAGTAGTCAACTATGATGCATTTCATCTGGCCACAACTGACCTTGAATGGAGTAGGCAACCACACAGTTGGATGCGAGATGGAGTCGAGATAAACAACAATAAATGAGGGAAAGGTGATTCGCGGCTGACAACTACGAAACACGTGTATGCCCATAATAGTGCACCCCTTAAAATGCATGAATACCATGATTCTCAGCCCGGTCAAATGGAGTTTAAGCGTACTGCATCACATCGCTGAGTATAAACTAAACTCACTAAGGGTACATAATTAAGCGAAGCAAAGCCGGAGCGAAAACGAAGATTCACTTCTGGATAAGGAATGGAGCAGATTGTTAACCACAGTCTAAGCATCGAGGTGGTTTCCTTACGACCACTAAGAGTAATATCCAATATTGATTAAAGGCAATTCGGGATGGCTAAAGAATGAAAGAGGCGGAGAAAAGATAACTACGGACAAAAAGTAAATTGAAAGGGGAAAAAAGGAAGGGAAGAGATAACAATCAAAAGAAGTTGATGAATTGAGAGTTGACGGTATTGGGTAATGTTAAGTGAAAAGAGTTTGAAAACGCTGCTTGCCCGAATTAGTAAACCAAATGAAAAACGACAGCTTTACGAGTATGGGAAAACCATTTTCACATTTATGGGTCAAGGCATCACATGAACAACAAGATATTTCAACAGAACCGGTGTTTCGGAAAAATACCTATTACGGAAGGAAGTTGACAGACATTTGAAGGAGATCAGTCAGCATATACGGTTTAACACTGAAAGGCGACAAAGCGTCACAGTTGATGTGCCTCAGGATTGGACAGCAAGTGTACGAACAACGGCAGTGTTAGTGCAAGGATCCCGACAGCCGAGAACCAGTAGTATAACATATCCAATCCCAAATAACCTTGTCCCCAATCTATCCATGTGCACTGTATGCAATGCACGGTTAAACCCACCATAGATTAATGATATGCTATCCCTCTGACGCCACGAATGAGCGAGGTTCTTGGAAAGTGGTAAAGAACTAACCGGTGCAATCAATAACCTTCAGTAATGTGAACACCAGAGATAAAGTAACTAACAGGAGAGCTGACCAACCATCACAAGAACAAGTGCGGTGATGGCGGGAACACGCAAAAGAGGTTTGTCATATAGAAATGCGAAGACCATGTCGATGTGTCTCACTATGCAGCAGCTTATCCAGAAGCGCAAGAGCGGCGGCTGGTCACCAACATTGAGAGCACAATATTGTACTATGGCGTGCGCTCCAGCTTGATCATACTCTCAACTTGCAGCTATGCAGCTTAGTAAACACCGCTGACCTCTCTTCAGGTGGACGGCAGGAGGCGTCGAGCAACAGCAGTCTCACACCACCATCGACAAAATGTCGTGCTTCCGCTCCACTGTATTCCAGCTGACTGATAACCCGTGACCTAGCCTCCTCGAAGACGTAGTCCCGGAGAAAGGTCACCACATTCAGTTCAAAATACCGTGATGGAATGGTAAAACTGTGGTTACCGTTTCTATGTCAGACGACTTATCTGTTATGAAGGGACACAAGTCAATAGGTCAGTATTGTCCGAAGCAGCCCAACGGACTACTGAGGGAAACTCCGTCATTCAACCTCAAGTTTCGGTCTCATCGTGTTGGTACGCACAGATTAGAATAGGTAAGCTCGTGCTGGAGTCCAAGTTGCAATGAAGAAAGAAGGAAAACTGAGGTTGTGTGTTGTAACCCCAGTTAAATGGTAACATCAAGAAATTATTATTTTGTGCTAGTACCACGCTACCAGAACACAGTGAGCGGTTACACGCGCGTTAAGATGGTGCAGGGTCACTCAGATCTACGCAGCAGTGGTACAGAGGTTGCAGGCCAAAACACTTGAACCACTACATCCCACAATCCAACCGGACAGCGGGTAATACACACGCATTACGTAACCTCGTAAGGGTAGTGAAAACGCTGTTTGCGGATCATGTTAGCTTGATAATAAAAGCGAGAGGTAGTAACCAAAATGTCACTAACAGCTGAAAAGGTGTTATTTCTGTATAAAAACGGAATCTACATTTTTGGAAGAACATATTTCTCAGACACTGAAACTGTCCTTTAGCCCGCAGACTCATCGAATGGCAACAGTAATAACGTGTATCAAGGACAAGTGCCACAGAGATTAGAAGAAAGAAGCAAGGACAATTTGTTAAAAGAGGTGTTTTAGAGGGGCAAGATGCCGCAGAACGTTAGCGGAATAAGGAGATCCTGCAGAGACACGACTCAAGGTCCCGCTGGGACCGCTTTGGCCAACCGTCAGCGCATCATCAAGATGAGACATGAGCTATTAATTCCTAGATCGGAAACTAATACTTCCTTTCATGAGGTTTTTAGAAACATGCACTTGAAACAGTGGACTCACCTCTCGACTCGGAATCACGCGACTTTGTGGACTGACCGCAGCCGACAACTGACTCACTCTAGGTCTTTGAGAGAAATAAGCTTCACTCTCAGCGACCGGTAGTCGAGACACAGTTCCCTCTATTCGCACCTAAAAAGGCGAAATATTTAATAGCAAAAGACACTGATATTGTGACATATTCAGTCGGTCATGGCCATCACAAAGGAAGCTGAAACGGTAACAAAATACCCTGATAGTACCTGATACTTCACGAATCGTCCGGATAGACATCCTGCTCTACAAACTTCAGAACTTTAGTATTGGTGATCCTCTCCTAGGATGGATCACAAGCTTTCGTTTACACTGGCTCTTTGAAGTACCAGTGCGTGAATCTCTATCAGGTCCCATCACATTTGAATGAGAAGTAGCACAGGGATCGGTACTAGGACCGCGGTTATTTTTGACGTACATCAACGATATCACACGTCTCATAAGCTGGAACTGCCTGGTATATGTCAATGAGATCAAAGGGTGGAGGGCGATCAAAACACCAGATGATATCACAGTACTACAAGCCGATATTGATAAGGTATACGCGTGGTCAATCCAGGATCTATTTGGATTCAATGTGGACGAATGCAGAGTCCTGCAGACACGGAACCAGGTGGTGTGCTCCTACAAATGGGGCAACCAAAAGTTTCAGACGTCTTCTGGCGAAAAGGAGCAGGGAGTTTTGATCCAGACCGACCTTGGATGATCGAATCAGGATGAAGTCGCGTCAAGGAGGAGCATCCAACACGTGGGCCACTTGAAGCATGCATTCGGAAGATACGACCCATCAATTTTTCCATAGGTTCTCGGCTCATACAGACGTCTACATTGGGAGTACGTAATACAGGTCTGGCAGCCATGGCTGAAAAGAGGTCCCAGCGCCTTGAAGATAGCCAATGCTGGGCAACCAAAAATGTCAAAGGTTTGTATAATTTGCCGTATAATTGAAGGTTTCGAGTGTTTGGGGTCTTCAGCGGACAATATCGGTGGTTGCGCGAGGACCTAATCTTGACTAATAAGATTTTGAGAAATCCCAATCACATGTGCCGTCAATCGCTAGAGCTCAGTCACAAGAGTCATTTGAGAGGCCATCAACTCAAGCTGGCAAAGCAGTACAGGCATTTCTTTTCCGGACGAGTTTGCAAAAGGCGGAATGGCCTACCGAAATCTGTCATCTGTGCTCCCACGCTGGCAGCGTTTAAATCCCCAGTTGACCGTGCATTCATTTTGCTGCACCATCTCACATGACTCGTTACCCAAGGATAAACAAAAGCGTCCAGTCAACTTCCAGAATACGTTCCACCTTTCTCACCTCCCTTATGGGTTCATCAAGATGCAATACGAGACGTTACCAACGCCACAGTTGCCGTCACTCCTTATGGGTAATATTGGACTTCCAATTTACACTACGTATACTGCAGTGAGTCCACGAGTGTAAACCTAATTTTGCTGACTGTTCTTCTATATTTGGACTTTTCATTATGACCATCCTACGGGAGGGATGCGTTAAGCTTTGAATTTTTAACAGTATAAAACCACTGTTCCATTACTTCTCATCGGAAATGCGGAATTCCTCAGCAATAAACTGCAGTCCGTCGTCCGATACAATTTTTCAATGATTTCATGTCGAGCAAGATGATTGAGAAGCATGTTTACCACAGCATGAGCACTGGTCGTGAGCCATGTATCAATCTCGAAATAGCATCTATGTGAAGCTAACTGTGACCTAGGAACACGATACTCTTCAAACTTCATTTGACCATGCAGGCTGAGTACAAAAATAGCCCGCGTCAAACGGTATTTGGCCAACATACCCCATAAACCCCTGCCAAAATCGAACTTTTCTACATACTCAACCCTCGCATCCGTCAACATCCTTTATGAAAACATACGGGTGGTTGATAGAAAATCTCTGGAAAACCTGCAAAGATGATTCACTAAAGGTTTGTTCAGTAAATCGTCCGCTTTGGATTATTAGGAATGTTATCAGAAGTCTCACCTCCAAGTTCAATGGCTGTGATGACTGAAACATAATTTGATGCTCATGCATAATCTCATAAACCAAAATACGTATTCCAACCAGGAAAGCTATTCGATCTAGCTTATTTCTTATATGATACGCTGTCGCGTAGAATAGCCTACCAGCCACTATCAGGTATCGTGTAAATGCAAGTACATTTCGCAGTAAACTGAGATTTTTACCGAACCAGAACTCAATAGTGATCATCTTTTCGTCGGAAAGTTCAACAAATGAGTTCTTCCACAATTGACCGAAGAATATATGACCAGTGAGAAAAGATGTCGCACAAAACTCAACAGCAAACAAAACCACATATTTTTAAACGACTTAATAAAACGGAAGTTAAGTAATCCGATCAGAAGTGATCGATGACTTATCTCTCATTTGAGAGCTAAACCAGCTTCGGTAGAAAAGAAACCGGTTTATTTGCCGTTGCCGTTCAAGGGGAATGGTATAGCGCAGGCAACATTTAGAAGATTATCCGACGCTATGAGTCATACGTTCTACGCGGCGAGCTTGCGGCTAAGTTTTACTTCAACACCAATCGGGAGGCCCCAACTCAAAGACAGACTTCCCTGGTCATGTACTTCTTATTGTGTATATTCCTTCTCTTGTTCATGTCGAGCAAGATACATTGGAAGAACTACTAGGAGGCTGTCTGAGAGAATACGCGAGCATTGTCCAGCTAATCTACGCAATGGTGGAAGTAAAACTGTGATGAGCGCCGTGTTGGCAAACTTGGTTGATTCTAATCACCAAACTGACACCCGCCAATCTTTTCAACCCATTTACCGTGCACCCGGACGCCTTTCACGAGCGGTAAAATGTCGTGTACTAGCAGCTGCTGAGGCAATTGCTATCCGCCACCAGAACCAGGACTTTTGTGCTCAAAAACGGCTCGTTCAGATTCTGTGTGTTGCCATGGCCCACTATCACAACGACTCACGTTGAGGGACCTGCCGCCGATAAGTCATCGATCACTTCTGATCGGATTACTTAGCATTTTCATTCCAATGACCTTGAACTTTAAAACGGAAGTTACTGAATGCATATCACACTCATGCATGAGCATGATCGCCACTGTTCTAATGATCTCTCCCTATTCAAAAGACAGCGTCTCGCGCATTGGAGATGAGAATTTGAAAGTAGGCTTTCGATCAAGTACACGAAATAGCCGAACGCAAATACGAATGGTAAAAACATAATCGCCTCCATCAGACAACAACTTGACCATCGGTAACGTCATCCCTTAAAAACCCGATAACTTACTATGTAGGTAGTCCTGTGTGTTGTAATATGTTTCAGATGTTCCTATCAAATCAACCTTATTCGCAGACATGAGAACAACTAGAAACCACAGTCGTTGCATCAGTGATTCGTATAGCTGATTCACTGTGAGAATGCGCTTCCTGTGCAATCATGACAACTTCGTGCGAGAAAATGTACACGACCCATTATGTAAGAAGACACTAAACAATGCTTTCAATATCATCATCATCATTATACGCGTTAGCTAGAGGTGGGAAACACCTCAGCTACTGTGCCGCAGTGCATAGGGGAAAAAGGAGAAAAATATGCAACAGCTGCATGCCAACTGAGCTACCGGTAACGGATGGGCATCGGTCCGGTAAGCTACCAGTCGGCTAATACGCAGCAAAAACAATTACTAAGCAAAATTATATAAGGCTAAAAAGTGAGATTGTGGTTGGAGGGGGAGGCTAAGATGGGTGGGTTGGGACAAAGGAACTTACAGCATGAACGCCACTGAGGTCGGCTCTTAGCCGTATCAGCAGTGCATCCAGCCAAATGTGTTCATCGCCCTTCGGACCCCAACCAGGGAGCCGACACGCTCCAACCGAGGCCAGCTTCGGAGTGAGGACTTTCATTCCTCTCGACCAAGTCATCGCTTGACCACTCCTCCTCTTCTTCCATCCACACCCCCGGCGCGCAAACAACGCACGTCAAGGGAGCTGGTGAACTGACATGCACAATACGTGGCCGAGCCCTCGGAGACTGGTGAGTGAAATAACGGTGCTGAGCGGTTCATTTCCATTCCGCGTGCCGTAAACAAGGCGTCGGACACACTCGTTGCATACTCGGTGTTCCCACTAGATGTGAGCTAAACTGTGAAGGCACCGGTGGTCAAACCTAACCAGCCTCTTTATGCCTGTTGATCTAAGGAGCCAGGATTCACAACCGTACGGTAGGGTCGAACGTACCGCCGCATTGTACACTCTACTCTTCAGGGCGAGTGTGATGTCGCGCTGGCGCCATAAGTGGCGAAGGTTAGCGAAAGCTGCTCGAGTTTTTGCTATACGGTTCGTGATCTCATCTTCAATCCCACGGAAGCTGACACAACTTCCCAGGTAGTTGAATTTTTGTACGATTTCTAACTGATCCCCATTAAGGTTCAGCGAAGGTGGCGGTCTAGGTTAAGCTTGCAGGAACGGTTTGCATTTCGAGGGTGCGGAGCAAGGCCCAAAGTGACAGACAGCCAGTGCTAATCTGTTCAGTGCCGCTTAGCACGTTTGTGAGCTGTCACAGATTAGGGCAATATCGTCAGTATATTCTAAGATAAGAAGTCGTTCTCATGGGAGCAGATCCACACCTTCTAAGTCATGTCTTGTGAACGCGATTTGCATGACTTCGTCAATAGTGAAGTTGAAGAGGAAAGGGGACAGCGGGCATCCTCGTCTCACACCGCTGGAGATATTAAAGGGAGACGATAGCTTGCCGTAAGCCCTCACTCTGACCGAGGTGCGCGCGTATAATGCTCGGATAATATTCACATATTTCTCAGGTACACCTTTCCTGAGTAGTCAGTCCCAAAGTGCACACATGCCCACCGAATCGAATGCACCTTTGATATCGTGAAAGACGACAACAGTGGGCCGCCAATATATCTGACGGTGTTCCAACACCTGACGCAAAGGGAAAATGTGGTCAATGCAGCCACGACCTCGACGAAACCCGGCTTGCTCTTCACGAATATGACTATCAGGAGTATCGGTCAGTCTGTGAAGGATGACAGAGGCAAGCGATTTGGAGGCGATGGAGATCAGACTGATCCCTTTATGGTTGCCGCATTCCGATCGTGAGCCTCCCATGAAAATTGGGGCTATGACGGAGCGGCTCCAGTCTGTTAGGACAGTTTTCTGCTCCTATAGTTTCACTGGTAACTCGTAGAAATCATCCACAATAGGAAGGGTCTGATTCATGAACACCACCTTCTCTTGTTAAAACACTAACCATTCGTGTTTACTTGATTTGCTGACTGCCTACATGTTCAGGTGAGTTATACGGAGTTTATACTTGGCCATATCAGAGTGCTGGCGCGTAATGGAAAAATTTGTGCCGGGTCTCCGACGTCGGATGACCTCTAGCATGCCATGATTTTACATGAGAAGGGCTTAAAGCTTGTTAACGTAAGCATCCTTATACAAGTGCCACGTGAAGCAGTGTGTGGAAACCACCCGGAGGGTGGAAATTTATTCCGGATGAGCAAGCAGGCGGAACAAAATATCACAGTTTCACTTCAAGCGCAAATTGCAGGATGAAGCCCGATTGTTTCTCGGAGTCAATAGAAATGGCCACAATAATGATCGGAAGTGTTGTCAACTATGGTGTGGTCACGAAGTCAGCGGTGCGATCGGATTTGTTTCCCCACTTATGAATCTTAGCTGTCCCACCTGACTACGTTAAGCCTTGCTCATCCCTATCGACTTGTTGTTAGTGGCCTTACTGTTATTTCTCTGATGGTTGGCTATATAATTAAAGGCTGGTAGCTCAGGTTGTTCAGATGGCTGTTGAACTGTTCGCTGAGCTTGGTAATTTTGTTGCAAACGTTTCGTCACCAATCGAGGTGACATCATCAGTGCGTAGTGGAGTGGCGTGCAATAGCGTAGAGGAGCGTAGAGGAGCCTCACCGAGGCTCCTCTACGCTACTCTACGCTATTGCACGCCACTCCACTACGCACTGATGATGTCACCTCGATTGGTGACGAAACGTTTGCAACAAAATTGCCAAGCTCAGCGAACAGTTCAACAGCCATCTCTGATGGTTGTGTCATGGAAACTGGATCTACCGCACCCCGATGCACAAATCGTAGTTGAGAAGCTGAGGTGAACCCATTCTCTATCATGCCCATCGGTTGAACATCCTTTATTGGTTCTTTGTTCATGCTTCCCTGATAAGCTTGGCGAATATTGAAAAAGTCGGTTTATTGTGCAGCGAATCTCAAGAAGTGTTCATTCCCTGACATAATTAAGGGAGTATATCGCCAAGAATCAATCCGCATTTGAGCTTGGACGAGGTCCTGACCAGGTGAATGCTGTTAGTTGTGTGTGTCCAAATTGGTTCCGGATTACCTAGCGGTTTATGATCCATTTGTTCAATGCATTTACCGCCATGTCTATACAGCGTTTGAAAGACAATCGTCGCAACCAAATCTTGCTATGAACGTTTCACCCTTAATCCCCTCATTGTTAGCTATATTAATGCATGTCGGTTATTGTTAATGGTACTGAGGAGGAAAATCTTCGTCTTTCTTCCGCGCATGCCAACTGCTATATGTAGACTACTTTCATTCAACGTAAATAAGGAGAAGAATGTATTTTACGCCGTGACAGATTCTATGACGGTAATTCTCTCACAGGATCAAGCAGACACGTCTAAATGGCACACATTAAGGTTAGACGCTGGGGATTGCCCGACCGGATGAAGGGTGCTAGCTTGATAGGTGCACAATGTGGCCATTGCTACTCCATCTATTTTTATTTCACTGTTCGATGCGTGCGTTTGCTGAAAACAAGAATTCGTACTGAAGTCTGCATATTGAGCAGAATAACAAAGTATAGTTGAGGGCGCAACCAAATTATCGAATTGGACGACTTGAAATATCAGGGAAGATGACTGATGGCTAATTGTCAAGTAGTACCATTCTATCAGCTTATTGGTTTGCCGAGTTACACAAACGTCTGGGTTGATTACCGAAAAGTACCGCCGTAATCCGAAAAAAGATCGCATCGCTGCAACGGTCACTCAGCAGAGAAGCAAAGCAATTACGTTAATTAAGTAGTACTGAAATTCGTAATGACAAGGTGCGGTGCAGTTGGCCTACTTAATGTATAGGGGCTGTGCAAATATGCACAAGCGAAACAGATCAATGCAGCAGACAGTGTGCAAGAGGTGACAAACGTCGAGATGTACTCGGAAACGGGAAATAATCCACGGGCTGTGTGCTTGTAGACTACCCTCAGTGACAAGGAATTGAATTTTTAGTGAAGGTCTCTAGAAGAACGGACCGATCACTATAACGTGAACGTTCGGGATCAAGTGGCCAGCAAAAAGCGCAATCATACGGCATTGTCTCCTAACGCGGACGAAGAAAGCACACAACCTATCGGATAGTGGCGCACAAGTAGCAGTCCATAGAAAGCCTTATATCTGAATTGAATTCAACATCTGAGCAAACACTGGCCAAAATAGTTAAATACGGCCTATAGGTGGAGTACAAACCTGTACGCTGTGCAACTTCAATTACAATGAGAAAGAGAGGAGACAATAAAGATTCAATACACGGGGGCAACACATTGCTGAAGCATGGTCAAAATCCGTGGACTTCAACCCAATAAAATCAAGTGTCAAGTGAAGGCAACGAACCGACGATAGAAAAGAGAATGGACGTAGATGAATGGAGGATGTAGTGAAAAAGTAAGCAGGCCAATAAAATTAAAGAGGAAAGAGATCAGTAAAACGGAGCTCACTTGGCGTTTAAGTGGTTCCCAGTAGAAAAGTAAGCTAGCATGGGGGTTAACTTCCTAAAATGCCAGTGAGAGAGAAGAAACCAGTACCAGCTCAATCGCTTTGCGACTGTCATAGTTGGTGAAAAACTGAAATCCACGTTCGTCCAATTCTTTGAGTAAAACATACCGGACACTGGGAATTCCAGACCTGGAAATGAAACAAGGAATATCAAGAATTTGGGGGGCTTATATCATACGAAATAGGAGCTTTGGAACAGGCCGAATTATGAATTGTTACAAGTGCATTATTAAGATATCATCTGCAAGGCAAATGGCTGTAAAACGTAATACTTGTGCAGAATAGCTCAAAAAAACGCGAGAGAAGCTACATATAACGATGGATAAAATTTCAAGCTGAGGAGATAAAGAGACAAACGGAATCATGACTACAGATCACGAGCTCAGCGCGACTGACACAGCACACCATAGATAGATAGTTAACAGATCATAACCAATAAGGTACGAACCAATCAAAACCCCTCTGAGGTTGAAGGTGCTTGCAAAGATATCAAATAATAAAGTCAAGAAAGACAATGAGCTGCTCTGAAACTTCTGAGGTTGCGGTTGAGCCGCGCTATATGTCAGCTACCTAATTACAAACTACAGAGGGAGTAGTCTCATCTGTGTTACTTCCAAGGTGTCCGCAAATCTGCTTTTAAGGAGGCTCAGCCTGGTACGCGAACAGAACATACGTGAAGAGCAAATCGGGTCCTGCTCAAATTGGAGTTGCATCGATCACATATTTACACCTCGCCAAATAGTCAAGCGTCGTCAAACATTTGGCCAGTCAACGATGGTTGTGTTCTTAAACACATGAGCCACGTGACTCAGTCGACGGAGCTGCTCTCTAGAGTTGTCTTCTGAGAATGGAAGTGCCCGAGAAGTATGTCACCTTACTTCAAGCCATTTACTCTCAAACCTCGGGCCGAGTGCGGGTGTACTGCGGAGTTTCGCCCCCCTTTGGTATTCCAATGGGCGGGAGACAGGGTTGCCCAGCATCCCCTATCTTGCTCACTCTCGCTATCGACGAAATCTTGGAGAGTGCTTTGGAGAATTGCGAATTCAGCAGCGTCGAGCTGTTTCCGGGGGACCGACTTCGGGATTTGGAGTATGCAGATGACATCGCCGTAACCTGCGATTCCTCACAGGTCGCACAAAATGTCCTGCGTAGGTTGGAGGTCTGTCTTCCAGTTTGGAATGATCTTCGTACCATCGAAGTGTAAGGTTTTCCTGTATGACTGGCTATATGCTACTCCTACCCTTACCTATCTAGGTCATTCATTGGAAGCGGTGGACGAGTTCGTTTAGCTCAGAAGCTGCCTCAGCGCTAATGGCTTAACGGATGAGGTTTCTTTGCGCGTTTCCTAGAGTCGGGTTGCTTTTGCGAATCTCCGCCATCTCTAGCGTCGAGGAGATATGAATCAATATCTGAAGGGCCGAGTTTACAATGACACAGAAAGAGCGGTACTGCTCTATGGCTGCGAAACTTGGCCTGTTCGCGCACAGGATGTTGAGAGGCTGTCTGTTTTTGATCACCGCTGCCTTCGGAGAATTGCTGGTGTACGATAGCAACATCACAATAGGAATGAAGATGTTCGACGGAGGATCTTCATATCAGGCAGACTTCGGCGGCCACTGAGCAGCATGATTTGAATGCGCAGACTTCAGTGACTTGGGTATGTTCTTCGCATGCCTACTCATCGGTTTCCTCATCGTGCCCACTTAGCGCGCGCAGACGTCGGCTGGAAACGAACGCAGGGTGGCCAACGTATGACTCGGGCCAGGAGTATGAAGGAGCTAACGTCAAAGTTAGCTGTGGCCAGGCGCACTGGGCTCCTTGGTTGGAGTTTGAAGGATCCGGTACACCTATGACTAGAAACACTCTCGGATATGGCAAGAAACCGCGCACAATGGCGAACCTGTTGTGAACCTCTATTCCTATGAATGCAGGAATTTTACTTATCCCTTCATTTGTTTGTTGTAGTTTCATACGCTGAAGCACTATGCCTATTGCAATATCGGTCGTTTTGAATATATATATATATATATATATATATATATATATATATATATACATATGCCCGGCTGGCAGCATCCGGTACCGCATTGGCTTGTCACTGGGGCCTCCACGGGGACAGCCACAGGACACCTGCGCCTTCACAGGGACTATACGTGGCTTGCGTTGCACCACCCACAGCTCCACCAACACATCCATATGAAGTGCAAACCCGAAGGAAGAAGACCGGGAGACATGTGGATGAGAGCCACGTTTCATCAACGGAGCCGACCAACATTCCTTCACAGGCAAACATAAGCACCCTGTATTTGGAAACCAAGCGCACAGAAGACGGTGGTTGGACCGTAGTCTGCTCCACACTGAGTGCATGAAACCACTCTTCGAGCCTAACACGACCACAAGTACCATGCACCCCGTCCCCTCCAGCAACGACCAACTGTCTCCTGGAGCCAGTATGGACGAGGTAGTGGGTAATAGACAGGTAGGCACTTTGTCATCGTGCACATCAAGCGCAGCCATACTGGGGATGTCAAACAACAGTCAAGCACTTGAAATGTGACTAAAAAATAATATGCATCGAATAAAGTATCATGAAATGTAGACAGAAATATAAGCTAAATGAGCATATGTAATATAGTGGCTAGCAACAAATCCACGATAAGTACGCGATGTCAGAAAATATAATTTTAGAAAGTGCAACAAACGCGAAAATGTTAACGAAATTAAGCACAACTAGCTTAAGCAACTTGTACAAGCTAAGGCAAAGGTTAAGATGAGGTGAACTGAGACTCCATAGCAAAGCAACCATCAGAAATAAATAAACTCAGAACGCAAGCACGCGGTTAGTCAATCGAATGCAGCGATTCTACCAACGCTGTGCCGGTTCTGTTTACGTTCTCAGCAGGACACGTCGTCATTTCGATGCTGCTCATAAGTGACCACGCCCGTGGCTCACAAGGCCTACCTGAATCAGGCACTCGCAACCGCATGTGCGAGGGCAGCATGCGTTCGATGTCGGTGGAGTAAACCCCATATATATATATATATATATATATATATATATATATATATATATATATATATATATATATATATATATATATCTATATATATATATATATATATATCTTGCGGATTCGTTCTAACCAACTTACCTCATATACTAATTTAGCGAAGAGTTATGTCGGCACAGCCATATGCTTTAACATAGATATTGTATTTGATAATGTCATTTCAAGTGATTGGCTGTTGTTTGACATCCCCGGTATGGCTGCGCTTGATGTGCATGATGACAAAGTGTCTACCTGTCTATTACCCACTACCTCGTCCATACTGGCTCCAGGAGACACTTGGCCGTTGCTGGAGGGGACTGGGTGGACGGTCTATGTGGCCGTGTTAGGATCAAAGAGTGGTTCCATGCACTTAGTGTGGAGCGAATCACGGTCCAGCCACCGCCTTGTGTGTGGTTGATTCCCCAAATACAGCGTGCTTGTGTTTACCTGTGAAGCAGTGTGGGCCGGCTCCGTTGACGAAACTCGGCTTCCATCCACATGCCTCCCGGTCTTATTCCTTTGGGTTTACACTGGATATGGTGTGTTGTGTGTGCGTGTGTGTGTGTGTGAATGGAGCTGCGTGTGGTGCAGCTCAAGCCACCCATGGTCCCTCTGTAAGCGCAGGCGTCCTGTGGCTGGCCAAAGTGACAGGCAAATCCGAAACCGGATGCCGCCAACCACTTGGGGCTCAGTTTCAGACGAATAGCGCTTGCAGTTCCTTCGTATATTGTATTATTTGTCAGATAGCACATCGTTCTTCCCAACCCATCTTGCATGCTATCAGCCTTTCTTTACTTTTGCTTTCCAAGCTGTAATTGGGACCAAAGTCACTAGACAGGCTGTCATAACTGAATATATATATATATATAATATATATATTGCACGATAGTTTTCAGCAGTGATCTGATGGGCGCAAGTTGACAAGCTGTTTGCAAGCACTTACGAGAAGCAAGGTGAATGAAAGTCGTTTGTCGAAACAGTGAACCTCTGAAAAAAAAACGAGCGACACCCAAAAATGCTGGTGCATGCAGCAACAAGTAAGACATGTGTTTGCGATAACTCCACAGATTTGTAATGCGTGTGCTTATTACTTGTGTCAATAAAACAAGTCACCGAGTTGGTTTAAATCTAGGCAGGTAAGTTGCTTAAATGATTTGCAACCGAAGATAGACGCCCACATCATCTACTGGTCGCTGCATAGGGCTGCGTTTTATCGCACTTTGCTGCTCCGGACAAGCGGCTTTGCTCCATCGCGCCCCCATATTCGGTACACACAATACGGTTTACTTTTATCAGCTACTGGTCTTGATAAGCAGATCTCGTGCAATGTTAGCATGCAGCCCCAGTGATGGTCGAACAAAAATCGATGAGACGACGCACCTAAATAAGTCAGCTGGATTATGGAGAAAAGGATTTAAAATTGTTAAAACAATAAAACTCATTATCGTGCTGTATGGGGACTGAAAGAGAAATACCGGGTTAAACAGTATGATTCGCCACTGAACTCACAGAGTGCTCGTAGCAAGAGCCATAGCGTTGGCTTCTAAAACACCAGAGTCTACAGCTTCTTGAAACCATTCCCTGAACTGAGCAACAGGATCCTTGTATTTCAGTTGTATAGGTTCAAGATGGTCGTTATCAGACCGATAAGGCACTCGAACATCTTAACTTCAAAATCAATAGTTGGAAACAAAGACTAACGCCTAACGCCGAGCTCTCGAGACATGTAATACGCAATCGCCCGAGTAAGAGATGGGATAATTCCAATGGGCTGAAAAATAAGAGTGGAGTTGCGGCAGCATTAGGCGTAATAGGCAAAGGAGTGCAGAGAAAACACTGCATATTCAGGGTGTACCGATAGCATTCAGACACTGTACAAGTGTATTGCAAGCAGTGTAAGCGGGGTTAATGACATTAAAAGGAAGGTTGAAATGCCATTAGAACTAGTACGACTAGCGATTTACGTACGGGATCCTAGTTGAACAAATTGTTGATGGAGGAATCGACAATGTGATCCGAAATTTCGATGAAACTAAACAAAATGCCAGACTAGTAAATACTAGTCTGATGCTGGGCGCGCAATCGGAGGCAATTAACAGAACGCATGAGGGTCAGACACAGTGGACTGTACTCGTTATGGCCTACGAACGGATGAAGGCGAATGAATCAAGCAGGACTGAACGTCAGTGACGTAACTCATCAAGAAGAAATGTGTCGAGCCGAATGCAAGCAAACACGGCCGTAGGTTAAGGGGTAGTAAAACAAGAACGAATGTTGCACAAATGATCAGTATTAAAATTGTGTATAAAAGACAAGAAATATCTTGTTTGGTGCAACAGAGCTCCCTTCCTAGAAGGTTGAGTAAAAGAAGCCTCCGATATCCAAAATGATGTATCAAGGTTCCTAAAGCTAAAGGGTGCCTAGTGAAAATGTGCGAAAATCTTCATATCCAAAGCGGGTTCGTCGTAAATCGGAGTTCGCTGTGATGTTTGCAATTTATTGTTTGACTAACTGTGGGAAGAGGGGAATCACGTCAAAATTTTGGAACGGGCTTGTCAAGCTGCAAAAAAGTGGCTTGTTAAGAATAAGGTCGACAGGACCTCAACCTTCGCTACAGTTAAACGGTGCACTTAGGAGTGGCCTCTCCCCTCGTTGGACCCGGACTAGCGTCAAAAGATCCTCGCCCCACAATCAACGTCCAGCTTTCGCGTTTGATTCCTCGGTGACTGCGGGGATTCTCAAACGTGTCGCTCGTAGGAGTCACTCAGTCAGATGGAAGAGTGAGAGCATGTAGGGGAGAAAAAACAACGCAAGCGGAAAAACCGTTAAAAAGAACGAACAAGTGACCAGCGTGCAACACTGTTTAAGCATTTCTTGGTTATTGGATATTATAAGGTTTTCATGTGGTTCGGATTTTTTGTTCTCAAATGGTTATTTGACGGAAAACGTGGCGAAGATACACCATATTTACCGACCTAAAAGTAGATACACTATATACAGTCGAAACAGCGAACGAGCTTACGAAACACCCGAACAAGGTAGTCGGATGTGGAAGGCGGCAGGTAAAGTGTAGAAGATGACGTTGGGACGGCTGATGCCTGCATAGACAGATCGACATCTGATTCGATGACGCTGGGTGGTTGAAACGTGGTGCAGGTAGGTGTAATGTTGCACGACGCAACGCTTGACAATGGAGACTGGCTTTAAGAGTTTGGGGATGAAACGTTCGTGCCGGCCACCGAGGTCGATTGTGAATATCTTAGTTGTAAGATAGATTACTCTTAAGAGCCCGTTGTGCGCCGACTGCAAAAGCTGTCGAACACCGCCCAAGAAGAGTAGTATGCGAGACCAAGTCGACAGTTTTAAATGCAGCTCATGCGTCTGGTGGGCTAACCGATCAGTACAACTGTTGTAGTCTAAGGAGGAAGTGGACGGTGCTTGGACTACCACCTGTGTAACCACAGACTAGCTACGCTGCAGTTGCGGCTAAATCGGCCTTGATGGTATTGCTTAAGCTTAAGAGGATAAGGGGAACGGTTTTGCTCAATGAAGGGTCTACGTGAGCTCGGAGCTCTGCCTTCAGCTGGCAGTGAATTCGCTCAAACATGATATGTCGTCATCTGGGTGTGTTGGGATAAACGGTTAAAGAGCGTACGGCAGAAGTGCTCTTCGAATGAGGATCTCGCGATTAGAATGTTGTCATGATATCCATTGGCGATCAAACATCGAAAGTTTGTGCTATATTCGAAAGGCCAAATGACATGTATATAAACTTGGGCAAGCTATACGACATCGTCCCGGCAGCAGTACCGATGTCCGCCTGTGCTAACGGGATGTGGTTGCAAGCACCCAAACAAATCAGGCGCTGTAATTCATCTGAGGACCTTTCGCGCAATGCAATAAGCACTTTTCTAGCTGGCAAGGCTCCTGGTCACCCGGACCCGTACAATGATAGATCAGTATCCCTTCGAACTTCTCCACGACGACAATTACTCAAGTGTAATGGTCAATGACATCTGTGTTGGCTTCGCGAGAATGAACAAAACGACCATGACCAAAAGAGACAAAACCCAAAAGCTGGGTAAAGTCAATGCCTAGGATGGACGTAAAGTTTGCGGACACAATGAGTAACTGAAGCAAGTATTCTGACCGAGTCTTCGAATTTATGGTTGTAAAATTAAACCGTCCCAAATTTTGAGGCAGGTTTGCGTCTTGTGGCATGCTGCTCCAAGTTAATACTTTTAAGGCACTATGTTAACATTGGCTCCCGAAGCCAGCTGAAAACGTACCGGCGGTCTTGAATGAGGAGCGTCGTAAATAAACAAACTAGCTGCAGTTGCTCCAGAAACTCCCGTGATCATAGTGTCCATCAGCTGCCGGAAGATGGTTAGTGTTGTTTTCACCCCAAAAGTGAGGCGGTTTTATTGATATAAGCCGCGATTCACTCGAGCCTTCATCAACAATGACCTGGAGGTAAGCATCGAACAGATCTAACTTGGCGAAACACTTCCCATACTTTAGCTTGACAAAAATATCCCCTGGTATTGGAAGGGAGTACTGATGGTCATCCAGTGCGGTATCCAAGCCAGTTGAAAAATCGGCGCAAACACGCACTTTACCGTTCGGATGTCTCACAGTAACGATCGATGTAGCCCATTAAGAATAGTTCAGTGGTGTGATAACTCCGGTGCGCTCCAGTCGGTCGAACTCTTGATCAACCGCTGCTATGGATGCATATGGTAAAGGTCTTTTTGCCCTGAGAACTGGGTTCGTTCCATTACTTTGCTATGAATTTAGTGACGTGAGCAAGACCATCTTCAAACAAGGAGGCAAACTTCTGCTTCAGTTTTATCCTCATAGCTTCAATCGACAATGATGCATGGACTGGATCGGTTTGGACTCCACTGTAAATTTGATTCACCGGAACCTCAAGCAGTTGTAGCTTTTCTATCCAGTCAAGCCCAAGAAGGTTCAAATTTGGTTAATACGACAATTGACATGTTCCGTTCTCATCCACTCTGTTGAAAGCAATTTCGCAGGTTACTCTCCGACCAGCCTCAGCACTCCATCGGATGCATTGTGCTGCGACTTCACTGGATTCAACCCCCTTCGGCTTCTTTATGTGAGTCCAAATGTTATTGAAAATGATCTTTATGTCTGAGGCCGCATCAATCTGCAATCTAATTGAGGTCCCGTTTATGACGCACATTGCTTAATCGGCGGCGTGGTCTAGAATCCCAGTGTAAAGCGACAATCACCGATAGAGATACTGCGTCAGGCTTCCGGAGATTCTTCCTTCGGTAGGATTGCCTCAAGTTTCTTGACCGGGACAATGGGCAAATATCTCCCTGGTGACGCTTAAATGCACAGTGGCGTGCAAAATGCCATTCCCCATGTGATAACGGGGTGTAGGCGGCTTGTTTGGCGCTCTGTTGAAGGGCTAGTTCGAGCCAGCCTTCCTTGCCTCTTGTATAACATGAACTATCGGCAATGGTGGAGGAGTGCTCAATCATGGCGGTGCGTTCCAGTGATCAACCTAAGAGAAACTTCAATGTCAACTACGGACCTTGATTCAAGTTAGCAATGAGCCGAGTGCGGATTTTCGTGTCGTGCAGTGACTGCAAAGCCCTGACAAATACGCAGCATTTAAACCGGTCATCCGTCAAAGAGCGTAACCTGAAACTTTCACATTCGAGGTCAAAGATGTCTGCTAGTGCCCCATAATCGTCCGTATGCCGCTTAACAATCGTTAAACATTGGTAGTGAATGCGAAAGAAAGAGGTAGACTCAACAACATTGAAGTAGATGTCCTTCGGCTCTTTGCCCTATTGGTATTGTGTTCTGTGTACTTCCGTTCACCTACGGTCGGCCGCTTATTTCACATAGCCGATATATAGCGCACGACCTTCGCAATATAGGGGGTCGTCACCAGAATACAGATTGACGGTTCTGAGTTGGAAACGACGCTTGACATCGGCAGTTCGGAAAGTCACCCCTGTGCGCTGTCGCTCGTAAAGTGAAAGGTAAATTAATCCATCTCTCATGTGCATGTCCAAGACATCAACTCAAGTGCATACATATACTGTAGAGGACTGCAACATGGAAGTAAAATATATAGAAGTTTAATACATCAGTTGGTTCGGTGTTGCTCCTCCCAACACTGACACCCCATAACCAGTTTCGTCCTCGTTTGGACTCATCAGATGGAGATAGCCTGAGCTGGGGTGGAACTTAGAGTCTAATGATTAAAGTCTGACATCTTGATCACTGTGGCACTAAGATGCATGAGCAACGATTGGCACAGAGGTAACGAATTCAAAATTGGATTTGTAGTACCCGCTATGTGATTGGATTGCGAAATGTGACCTCTATTCAGACCTCGGTTCATTTGAAGTAGACCTCGGTCATTATGATCGTAAAGACCGTATCCGAAGTGGTGGTTTGGTGTTGCTCCATCCAACACTGACGCGCATAACCGGTTTCGTCCTCGGTTGGGCTCATCAGATGGAGATAGCCTGAGCTGGGGTGGAACTTAGAGTCTAATGATTAAAGTCTGACGTCTTGATCACTGTGGCACTAAGATGCATGAGCAACGATTGGCACAGAGGTAAGGAATTCAAAATTGGATTTGTAGTACCCGCTATGTGATTGGATTGCGAAATGTGACCTCTATTCAGACCTCGGTTCATTTTGAAGTAGACCTCGGTCATTATGATCGTAAAGACCGTATCCGAAGTGGTGGTTTGGTGTTGCTCCATCCAACACTGACGCGCATAACCGGTTTCGTCCTCGGTTGGGCTCATCAGATGGAGATAGGCTGAGCTGTGGTGGAATTCGGGGTCCAGTGGTAAAGGCTGACGCCTTGAACACTATGGCTCTAAAATCCGTGAGCAACGCTTGGCACAGCACAGAGATAAGTTGTCGCAATCCAACCACACATCAGCTACTTCAAATCCAAGTTTGGATTACTACGTCAGACATTCTTTGTTACAAAATATGCCCTCAGATGTAATACGCAGACATGATTTCCTTCAGCTAATGAGAAAATAAAGATTCCGTTCGGTAGTAAATTATCACCCTGCGTATTCACAGCATCAATAACGTTAACGTCACACTACCATTCTATAAATTGACATCAGAGTGCAACTCCATAAAGACAGGGTCTATGCGGTATTTTCTTGAGGACAATGTTTCATTGGCTCCGAAGTAAGCCGTTATCTACAGGAATACACCAGCGAGGCTTGCTTTTCTCCACGGAGATGACAGATACTAGTCAATGTTAAAAAAGATACAACAGGTACATTATCGTATATTGCAGTACCTTACATTTAAATAGTGTTAAGTAACAAATACCATCAAACGTGAGAAACAACCGTGAACGACTTTGCAACCTGTGGCAAAGTATATCGATTCTGCGGCATACTTTTCGCAGTAATCCATGGCGATTCCTGCTTTCAAGGGACAATTGCTGAATGAGTGGAGGATCAGTTTGAAGTACTCGGTGTGTGAGTGGATTGCGCGCGCAATCTTAATGTGGTCTGTGATTCTCATTAAAGTGAACCTTGGTAAATCCAACCGCTAGAACCATAGCTGAAACTGATGAAAATTAAGCAGCATCAGTCCGAAAATATTGCACTCCACGACGCATTCAGATCTAATGTGACTAATGCCGAAATAACCTATAAAATGGATTCGAACGAGACATTTGCCTAGGTACACAACGTCACCATCTGTGGAAGAGAGTCTGTGAACAGTGACGGAATTCAGATCGCTTTTGAACGGCACTTTATGGTAAGGCATCATCTACAATAACACAAAAAGCGTGTCAGGAGAAACGCACGTTACACTTTTGCGATATGAGATTTTGGCAAGGATGGTAGCAGATTGGCGATTCCCCGGTTTGCCTGTGTAAAATTTAAAAAAACGACTATTTCGTTGCAGATCTAGGCGACCGGTGCGAATTGTTGAGCTGGTTGTTGAGTTCGAATGCCAGCCTTGATCATAGCTTTTTGGCTTGGTGCAACGCGCGCCTGCCTTGTGTGCTGTGCTTCCTGCGTTCCCCTAGCTAGAGAATCAACAGTACTGCTTTTTATAGCTAGGCAATAGGGAACCTTTTGCTGTACGTATAAAAGTTTCCATGTAACCCGATGGCATCTGGAATCGCTCTCCGGGCTCCCGCTATAGGCTATGCGCCAAATTGGTGACTCAATCCATACATTAAATGACTATCCTGCCCTAGCTCCTGCAAACAGATACGCAGATTCTTTGGCCCGGTCAACTAATGTCGACGTTTTATCCCACATTGCGCCAGCATAATACAACCAAGGACTAAGTTGTTCTGCGCTAATCAACGCTCTTTTTTCTTTCCAGACGAGGCCGAACTGGTTTTTGGAAGCTCAAGGACACCCTCTCCAATAAAGCGCTTCTTGCCCACCCAGACCCAACTGCACCACTTTCTCTTACAACTGACGCATCAGACATCGCCGTCGGTGCAGTTCTGCAACAACTCATCGAGCATCGATGGATACCTCTAGGTTTCTTCTCGAAACACTTGCAACCTGCCGAATCGCGTCACAGCACCTTCGGTAGGGAACTACTAGCAGTCTACCAAGGTATCAAACTCTTCCACTATTATCTCGAAGGTCGACACTTTACCGTCTTCACTGACCACAAGCCGTTGATCTACGCAATCAATGGCGCGACAGACAAGTATTATTCGCAGGAAACTAGACATTTTGACTACGTCTCTCAGTGCACGACAGACGTATGACATGTCTCAGGCGCTCATAATCCCGGCGCAGACCACTTTCGCTTAGTTACTCCGTCCAAGACCGATCTAGCCGCCCTGGCTGCTGTCCAACAAGCTGATCCCGACATAGACAAGCATCGAGGTAACACCTCGCTGAAACTAGGCGAGGTTTCACTCGCTTCATAGAGGGGACCATTCTTTGTGACACCGCACAAACTTCTCCCCGATCCGTAGTGTTTACTTCGATGGGTCGACTACTTTTCAACTCGCTAAAGAATAATTGAATTCAACCCCGAGCGATCCAGGCATCTACAAGAATCGACGCCTAGTTACATCAAGGCTAGGTGGAAAGTGGCAGCAATGTTGCGTAATATTCCAGATGGATACTACACTTATATGACAAACCCGGCCTACTCGTTCACAACACAAAGTTCCCCTGCCATTTTCTGTCCATAAGCCCTTCGAGGATTCAAAGTAAGAACTGATGTGTGTCCAACTTACCATTGTCAACTGTCAGATACCTCTGATGGTTGAAAATGATGCTTCGAAAGACTATCTCGGATACCATGAACAAAGGCGGAAGGTCAGTCACCTCAGGTGCAACCACCTAGCAAAAATGGAGCTTAGGGGAGCGATGAGGCAATGCAAAAGTGGCGACATAATGTATGTATGTATGTAACCTCAACAGTCTATTAACTAGACATAGAGCCAGAATAAAACCATGGAGATCAGGAGATAAGCAAGAATCATCGCGTCATAATCATCGTGGCATGCTAGTTGAAGGTGAGCAACACACTCCAACTAATATGCCACAGGAAGAATGGAACATTTTGACAAAAAGTATAACAAAACATCTTTAGTTTGTTTTCACACGCCTCTTTTGCTCTGTTTTTGTTAGTTTAATGTTTGTAGTATTAAACATGGGAATCAATACAATAATGTACCCAATTCTTCCATTGATTCCGGTTGTGGGCCATGTCTTCTAGTGTGTTAAGCCATCGGCACTCCTCATCTTTGGGTCCCCATCCTGGAAGACGAACGGATCCAACAGCGGCTAGACACGACGTCAGCGATTTCATGTGCTGCCGCCATGTAGAAGGCTGACCAACACGCAGTCGCCTCCAGCCAGGTCCTTAAAGAGCGAATAGTGCGCGACGCGGTAGACGCTCTGGTGCCATGCGTAGGACGTGACCGAGCCATCTCAACTGGCGCAACAAAACCAGTTTGTTGAAGGGAATACTCGCATTCCCCAAGATGCGACGTCGAACGTCATTATTATTAACTCGATGTTGCCACCAAACACGAGCGATCCTCCTTAAGCAACCGTTATCGAACGCAGAAAGACGGCGCATGTCTTTCACGCGAATCGGCCAGGACTCGTACCCATACAACAATACTGAACGAACTGATGCGCTGTAAACGCGGCCCATTAGTGAGAATGAGACGTCGCGACGACGCCACAAGTGCCTCAGATTGATAAATGCTGATCGAGCTTTAGCGATACGAAGAGAAACTGCTTTGTTGATAGTGCCGTCAGCAGAAACACAGCTCCCAAGGTAGACGAAGCTATCTACCTGTTCAAGTTGTGCACCTTAGAGAGTGAGTACGGGAGCGGGTGAAAACCAATCCTTGAGTTCGGTCACAGATCAGCTTCCTGTCGCTTTCATGTACAACAGTATGAACCAGAAGAAAAATAAGACAAAATACATGGCTGGAGATTTGTAATTGCGCACATTCATTGCGACGTTATATACCTGCCCTGCAAATTCCACTCAAGTGCCGACACAAGTACTCTCTGCAACAACTCGGCTGCCTATCTGAAACTAGAACAAAGACAAGATTGTCTGTGTTCCCCGCGTATAACTCGTGTGATTTATTTCGTCCGCTCTAAAAAGCTGCCGTAATCATAACACCTGAGCCTTGCAATGGCCGATGTATGATGTGACTCGAAGTTGATCCTAAATTTATTTATTCAATATTGTAGGTAGGCTGAGATACTGCCAGAGAGCACAGACCTGTCCGCAAAGCCGCTGGTGTATGATAACAATCTAACTTTACAGAAAGCGACCCCATCTCATTTTTAAACCCCGACCTGAAGTGACAGGAAATTGGGCTTTCCTCACCTTTAATCACTGATCAATCTGGTAAAAGTGGCTCCCAAGGGGCCTAGAGGTCCACCCGGTGTAGCTCAAAGGGTCGAAGAGGTAGCCAAATCGCCCTCCTTTTCATCTAGGGTTTAATTAACTTCGGCCTCTGCTTCAAAGAATTTTAACTTTTCCTCTTAGCCCAAGCAGAATACTTAGCCTAGGTGTGAATTCTGGTGGTTGCGCGGCGACGAAGCGTCGGTCCTGTGTGCCGGCGTACAGCTGATGTCCACTATCCTTTTATCTAATTCAAAAGGATTTGTGATCCCCGATTCACTGGCAACCTTGGATTACTGATTCTCTGCTTTGGATCGATTGAGAAGCAAGCCGGGTATCGTCGAGATCGGAGCTGCATTGACCACATATTCACCTTGCGTCAGATGTTGGAGTACCGTCACATATTTTGGTGGACCACCGTGTGATGGGAGTATACACTCGAACGAACGTGCGGTGCCAGCCCAGCAAGGAAGCCGTTAGGCTGCCGCAATCGAGTTCCTCGACATCAAAAGTCTCTTCGATTGGGCGGATCGAAGTGACCCCTGGAATTGTGCTGGGGAAAGTGTGCCCAATAAATAGGTAAAATTGCCAAAGCTATGTACGCGCGCAGTTCGTTCAGAGTGAGAGCAAGCTATCGCCCACCTACAAGATCAATAGCGGTGTAAGACAAGGGTGTCTGCTATCACCATTCCTCTTCCACTTTGTTATTTAAGTAATCATAGAGATCACCGGTTCGAATCAGCGTAGGGGTGGGCGTCCTCGCGGTATACTCAGCCCGCGCGCGACTGGTAGTGGTCGCGCGGCAGAGAAGCGCCGTTATGGCGTACAGCTGACACATTATTATTATTATTATTATTATTATTATTATTATCATAGAGATTACATTCACTTGGCACGACAAAAGGTGTGGAACTGCTCCCAGGCGAACGATTTCGTGAGTTGCAGTAGACTGACGACATTGCCCCTACCTGTGCCAGCTAACAAACGTGCCAAATAGCAATAATCAGATTAGCACTGGCTGTCAGCCGTTTCGAGCCTTGCGTTGCTCCATTGAAGTGCAAAGATTTTCTCCAATATTGACAGGAACCTCCTCACGCGCTGATCCTTGGTCGGGATCAGCTAGAAGTCGTTCAAAGATTCAACTGCTTCGGCACTGGTATCAATGCCGTTAGAATTGAAGACGGGATCACAAAACGTATAGGCGCCACCTATGGCGCCGGTGCGACCACTCTCTCTCTCTCGCTCTATCTCTCTCTCTGAAGGTTAGAGTATACAATGCAGCAGTAGGTTCGACCCTGCCATCCTGTTGTGAAATCCGACTCACTAAATCGGCAGAGCACATAAACTGGTTACGTTCCACAGCTGGTACCTTCGCAGTTTGGTTCATATTGTGGCAGTGCGTACGCACGGGCCTTACCACGACCGCACTTCGTAGCCTGTGATTGGATGCCTGTCCGTTCGTGATCAATACCAGGGTTGTTTTGAATATACTGAGTGTATGTACCGTTGGCGTGAATAGAAGTTTGTGTTGCGTACCAGTAGAGTTCTGCTTCCTCGTTCGTGGCTTTGGTCGTGCTTGTTCAAGACCCTGCGTGCAGGGGACTAGTGTACGTGTAGATACAACACATAT
>OX104063.1:134624311-134755695 GCA_944474145.2 Dicrocoelium dendriticum
CGTAATATCCCATAGAGCTGATCGGGCTACTCTTTCCTTTGAGACTGGTGTGTCTGATGTTACCTGATATCAACCATTAGCATGATTTACTATTATACCAGCTCCGCTAAAGTGCAAATCAAATTTACATTAAAGTTGCACGCTTTGTGCTAAACTTTTGCAAAGCATATATTTATTGTCTATCATCATGAAAATAATAGACTTATCAAATGTAGCCTCATAATACATGCAGGAGAACATGAAGAAGCCATAGACTTTCAAAAGCCGCACGTAGACTCGAAGGAACCGCGCAGATATACGGTAACTAAAGAACACCAGACCACTGCGGAAGGCACTTTTAACAAGCAATTATTAACCATTACCTAAAAGCAAACAAGTGCAATTACGTCGATAAAATGCATGATGTGTCTACTTCTCTACATGTGCAAATTTACCATTTGCATCACAGGAAACAAATGCAAAATTATCATCTGCACATCTTGAGTATTTTTTATTTGTTACCCAGAAGCTGTTAAGCTAAGGTAAACGTGGGAAATAGATTTTAAGTTACATATGTAGTGTAGTAAGATAGGCATTCAAGTCAACTTTAATGGTTTATGCGCATAACATTAGCATAACCCCAAAATACTTGATAGAAACTGCAAATACACAGTAATGGACATTATTACTTACAACGTTTGCATAAGACATATATTCAGCGCATCCACACTATACAGCAGGAAAGGAAGACAGTAAGTCACTAAACAGAAAATGGCCTCCTATTACCGAACAGTTACTCGCTCTATGACCTGATGAATCCATCATTTGTAATAGCTCAAAGAAAATATCATGAATTTATAAATATAAACGAAACCGTCAAATACATTTCGTTACCAGGTACGCAACGTTTTTCGAACAAAAGTACCACGGTTGATAAATATTTGCTGTTACGGGTACATTACCAATAAATTCAGAACATAGATATATACACCAAAAAAGTGAAAAAGCTGCGTATTCAGCCGCCTGCATCGTTGGTCAAGAAATAACTGTTACAATTAGTACGCGAATATGTTAGGAAATGAATTACACAACAACACGTTTGCGATGCAACCGTGCTTGTAAGCCACGGATATTCTGAAATTTGGAAGCGCAAAATGCGCGTGCTTGGAGGAAAGTTCAAGGTCAAGTTCAAGTTCAAGCGGGACTGGAACGATGGGGTTATCCCGTGAGTGTTCCTTCTTCGGCGGGTCGTTGTACCAGGAGTTTGCAGACTTTGAGATACTGATGGACCTAAAACAAAGAGCGCATCACACCCTGTCCAACAAATTAATGCCCACGTATGCTGCCCTAACAGTCCCTGCTGGGTCGGTTACGTGAAAAGAGAAAAAAGTAAACGCAGAAGACAAAAGGGAAAGTGGCAAAGGCTAAGCAAGTGGAATACCAAGATATTTGAGTCAATAAAAAAAGAACTGAAAAGTGAAGGTGTGTCAGCTAGGAAAAAGGAAAGGTTTGCTGTTGCCACCCAAGAGCATCGAGCTTGCGCGCAACACCCTTAACTGTAGGTTCCCTAACCACGTGATCTGGAAGCGAATTCCAGCGATCTATAACTCGGCGCGATAGACGAGTTTCCGTCCTAATTCTATCAGACCGTGGTTTATGCAGTTTCAGTGGGTGACCGCGGAGACTAGGTAACGTAGCGGGACTAAAAAGCCCTGACAATTCCGGGCCAATCTTATCCGTCAAAATACGATAAGTGAGAATCAGGTCCCCTCTTATCCTTCGGTAGTGCTTTGGGTACATTCCCAAACTGAGCAAGCCTTCAGGATACGTCTGTCCCCGTATACCCTGCACTAACCGTGTGCCCGCTCGTAACACCCTCTCCAAGTCCATTTTGTCTCGTTTAAGACATGGTGGACAAGCCTGCATACAATATTCCAGGTGGGGTAGGATGAATGCCGAAAATAGCTTCATAAACAACTTTGCCGTTAAGATTCCGAAAGAGCGGCGGATAAACCACATCATACGAAACCCTCGACAAGCAGCCTTCTTCCAGTTGTCTCCAGAATGAAGTGCTGATGCGTGTACGATTCCTAAATCAACCTGCTGAGTGACAACAGGGAGTTCACCACCGCCGACAACCTATCAGGTGGGCGGATTAGAAGCTCCGATTCGGAGAACCGAGCACTTGGCCCTATTTACGGGCATCAACCATAAGATAGACCATTCTTAGAGCCTATCCAAGGCACGCTGAATTGCCTCAGGACCCACCGGGATATCCACAATATACCAGAGCTTAACGTCGTCAGCAAACATTATTGATGGCACTCCTTGCTCTCCCGGCAAGTCATTTACATAGATCGCGAACAACAATGGCCCCAATACCGAGCCCTGCGGAACGCCACTAAGGACAGCTTGCCTGAGCGAAAGGCTACGCCCAACCCGTACGCACTGTTCCATCCACTCAAGGAAGGCAGACATCCATTGAAGGGCGCGACCAGATATCCCATAAAATCTCAACTTTGGTGAGAGCCGAAGATGTGGAACAGTGTCAAAAGCTTTCAAAAAATCTACGATTAGCACGTCTACAGCGTGGCCACTGTCTACCGCTTTGGCCCAGCTTTCACGTGCTACAAGTAAATTAGTCTGACATGAAAATCCTTTGCGGAATCCATGTTGTGCAACACTGAGAAGGTTGAATCGATCCAGGTGGTTCTCCACTGAATCCCTTATCAGCTTCTCGAACAACTTGACTACTACGCTTGGCAAACTGACAGGCCGGTAGTTCGCGGGTAGAGCGCTGTCCCCGTCCTTAAAAATGGGACAGATGATTGCCTCTTTCCATTCCGAAGGTAGGCTGCAGCTGTCCAGCGATATTGAAAATACGCAATTAAGCGGCCCACTCAGCTCAGTGGCCAGATCATGCGACAGCTTCGGATGAATTGAATCAGGATCGGAAGCTTTAGAGTGATTAACGCCTTGCAGTAGCTCGAAGACCTGAGTCTCTGTTATGCTAAATTCAGCTAAGCAAGAATCCTCTGGAACTCTTGAAATTAATTCAACCTGTGGTAAAGAGGTCTCCCGAGCAAAGACCCTATGATATTGATCACTCAGCATACAAGACTTGTCATAGTCCGTTTGCGCACAGGTCCCGTCTGCACGCAATAATGATGGTTTAGACAGTTTTGCCCCGCTGCGTCCTTTAACGTAAGCAAAATACTTCTTGGGATTAGCTGCGGCCGAGTCCGCTAAACCCTGCTCGTATTGGAGACGAGCAGTTCTGAGATGTTGCTTACATTTATTTCTATTCTGTCGATAACTATCATAGGTACTGTCTGATGGAGCTGCTTGGTAGGTTCGCCAGCATCTAGACAGTTTCTTGAGTAGGTACTTGCCTGTGGTATCTATCCATGAAGGCTGTGCCCTTAACCCTCTTTTCCTAATGAGTGGAATATAGAGAGTGGATACCTCCGTAAGGCATGCCTTAAATTTTTCCCAGGCTAACTGGACAGAGTCAGCCATCTAGATTTCACCGTTCAGAACTGAAGCCTTAGTTCGCATTGCACTAAAGTCCGCCCGCCAAATATTCGGAAGTAATTCAACAGCAGTCTCTTAGTGCCCTGAAATAGCAAATCGAAAAGATATGCATGCGTGATCGCTGGACCCTAGAGGTGCACCGCATGAAACGTCAGTCACGAAGTCCAGGGACTTAGCGAAAACCAAATCCAAAGTAGATGGTATTTGGTTGTCCATATACCTAGTGGGAAACTCAACGAACTGGTGCAAAGACACTTGGAGAGTCAGTTCAAGGAAGTCTGCACCGGAGGTTCCTAATGCCGAATTGCAAGAAAGATCGGCCCAACAGACTTCCGGGAGGTTGAAATCCCCTAGAACTAAACACTTATTCGCAGACTGATTGCGGATAAATTCAAGTATCCCCTGG
Organism: Dicrocoelium dendriticum; assembly: GCA_944474145.2. Lineage (NCBI taxonomy): Eukaryota > Metazoa > Platyhelminthes > Trematoda > Plagiorchiida > Dicrocoeliidae > Dicrocoelium > Dicrocoelium dendriticum. The sequence goes on from OX104063.1 coordinate 134,628,231, forward strand.
AGGAACTTCCAGGGCTTCTGTATATCACTATAAATGTAAACTGGGTAGAGGAAGTGCACGAAACAGCCGATAGGGCTTCAACAGCCTGATCCGACGACTGGAATGTGCAAGTCCTCAACACATCTAAGTTACAGCTCACATACAGTACAACGCCTCCGCCTTGGCGACCAACGGAGCTATCAGTTCTAAGCAGCGCGTAGCCAGGTAAAACTACCTCACCATCCGTGATATCCGGAGACAACCACGTCTCAGTGAAAGCAAGTATGTCGGGACGAGTTTTGTCTACAAGTAGACCCAACTCGTGCACCTTGTTCCCTAGGCTACGCACGTTGCTAAGTACTACCTCAAGGAAGTCGGCACGACCGTCTCTGGGTCATGCGCCAACAGGATTGGTTCTGCTTGTGCGGAAAGTAACTTCCGGCTGATCACCTGAAAACCCACCAGACAGAGGCCTTGCTCACTAGCCGCCCGTCTAGTTTTGAGGTCTTTGGTAGCCTCCTTTAATTTCAACCTATCTGCCAGTGGTAGGTCCGGCTGAACGCTGACACCACTACCCTTAAGTTTTAACGCAAACCGCAGTAACGATTTGCGTTCCTCCGGGGTAGAAAGGACTACGCGAAGTAGTCGGGGTCGTGGACTTGGTGAAGCGATAGGAACGTTCCCCAATCTGGTCAGCTTTCTGACAGTGACACCAGGGAAACCAGGTGGAAGCAGAGTGCTGACACACAGTTTCAGCCGCTTGATGTCATCCAGGATGCGTTCCCTTGAGAGAACGGCCTCAGATTCAGTAACGTTACGGAATATAACGCTACTATCAGTGAAAGAGTCGGCACGACGGGGAGTGTTTACTCCACGTGCCTTGGAGTCGACACCTGTACAGCCGTTTTCACCACTGGCGGTGGGACTGTCCCTGGGTTCCCAAAGGACGTCGAAGCAACGGTAGCGTAGGTTTTCTGCTCTATTGCCGGCGTCTTACTGGTTCCTGGGTCTTCAATTCCTTTCGAAGTTTTACGAGCAGCTTTTGTCCGCTTCTTCTTTTGGCTCACTGGAGCAGGGGCCGTTGACCTTGTATCGCATTGAGCAGTTACCAGAGTTTCGTCAAAACAGGCTGGTTCCCTGGCGGCCGAAACAGTCAGCGTCTGTGGAAAGTTCTGTGTGCCATCGTCAGACGAGGTTATGACTGTCAAAGACGGCATCACTTTCGATGCCGTGGCAACTATTTCCCTGGGTTTAGCAGAGGGCTTTTGGTACTGCCGCACCCTATTTTTCTTTACTTGGATCGGATCATGAGGACCGCCAGCAATGCTACCTGGATTGGCCGGTAGGATGTGCGACTTTATGACAGATTGACAGACTCCAGTGGATGGACCGCCAGCAATGTTGCCGGCTATTGTTGTGTCTTCAAACGAAATATTTGGGGATTTTAAAATCAAATCCATTTTCGTATCGAGCAAAGCAATAGAGGCGAGTTTAGCTATCGCCAACTCAACATCTGCCAACCTAGAAGCCAACGCTGAAAGTTTAGCACCGGTGACAGCCAGGCGTGTCTATCTTTTAGCGCAGCATTCAGCGTAGCTGAAAATAAAGTGGACGCTTGATGATAGCCTTTTGTGCTGGTCAGCTTGTAGGCCGGTACAGATTACGTGATACCAGAGCAGCAGACATCACGCTGCATACCACCAGATGCATCTGTTACTGGCTCTGAACAGTTAACCTGTCCGCAAGCTGCAGTAGACTCATCAAACGAGGACCCAATAGGTCCATCCGTCTCGGTGTTTAGCGAGACAGCCATCTTCATGTGGAAAACAGATTAGAATTACAACACATATACAATAGGAAAACGACCGCAATAAAAAGACAAAAGCAGGGTGCAAAATGGGATTAAAACTGGGAACAACCGGAAAAATTACCAGTAAGCGCCAAAGACGCATTGGCCAATACCAGTTTAATAAATAAATAAATAAATAAAGTTTTTATTCTCGACAAGGCGAGGCACGCCTTTACAGGCATGATCATTATGACAACAATGCGCGGTCAAGAATGTGCAAGAATACGTTATGTTTGCCGTACCAGTGTATGTTTATGTAGGGGGTATGTAATTATGTAGCTGTGTGTGTGTGTAACTGTGAGGTTCCTGTTTGTAACTGTGCTGCTCTAAGTTTCACTCTCATATCGTCGGCAATGCTCGAGTAGAAGATGGATGTCCGTGCGTTGGAAAGGAGTATTCGGATACCCACGGGGCAGTGACTTTATTTTGTGGCGAGTCACGACCGCCACGTCACAGTGTTGTTAAGCAGACATTTGTGGCTTTTTATAGGGAGAACGCTTGCCAGGCGAAAACCCACCACGTCCTGGAACACCGCCGCCGAAATATTTGCTGGAACGGGTCAAACCCGAACCACCCAGCTGGCACCACGAGGAGGTTGTTCGGCTAGCCAAGCTATCTTGGATCAGAGAACATTTAACAAAAGTCAAATTTCTTTCCAAGTGTTTATTCAAACACTGTTTTCCACGTTATTTCAGCTGAAAAGCTCGATCAGTATGTCGCCAAAAAATCGAGTTACCGCGTAGTACTCACAGGGCTGATTCACTTCCTATTTTTGTAACCTGCAAGAATACACTTTGGTTTCAATTGCCTTCAACTTCTATACTGTCCCTGTTTGACACCTCACCTGCCTTTTATTACCGACTAGTATCCCAGGGGCCACACAACAATTGGTGACCCCACTCAAGAACAAGCCACCCGCCATATTTAATTTTCTTTCAAGTTAGGTGGTTCCCGTGTTATTGTGATTCATTGCTCGTGCTCATATTGTTTCCTTATCTATCACATTTATATCTGCTTTATGCAATGGCTTATATAAAGGATAAGCCAGCTGTATACGCGCTTAACGCCGTCGCGTCTCTCATGGTCAATTCTGTTGCCTCATCTCCTCCACCTTTTTGGGAGAGTGATTCTTAGTTATGGTGCTCGCACCTAGAATCCGATGTTTACATTTGTAGGATTTCTTCTGATTTCCCCGTGTATACTCAGCCGTCATCGCGCCTTCCTCAGAGCAATGTCTCGCAGATGATATGCATCATATTTTGGCCCCCTCTAGTAATGAAATACGCGACTCTTTAAAAAGCTATTATTCAGCGAATCTTTCCTGCTGACAAGCTTCGTCTGCAGCAACTATTTAGTGATCCGCAACTAGGGGGTTGGATGCTTTCAGCCTCGTTGAGCGAAATGCAACAACTCATCGGAAAGTCCAACATGGACGTCCTGTTAAGCTTTCGGGTTCATTGAAGTATTTTGATCCAAAGAAGACGAATTAAGATCGTCTTGCTTGCTCATCTGGTTACTATTTGGAACTCTGCTGCTATGACGTCCAAATGCTTACCATGTTTTAAAGAAGTTGCTTTGCGCTCTAAAGCCTTACAGTGCACCATCTGCAATGGTTGGACCCACATATCTTGCTTTGGAGTCGCCATGAGCTGTATTAATTTCTCCTGCGATCAAACGTTCCCGGCTTAGGTATCTTTTGCGACCTGTGCCGTGTTACGATACGTAACAGGCGGTGCCTTGATGGACTGCAGGAGCTCAGTCCGCTCACCTTCCCTGCTCATGTTGAGATGAACATCGCTGCTGTCTCGTTATCAACTATTTGCCATATCTCATGTGCTTCTGGCGCAGCAACGGGTAAGCGTTATCGACCACCGTCCACCACATCTACAGAGACGCCGGCAGTGGTTGACCAGAGGAAGCGCCAACGATCCAGAATTGCGCAGAGGTGGTAAAAGAAAATCTAGGAAAGGTTGAACGTAAAATCAATACAGAAGTTCGGCTTAAATCTAAGGCTTTATCATTTCAGTCGCAGCTGAATTTGGTTCTCGATAGAGTCTAGCACCTGGTGAAAATGCTTAAGGACGGCCCAGCTGTTTTGAAGCCGAAGGTCCATGAGAAGCCACAACGCCATCTAGCGACTGCTGCTTTATCATCGTTAATGCAGCCGAGTCCATCATAGCTACCCTACCTGAAAGTATTGTAGATGATCAGGCGTTCCTACCACGGAAGATCGTTTTACTGTTCGATGAAGGAGAACAATGAATCAACATTGTTTCAGATCTCCGCCTCGGCAAGAAACAAGAGGACACATTAAAGGTTAATCCACTTAAAACGGTATGTCAAACTGATGAAGAGGCCCGTCGCATTCTTCGACGAGCTCCGCGAATTAAAGGAGAATCATTTTATGTATTGCGAGACCTTCTCCTGAGGATCGCGTGAAACTTAAACAAGCGGTTGATGAATGGAGGTCCTGCCGGGACAACGGTGTCACAGCTTTACATATTATGGATTTTCGAGTAGTCCGGAACGCTACCAAAATTCACTGGAAACTACTTATTTCATACCCAGACTTTAGAGGTGAAGAACGGATTGCACGTTATTTCCGCTAATGTGCGCATTATTCGGAACCAAATCGATGAAATTCAATTTTTCCTTAACGAATCATCCTGATATAATCGCTTCCCTCAAGACCTGGTTGTCCGCGGATATCCTGGATTCCGTTTTGCAGATCCACGGGTATCACCTCTGCTGGGCTGACTGCAAAGGAGGAAGATCTGGTGGCGGTGTGAACTTGTACTAGAAGGTAGACCTCAAGGCTCATCTAGTTGAAGCTACTTGTGATGGTAATGGTAGTTACGAAGCCGTGTGGTGCCAGGTTCATGATGGATGCAGATCCCTGATGGTCGGGGTTGTCTACAGAGCCCCATTGGATTCCGGAGCTCGGCTGCTGGGTTCAGTTAAAATTCATGGTTGGGGAAAGGTCTGTGTACTATTGGGAGACTTCAATACACTAAGTGTCGACTGGGATTTGCTGCACTGTGCTAATTCTTCAGAGGTTTTCGCTGCGGACTTTTTGTTAACCGTTCTCTAGTGTAACCCATCGCAACATGTTACTGTGTCTACCTGTATATTTGTCTGCCAAACCCTCATATTCTCTCTCTTGTGCTTTCCCTGGCGTAGTCAGATTTCGCAGACATTACCACTCTTCCGCTCACTAGTACTAGTGATCAGTGTATAGTTTCATTCCTCTGGACTTGACGCCTCACTCTTCCCAACCAAGATAGATTCCGCAGAAATTTCTGGCGTGCCGGTCCAATCCGCCTGCAAGCGGCCGCTACCGCTGTGGACTGGAATATCCCTTCATCCTCTGACCCAGATGAGGTGTGGAATATTTTGTACTACAAGCTGGTTTCCCTTGTTGAGCAGGTTGTTCCTGTTTGCAAAAAGCAAATGTTTACCAGAGGTCCCCATGGATAGACCGAGATTGGAGGTGCTCAATCTCTAGGAGACGTAAGTTTTGGGACCGCTTCAAGCTTACTCACTGCGCTGTTGACCATTCTGAGTATAGATTGATCAGAAACAACTGTAGCGTGAAAGAACGTCGTTAACGGCATCAGTATGAACTTAGTTTGTCCGTGCAATCAAGGACGACACCGAAGGCACTTTACTCTTACTTGAAAAGAAGTGTCAAATCTGGCAGTGGCATTCCTACACTGTTTTCTGCAGAGCAGGTCGGTTTACGTGATGACGACGGGAAGAAAGCCAGCTTACTGGCCATGCAATATTCATCTGTTTACTCGATCGAGAAGCCGTTACCCGGTGACATTGCGCCAATCCGCGCACCTTCGTTGCAGCCCATAGGAATGAGTGTGGCTGACACTGCCAAAGGCCTTGGTGAATTAGATCCCCAAACCTCGCCCGGTCCTGATGGGCTGCACCCTCTGTTCCGCAAGATCGTGGCGGACTACATTGCTGCTCCCGTTTGGCAGATATTTCGTCGCTCCGTGGAAGCTGGACGACTCCCGGTTCCTTGGAAATTGTGGACCATTAAACCTATATACAAGGGAAGGGATCGTTAAGATCCTGCAAGCTATCGACCAATCTGTCTAACGTCCGTGATGTGCAAGTTAATGGAATGGATTCTCAAGCACGCCCTGCAGCTTCACTTCGAGAACCTAAACATCATTTTTTGTGCCCGGCATGGCTTGCAGCGGACAAGCTCATTTACCTTGTCGCTTTGGAAAACTGGGCGAGGTCGTTGGATGCTGTGAAACAATTGGATGTGGTCTTTACAGACTTCACGAAGGCCGTTGACAAGGTACGCCACAAAAGGCTTCTTCTTAAACTCAGAGGTACCGGTTTCGCTGGGAATGTCCTTTCTTGGGTCGCTGCTTTTTAGAGTGGCCGGACCATGCGAGTCAAGGTGAATGAATCCTACTCCACTCCTGTGCTGGTGACTAGCGGTGTTCCGCACGGGTCAGTACTTGGTCCACAAGTGTTCAAGATATTCATCAGTGAACTTCCGTCAGAGCTTCAGATGGATTGCTTGATTTACGCCGATGATATGAAGCTGTGGATGATGGCATCCTGTCCTGAGGATGCTGAGAGACTGCAAGCGTTATTGGACATTCTGCACGACTGGTCAGTCAAATGGTACTTACCCATAAATTGTGAAAAATGCTCAGTTCTCCCCATAGGCGCCCCTGAACGGTTCGGGATATACCATATTGGTGGGGTGTTACTCAGAACCACCATTCCTGAGAAATCTCTCGGTGTGCTTGTCACACATGATTTGCGGAACGCAAAAGGCACTACGGTGGGTTGCCGCTGCCAACAGGATGTCCCATGAGAAACGGAGAGCATTCGCGCGACTGACTCCGGCTATGTTCAGAATCCTGTTTACCTCTCATGTACGCCCGATGCTTGAATACGACCTACCCGCCATCTGTCCCCTTGCCAGCTTCGGGGGTATCATGATTAATAAGGTACAGCGGCGTGCCTCGAAATCCATACTGGAGTTAAGGGACTTGCCTAACCCTCTTCTACTACAGCGGATGCACCCTTTCTACCTGGAATATCTTCGACGTAGAGAACTGCGTTTTACTAGGATAATTCTGATGGGGGAATTGGGGATGGCGCTACACGCGTTCTTTCAAAGCAACACTAATAGTTCCAATCGGGGGCACAACTGGAAAATATTCAAACCCAGAAGACACAGAGTTTGCTCCACTCTCGCTCTATCGACCCGCATTGTAAATGACTAGAACGACTCGCCGAAAACTGTGGTCGACGCGAAGACTGAGGAATTTAACAAGCAAGTTTGTACTATCACTTGATGAGTAAACTGGGACCTTGCTTCTTACAATGTAGGTTTCTTGACCCCTTGTGGAATACGGTCTCGTAGCAACTCACAGCATCCACGAAATGACTGGGAAGTGAAGGAGCTGACAAAAGACTTTCCTTCCGCTCTCTACAATCCAATGACCCAAGGCTGGACGTAGGGTTTCTCCGCTGAAGGTGAATGCAAAACTTTCCTCAAAGCACTCAGTCTATGCTTGAGGTATCAAGTGACTTGCCACTCACAGCAATTGCAGACCTAGAAGATTGCGTCATCGGACCGCACCGCTCAGAGAATAAAACCAAAGCAAATAAGCAGCTAAGTGCTGGCGCAACCACAGCGACAAGCGGGACTAGACAGCCGTTGGCAATAGGCGCTGTAGCATTGCAGATAGCGTCGCTTCAGTGCCTGATCGAGGAACCCACTGTAAACAGTAAGCACGGCAGCCGCACTTGACCATCGCCCCATCGCACAAAACTTGATGCAACAGGTTATTGCTTTTACCATTTGCGTATGGGTAATAAAGCCGGTAAGTGCGTACAGCCAGGTAGCTACTCCGCAACAGATGGTCAGCCAGGCCGGCCCGTAAAGGTGGCTAACGGTGTCGGCGAAGCGCAATAACTCGGCTAGCCGTCCCAGATAGGTATCCTATCCCACACTTGCGCGACCTTACCGCGTGCCTCACAGGTACGGCGCACTGCAACAAGCTCGACCCGGTTCGTGCCTATCAACATTTGGACGGTACAACGCCGCACAAAACTTCCAACACTTCATCCGCGATATCAATCGTGCCTTAGACTTCGCTTATTACTATCTTGATGATATTTTATTAGCCGGTTCCTCGGAACAAGAGCACCCCGTGCACCTTCGAACGCTATTCCACCGCTTGACCCAACACGGTTCACTGTCCACCCGAATAATTGCGAACGCGGCTAATCGACAGTAGACTGTCTAGGCTACCTGGCTTCGTCGTGTGGTATCGAAGTCATTCCTGATATACTCCAGGCAAGCAATGACATCCCAGCTCCGAGAGTCCAAACACCAACGGCGATTTTATGGTTTGGTCAACTAGTATCGACGATTCATTCCGCGCTGCGCTCGGCCTATGTAGCCTATGACTGTCCTACTCAGAGGGAATGCACTTAATTTCGCTTTCCCAGGAATAGCACAGACAGCCTTCGCCGAGCCAAGTATGCTATCTCCAACATAGCCCTGCTCGCTCATTCCGAAGCAACTGCGCCTTCTTCTAGTTCGACTGATACTTCAGAAATCGCGGTAGGAGCCGTTCTCCAACAACACGTTGGTGGGTAATGGTAACCCTTTGGGTTTTTCTCCAAGCGCTTGCAGCCAGCGGAGTCCCGCTACAGCACGTTTACAGTGAACCGCTGGCCATTTACCTAGCCGTTCGTCAGTTTCGGCACACAAGCTAAGACCGCGCTTCACGGTCTATACTGACGACAAGCCTTTCACCTTCATCTCTGCTTGCGACATAGATTCATCACGGGAAACTAGACACCTAGACTTCGTCACGCATTTCACTACTAACCTGTGTCATGTCGCAGGTGTCGAAAAACCCGTGGCCGATGCTCTTTCACGCGTCAACCTCACTCTCCCTTCATTGCCTACCGTCGACCCTGCCGCCATGGTCTCAGCTCAAGCTCATCACGAAGACATACAGTGCAATCGACAATCCACTTCGCTGCATGTGCAACCTGTTAATCTCCAAACCACGGAAGGAACCAGCCTCTGTGACAGTTCCACAGGTCATCCTAGACCCCTCGAGCCCGTCTCCAACAGTCGCACAGTATTCGACGCACTGCACTCACTATCACCTTCCAGTATCCGTGCATCTTTGATACTGGTCATCGAACGTTTCGTTTGGCCACGCGTGAACAACGATGTTCGTACCTGGGCTCGCGCCTGAATTCAAGGTTAGCGCACCAAAGTACATCGTTACACCCGCAGCCTTCTGGGTTAATTTCCTTCCCCGGACGCTCTGTTCTCACATGTAAACATAGACCTGGTAGGTCCATTGCCTCCGTTACGCTGACTCGTATGCAGTCTTACATGTGTCGACCGCTGCACCTGATGGTCAGAAGACAATCCCGTACCAGACTACACAGCTAAGACTGTTAGCCGTGACTTCTTAGACCGATGGGGCTGGCCCTACGATGCCCATCTGCCATTACAAGTGACCGAGGTACGCCTTTCGAACCCTCAGAATTCCATACATTCTGCAACTTCTTAGGTTGTCACCGCATCCAAACCGCAAGGTAGCAACCAGCAGCCAACGGATTCGTTGAACGCTTCCATAGACAGCTACAAGCCTCGTTCTGCGCCCCTCTGACCCTGGCTGGAGCGAAAACCTTTCGCTCGTAATCTTAGGCATTCGCAGCAGCATTAAACCTGGCACGCAACGTGCTCCAACAGAGCTGTGTTACGGCGCAACGCCAAAGTTGCCAGGAGAATTCATTTCACCTCATGCATCGTTGGGTATACCACCGCCTAACTTTGCGTTCTCTCTAGCTCAAAGCACGCGTTCACTACGTCTAACTCCACCCCGTGAACAGGCTAGAGATGTGCAAATGCACAGTGGACTCGCTACCGGCACTCAAGTTTTCCCCCGCACCGACGCAGGGAGGCGCCCACTTCAGCCTCCTACACTGGCTCTTTCATCTTCCTGCAAAGGACTCCGAACTATTTCACGTTAGACCAGCATGGTCAGCGAACGACCACGTCCATAGCTAGCTTCAAAGTGACTTACTTTGACGAACCACTTGCAACCTATCCTGATGCTATTACAAGATCAACCGCACCTGTGGTGACTTCCCGAGAAGTGGATAGCCCGAAACTATCCGTCCTCCGTGACCCGCAACCTACCTCGCATCAATCGCATGCAACCGACCGAGGCGGTAGACTGAACAAAGGTCCGGTCCGTTTTTCAGACCTTGTAAACGGTTGCTATTTCCATTAACAAGCCAATTTCGTCTTTAGTGGTTGATGTGCGTCTTGTCAACAAACTCATTGTAAAATTGACGAAAAAACGCAAAACATTTTGGCAACCTAACAGGCGTATTTGCCTTTATCATGCATGCCATTTTCCATCTCCGACGTCAAGCCACTTACACCCATCCTTCCCCACCCCATCTGAGTTTTACCTTCAAGTAACTCAACCGCGGAACCGCCAAGACTACCATCGAGTGACTGGTCAACCTGCTGTGCGCAATCAATTTGTGACTCGCCAGCCGACTCAAAACCCTATTCCTGACCCAAAGAACAGTCAGCCGCCCTCGGCCACAGGCAGCCACGAAAGGGTTGGTCCCAAACATCTTGGCTAGGCGTCGCTGACGAGTACGCCCGGATTTCTTCGTGGGACGAGGACGCCTGGATCTATTCGTGGGACCTTGAACATGGACTGAAGTGCGATGGGTGGAGTGACAACTCCTAGGCTCGCCGTCAGGTCTGCAGCAAAGGAGGGTCTTGTCGGCCTGCTTTCTGGACAAGCCAGTTATGTTGCATTTCGACCAGCCCGCCAGGATGGCACACCGATGACGCCCACTGGTCCACACGATCACCATAACTAAAAAAGCCTGGACCCAGCGAACTCTGCCACACGTTTCACCTTAGAAGCCCTTGCTCAAGCCACGCAACTATTCGCACCAGTCCTCACCTTCCGCTTTCCCCCACTAACCGCTCCAGCGAAGACTTCCTTCCTTCAGCCTTTTACGGGGAGGTCTCTGTAGTGTAACGAAAAACACCTATTCCGTATTTTGCAACATTGGATTTTCCGGCTATTTTCTCCTTCCAAACGTCTAGTTGTTTTACTGACGGCACATCCCGCTACATAAATCGTTTTGTTGAGTACCTTGCAGTACCTTTCACCCACTGGCTGATTCGCTTCCTAGGTTTGTAGCCCGCACAATATACGCTGGCTTCCGTCGCCTCCAACTTCTATACTGTCCCGTACTTGACACGCAGCTTACGTGTCATTGATTACAGACTAGTATCTCAGGCGCCACCCAACAAGGTATGCCCTTTCACGAGTATAATTTTATTTATGGTATTGTCTGGCGGAGAAATGTCATACATACTCAGACAGCACTGACTTGCATCGGTTAGCTTTTAGTATGTCTTTCGCATGAACCTGCGTGTGTAAAGAGACCGTACAAAAACCCGACTTGAGTTGTCCCAACATCATAACATTTGTATAAAGCGCTTAACAGAAAGTACGAAACGCCTCCTTAAGAATTTGGCGAATGGGGCGTTGGAGCAGCAGGTTTATTGGGTGTAAGACAATGGCGGTACTAGTCTGCATTATTTAGCAGAGAAGCCAGGTCGCTAGCTTGCTGAGTAAATCGAACACGTCATCATTTTATGGTTCAATCAGGAAGGATCGCAGATTAGTGTGACTACTAAGGGACCGTGCTGGGCATAAACATATAGTTAAATAAGTGGATAAAAAGAAGATAAAACAAGAACACAAATCCAAAATCCAACACTACTGAAATTATGAAGGGGCCTTGCTCGCTATTTAAGAGGCTGAAGGAGGGAACCTTCGACAGATGGCAAGTGTAGTGCCACAATGAAGTCGGCGTGGGGCAGTAGCAATCGCCGTGAGCGCAAGCGTGCGAAAGCGTGCGAAAACGTGTAGGTAATGGTATCCAAGCTACCTTGGTATCGGTCGTTTATTATTTAGGAGTGGACTAGAGTGCGTCGGCCGTTGGTCTTCGTGGCGGGCTCATCAGAATTCAGAATAGACAGACTCACCCAGGAAGTCTACAGGACATTTCTTCCGCTGCCGGTCCGACGGTGATCTTTGAGGCTTAGCTCCACAACCGCATCCCAGTTCAAAGCGATGAAAATCCACCTCCACGAAAAAGCACGGAGGTCGTCCTTGAGAAACTCTTCCCAAAGCGCGCAGACCAGGCTAGCTGTAGTCAGCTAATCCCGAGTGGCGAATAACAGTTGCTTTGAGCTTTGGTAATGTGATATGAGCCTCACATGGTCGGATGGGATTGTTGGGCGGAGCCTGGGATACTAATCGGTAAGCAATGACACGTAAGACGTGTCAACTACGACAGTATAGAAGTCGGAGGCAACTGAACCCAACGTATATTGTGCATGCTACTTGAATAGGAAGCGAATCAGCCAGAGCGAGAAAAGTACAGCAAGGAACTCACGAAAACGGGTTGTGACAACGGTTGTGCAGTCAGTTAAACAAATGGACGTTTCGAAGGTTAAAACTACCATAACATCCAATGTTACAAGATACTGAAAGAGCATGTTTTCTGTTGCACTACAGGATGTCGCAATTACACAAGGAACGTCAGCTGTGTAAGCTAATGCCTCGGTACTTCGGGTCGGAGTCCAGTTATGCGGCGTGACGCCGTACGGAAAACGAAGTCATGATACGATACGACAATGCCTAGAAACCAAGCAAGTGTTCGATGTTTTAGTTCAAACAGGTAATTGAAGCAATCGTTGTCGTTTTGCGGAACGCCTGTGAAGAAACTTCAAGGTTAAGCTAAACCTGATAAGAAGGCATATGCAAGAAAACACTGGTATCCTAAGCTTCGGAAAAGCTGAACAAGTGTTTGACCTGTCTACCGCGTCGGTCTGTTGTTCGTAGTTGGGGTTGGATTGGCGGTGGTCCAATCGTAACCAAAATATCTAGTATGTCTGCTGCGAAAGTTACTGCTGCGAGTGCCATTACCGGTGCGGCTGTGTGGTTTGAGGATAATATTCCATAAATATAAATTTGAGATCGTCGAGAGCAACCTATGTTTTGTGCCTATTTCGGTTTAAGGTAAAGTACTCGGGAGTTCGTTTCGGAACTGTAACGTGGATGCTGTAGGTGTCTGAGAGGTCGACACACTACAGGTAGGCGGACGAAAGTCTGAGCGCAGGCAGTTGTCCCACATTGCTTTCGCTCATTCATTGTCTGCTCACGCGGTAAGGGCTGGTGCAGCGTACTCAAGCCTTGCGAAAGACGAGGTACAAGTTTGTCGGTGGCATATACGATAGAGTCGGGGCGAAAAGGAATCTCCTGGCAGCTTAAGTGCTCTGCTGTTTACCACTGAGCACTGCAGGTCAGTTATGCTGTAAAGGTGAATACCTCGGGGTGCTTGCCCAATATTTTCACTCCACTTAGAGTCAGAATTAGCACAGAATGATGCCTTAAGTTGTTGATGAAAGCATTCTAGTAGACCAACTGCTGCTGGGTGAGCTCGCGTCATGTGGCTACGGCGGCCGCCTAAGAAGTTGTGAAACGGATTGCATCGCGTAGGTCCCATGGCCGTCCTACGGTCATTGGTGTAGGTGTATGGGCATCACTAATACGGCGCCCAAGTTTTGGCCGTATAGCCTAGTACAGGGGTGGCTTGTGGCCACAAAGTAAAGCGAGCGACACATGTCAGTACTTGCGCGAATCCGTGAGAAGTAGTCAACTGACCAACCTGATCAAGCTGTACATGCGTGTAGCGCGAATCCGGGACGGAACGAATCAAGAAGACTATGGGCGTTTCGGTGTACATTACAGAGCCGGCAGTGAAGGCATGCTCGAACCCATTTACCGTTCTCTGCGCTTACGCTTGGCCAAACGAAGCGCTCGATGACAACTTTAAATAAGCGCGAGTCCCAGGAAAGGCCAGTGATTACATCTATTGGAAGACGGTGTGTCTATACAAGGCGGGTACCAGAGGTTTAGGATAACCTTTGGAAGATTCGCAAGGATTTGTTGTCCGTGGTTTGGAGAGGAACGATTTGCATATGTGGGGACGTCGACTAGAGGGCAACTTGAAAGTCCCAATCCCAGATCTGCACCAATGCCAAAGCGGTACGTTAATAGGAGCCAAAGGGTCACGAGACAGCTTGGAGCGTGAGTTTGCGTCAGCGGTAGGCTTGGTTACGCAAGAGACATGGTGGACGTCAATGGGCAACTGTGTGACAACCTGGGTGTCTAGCTTCGTTTGGTGAATATTTGTCAGAAGACGAGTTGAAGGGGAAATTAGTGGCTTTTGGCGTGTGCGGACCGTGAAAGCCCAGCTGCATAATGTGTGTCTGAAGTGACGGATAGCTAGGTATAGGGTAAGCGATGCTCTACCAGTCGTGCTGTAGCGGGATTCCGCTAATTTCAGGGGTTTGGATAAGTAACTGGGTGCCGATCACGGTCCACCATAAGGTTGTAGGAGAACGGTAACGAGCAAAACGTCTGAGTGACAGTTGTAAGCGAAAGAAGAGCAGGTGGTTCTAATGGAACGAGGAGAACTAGCTTGGAGGTAGCATACATAAGCTCGATAAAAGCTCTATGTGGAGTATGAGGAAAACGAACATACGCTCGTTTCTTCCGAGATGGTCAATCAGAGGCTATATAAGTTGGGTGCTGCTTGGAACGAAACGGCGCTAGTAGTAGATTAGACCACAAAATCGACGTAAAAGCTAAATGGATGCGGATTTGGGAACGTAATAGCCTAGATATCGTCCGCAAGGATTTCAGTAAAACGCGATGAGGCAAGGTGGTTTAGGTATTCTGCCGTGGGCTTGCCAGGTTCACAATTATTCTGATTAACGGTGACGCCGTAATTTGTCCGCAGAGGTTGAATGTGTGGTAGGTTCTCATGGTCGTAGGAGCTGGCTGCAACTATCCCGTCTAGGAAGGGATAAGCAAAGTTTAAACCAGGAGTGACGTCATGAATGACACGTTAACTGTTCTGTATAGCGTCGCAAGAATAAAATACGTTAGTAGGAGGGTCTATTATTCCTATGAGAGTGAAGACATCTGTTTTAGTTATGTCCGTTTCCTTTACAGATACCTGGTGATGGGCACCAAACAGATCTATCTTGCTAAGGACCGTCTTATCAGAGAGACCTGCAGTGAAGACCTGCATCTGTCGGATAAGTTACCAGTCGGGAAACTTAAGTTAATTGTTAGTCACTGCAAGACTGCCAGTCACCAGATTTATTTGTGTCTATCTGGAATGAAGAGGAGCTGTGTTTATCTACTTGACGAATAGTCCGATTTCGCGCATGCGTTCTAATTCCGCATAACTAGTTTGAGCGCGGGCGTGCTAAAAGTAGCTGTCTGTCTGGCCGGATATGGTGCGTAACTTGAGCAGCCACGAGCACAACTGTGTTCATTGGCGTAATTAGCTTATAGTAGTGGGGGAAACTTCGGTGTAAGCGGAAGTGGTCTCTAGGCCGGCGCAGGCTGGGGTGATAGCTGGGATGTCAGCGTTAGTATCAGGGACCCTGAGCGACCGTATGGAGTTCACACCGACTAAGAGGTCGAAATGCTTAAGCAAATATATCCCGACGATAGCAAACTGAACAGCGCCAATAATGAAAACACTTCAAAATGTTACACTTAGATAAAAGGTTATGCTTAAGGATCGTTGGCCGTAAGTAGGGATGAGAGTGCCGTTGGTGGCACGAAGCATGTGGTTAGAGGAATGAGTGGCCTCAACAGGTACGAGAGAAACCAAGCTTACTTCAGCAAGAGCATCAAATGGAAGCGATCGTCCAGCTTTGCAGCAGCGAACATAAAAACATGACTTCAGATCATTAGAAGCAATGTAGTCCAGATTGCCAGGAATCATCCGGATGACATCTGTTTGGATCTGGCAACGCCTAACACGAAAACACCCGGGAACTAGCTGCGAAAGCACTTAGACAGAACATCATCATTTATACCCGCATGTCGAATCAGTAGCTTTCTGATGCATAGCAATCAAAACACTAGTTCCAAATATATAATTTTATATCAACCAAATAGTAGCAAGTTACAAATCAGCACAATGCATTTCGCGGGCGTAATTCCTCCACGTCGTCTATAAAGTCATCGCAGTGCTGAGACGACACGCAGACTCGTGCCTCTGACATAATTCGCTCCATGACACACATTCACCACTAGGTCTTACAGAGTACATTCTCAGGATCTCCCTGAAACATCTTGGAATATCTTGGTCCCTTTAGGTAAAAGAGAAATGTTTTGAGCGGCGCTCCATTGACAGCGCCAATACCGAAATACGAGTGCGACAATTTTGTTACCATGTGAGTGGGACCTGTTTTGTCACAGCAGGTGTCACTTACTGTTAGGCTAGAATTGAGCTGATGCAAGTAAAATGGGACAAGTCGGCAAAAGTTCTCCCTGATGAACATCCAACTTAGTGTTTAGTGAGTAGAAGATGTTGTAACGCTTCTTCTTCACTGTTGAAACACTTCTTTTTATCTCTGCTCTCTGCCACTGACGACTGTTGTACTGTTGCTAGCTGCCCTATGAGACTGCGACTGTCTGACTTCTCGGTCACGCGCCAACCCAACAAACGGAATACAGAATACCAAGGCCCGGTAAACAGGGAGTCTATCTACACCATAAGTTAACTGTATTTATAGGTAGCCGAAACATGCTAATTTAGGAGGTGAAGATCGCTCATTTTTGTGCGTCCGGTTTTCAGCCAGTGTGAGTGAGTTCCACTCCACGGGTTTATCATATTGACAGTGTAGTTCGATTCGTTTTACGCGGACTGGTAATTGCTGACCGATCAACTCTCAGTCGATACCCAACTTTAGCTCCGCTTACGTCTCTATTAGAAGCATTCGTCACAGACTCGTGAAATCTGCGTACGTGCAGTTAGTGGCGCAGCAATTACTTTAGGGACCGGGGGCGGGCGTAACGTTGCTGCACCCCGCTGGTGCTTGTAAATCCATAAACACTCACAATGGGGGACAGCGCTTAAATATTTTGTCTCATTTAACAACAAGCAAAGATCTAATTTTAGAAAACTGCCGTCAAACAGGCGGTTTTGGTGTTATAGTACCCATGAGCAAGCTTTGCAGATACACATTTCGCGCATTACCTGAGGCAGTTGCATTGATAACACTAACCATCGTCAAGTTCGCTCTCTATATTGAGAACTGCCAATCCGTGCGCCTTGTCTGCTCCAATGCTGATGGAAGGTAGTTCGCTATGAGTTTGCGCTTTGAGAATGCGCTCTCACCGCTGCCAATGCTAATAGGTAAGGTAAGAAATATGCTCAGCAGATTCTCCAAGGTGTTACTTCTGTAAGTGGCTCAAAATCTCAGAATGACCATTGATTTTGTGGCGTCCTGAAGTTTTTACAAAGTACTACAATAGTTTACTTCCGGCAGAGAATTCTTCTGTGTCCACATCTTCGCCGAATTCACTAAAAGGACAACCATAATTATTATCAAGCATATTTAATGGTGTATAAATGCTAATTTATTCATAAGATCATAAGCGTGCTGCAATGCACATCCTTTTATCAGTCCAACTGTCTATGAGAGACAGCATTTGCCGTTTAAATTCTGCATGAAATCCCATCGATAGTTCAAACATTTCTTCACCGTCCATTCGTTTCTTTTGACGGATTCGATGCTTCATACTTACCCCAATTTAGCATAGTGTTTCTTCCATCTTCATCTTCATCCATCTTCATCCGTTGCAATATGCACCATTTTCTCTTTGTGCTGTAGAAGCAAACGTTTTGACTCTGTAATCCTGACAGAACTTCGCTGCAGATCCAGGCCATGGGTTCAGACATACCTGTGCATCCTTGGTTCCTATGAGGACAAATTCCTAAATGCTTTAAAATAACATAAACGGAAACAACAATACCGTGATCAGAATTAAAGCTGCAGCAGATGTTGTGGTGACTTTTTCATCTTATTCTGTGGAATGTTTCAAAGAAGTGAATAGTTCCGAGTATTTCTTCACCATAATGTTTACAGTAACTGCTCGATTACTTTTTATAGATTTTACATTTACTTTTTACTTACACAGGTGATTCGAATGAAGGCATTCAAGTAATATTTAGCTGAAAAGTCAATGTTACTTACTGGTCGATCGTAAGAAAAATGTAACAGAATGAACCGTCGCAGAAGCTGCATGAACACTGAGACTGGTTTGTGCTGCAGACAAAGATAGATTTGGGGCTAATTGTATAGATCCGTCCCTGGAAACCTATTTGTTAGCGAGCCACACCACCACCATTGTCAAATGCTTAGCAACCACTGTCATCAATCTGAATTTCATCCTCCTCCCATACTCTCAAAGTCAGTTCGAATATTTCCTCTACCCTTTTGCTGCAGGTCAGAATGAATTTCAGAAACGACTCCTCTACCGTCACTACAGTTTCATTCATCTGACTTTTGTCTGACTCATCCGGAGGGCTATCGAAAATTTGGAAAGCATTCTTGCTTTACCGACCTTATTTATGATTTTCTTTCTCACCTGCTTTATCAAAATGCTCACTAATTCATTTTGTACGTTTGGCGACAGTGAAAAAGTAATGATTTTCATTCCCTGCTAAACTGTCACCAAATGCTTGTCAAGAAATGTACGATGCTGAATCGTTCCCTCTATGTCGTGCCCTCCATTTCACCTTGGATATCTTCTCGGTGACCACATGATGTCATGCCTTGCTTGGTGAGCAAATGGACAATATCAAGTATTCAAACTAAAGATACACTCAACCACCTTACTACAACTACTTACTCTATTTTGTTAATTTCCTTTCCTTCAACTAGCCAGATAACTAGCTCCCTGCAGTTGAGGAATGACTGAGCACGCCAGTTACTGGATCCGTGTTCATCTGCCTTTAGATTTGGTTTCCAGCAGTCGAAAAACTAGACTATCCCATTGAAAACATCCAGTAGCTGCAACCAGACAGGGTCCCTTTTGAAGGAGAACACACTATCGGTGTGTGCAATCCCTTGTCACCGTTTCTTCAATCTCGAAAAGTCGGTTCATGTTAGCTTCATAGTCAGCTTCGCATTCATTAACAGTAGCACCACTTATAAATAAATAAACAAATAAATAGTTCATTCTCGAATTTGTCGAGACACACCAAGCAAGCCATGATCAACAGTTACATGCAATATTGTTTCGCAACAAACACGTTGCTATCAGTGTAGTCGGCAGTAAGCCGAAGGTTGTACAGGCTGCGGAAATTGTGTAAGTAATCATGAGGGATAGAGTCTTCATTGAATGACGAAACGTTGGGTTCTAGCGTGCGTAGTGTAAACAGTCAGGGCACTATATGTGTAGTGAAAACGATACATATAGGCACGGAGTAACTTATTATTGAAAGTGTCAGGGCAATATTGAATTATGATTCTGGTCGACTTGCCAGTAGGTAGTTCTGGGCAGTGACTTTATTCAGTGGCGAGTCACATCCGCCACGTCGCAGTGTTGTTACACGGACATTTGTGGCTTTTTATAGGGAGAACGCTTGCCAGGCGAAAACCCACCACGTCCTGGAACACTGTTAGAAATTTGTTTGTGCACTAATATACAACTGGCAGACCAGGTTGTCGACTGATTTCACACTCGGATATCCGCAGTCAAATGGCCTTCAATTTCCTCTGTTAGTTGATCAAGTAACTTGGGCAGGGCCGCCATAATGGCTGAGGCTAATCGAGGATGGGGGCTTCACGAAGAATCGTCTTTGTGGGTGTCCAGGTGGGCAAAACGTCAGTTTCTTGCGTCTGGATTTTTCAGGAGTATGTATTCTTTTCAAGAGTGTGAAGGTCTCGAGTCCAGCTATCATCACTGGACAACGGTCATGGTAGTGAGTGCAGTTGTATCCGTTTGTTGTACATCCATGTGCTTCATAGGTCCTTATGGGTTGTCCTGTCCCCGACAAAAGCGGTTTCTCGGTCCAATCTCAGATCCCCAAGAAGTTCCGGACCTCGGAGAAAAGGGAAGGTGAGAGACAACCAAGGCCGCAACGAACAGGCGTGAAAACAAACATTCTTAAACTCCTATGTTATAACATTTAGAGTGGAGATAAATGATGTATAATGTGCAGCAACGATTGTGTTGACAGTGTCTTTTGAATGTTTTACGAAAGCAATGGCCCTGTAAGTTGGTTGCTACTATCTACATGGAATACAGAGCGTTGCGCCATTAAGCAGAAACGCAGTATCAGTTTACTATGATGCGACTACTGCGTGGGAAGACAGAAAGCAGAGTTCAGGGACCAGCGGCGTTTGAATGGTGAATGGACGGCTGATGGCTAGCCTACGTCGAAAGAGATTCAAGAGATTCAGCGGATAGATAGGACTCAAGCGGTGAGTAAAAATTATTGGGGGATCAAGGCAGAAAGACGACACGAGGGTACTAGGCCTACTATGGCCTACTGAAATAGGAAAAGCCTGTGAGAGCTAACCCCCTACAAAGGTAAGTGTCGAAACCTTTGCTGCAAAGACGGACCCAGATTACTAGGGGAGAAAGGATTGCTCGATAGAAGTGAAGTATTAAAGATCAGTTAAAGGAAAGCCAACGTGCGGAACAAATGTATAAGTAGCGTCGCGCAGAGAAACGAGTCATTCTAGGGTGCTAAGAAAATGGTGAGAAATGAACACCTAGAAATGTGAAGCTAACGGGCGTCTGTGTGCTGACAAGGTGAGAGGAGTGAAGAACTAAGAGGCTAAGAAACGTTAATTGACTGAAGGGCAGGGAATGGCCGGATTGCAAGTGTAGAGTAAAGTTGTTTAGAGTATCAGAGCAGTGGGGCCTAACCGCAGCAGCTAGGGTGCTAAGATAATAGTACCAAGCTGGATAGTGCCAGAGAATGCTAGCCCGAGAGCTGGAGGATTGCAGGTAAAAAGGTCTAAGACAATACATCGAGTAAGGGATGAATGAACATCTAGAAAGGTGAGACAAAACAGCGGCTTGCGCTGAATACATGGATATGCCTGCACGACAGAAGAGAGCTAAGAAAGCTTTCATGAAGAAAGGACAGCGAACGGATGAAGCCCAGGCATGCGTTATGGCTCTTAAATAGTTCAGAGCAAAAATGGGCAAAGACGCGGCGACGCTGAAAGATAGTAGCTCCGAGCCGGACAAGCATAGTAAGAATTTCATTAACAATCTCAACAGCCCACTGGCAAAAACCACTGTAAACGATTGGTGTGCGTGCAAAAGTGTGCTTGCATTTCCAATTCTTTAAATTCGCGCGCTTCTCTTGCATCAACATTACAAAAGTTTCCCGCTGCTTCCAAACTCTCAGTGTAGCTTTCTGTTACCCAGATATAAGCCTCTGCAGTACCAAACTCAAATTGGGTAAGAAAGTGAGTATCACCCTTGGTTTTTAACACTTTAGTCATGGAATAAATTCGAGTGTCATAATACGCTATTTTCGCGTCACATAGCAGCCCGGTTCGAAAAGCTTCCAACGCAGTGCCCCGAGCAGCTTAATGACATTGATGGCTTGAAATGTGCTACATCTGTGAAGTACCTAATTATTGTACATTAAGTTCCAACAGGTGGCCGACTGACAAACTTTATGGACGCGGACGATTTGGCCCTCTTTGGATCTGACCCAATGGCCATGTAAAAAAAGAAACGAATGACGTGTAAGGCTTCACGCCCCGGCATGCGTTTGTACCTTTACAGTGCAAATAATATGACAGCATCGGTACTATCAGCAATCTCTGCTGGCTGTCTTTATAAAGAGGGAACTTCAGAGGCAATCCGAAAAGAAATTGAACGAAGGAAATATAAGTGTGACTTACCGGAATGGTAAAACTGTCCATTAGACACGGGTGCATTCGAATGACGCAATCCCTGCAGGTAAGAGTACACGATACATGAAATTGACGCGCATAGCGTCGAAATCTTTAGGAAGCTTTTGCGACGCACACCTCAAAGGCTGATTGGTGTGGAATCGGAAAATGCCGAAGCCAAAAGCTGTGTTGGCATTGGATGGAGTGGAGTTATTGAGTGCGTGGCGGGATGTCTTATTCTGTCAGTCTGCGAGGCGTTGGTGAACCGATCTGAAACAGAAGGCGAACATCAAGTCACTCCCAGTCCCATAGCAGGCAGACAGGTACGATCTCTCGATGGATTGCGTAGAAAATGTGCAAACCGGTACTAGCTAGAATTAAGTTGCATTTGCTTCCAAATTGAGCCGTCATTTAAACTTAACATCACTTCCGACTGGATCGGAACCCGAGGTGCGTAGCGGGGTTTTTCTAGTGCAAGCACCACCGGTTTTCTGCGGTAGATCTCTGAGCACTTCAACCACCAACCGCGACATGTCGCACGGTGTAAAGAAACAACTACATGGACCGAGCGTACTGTACCCCAATATCCCTGAATCAAAGTCAACATAAACAACTGGCAGACAGTTTGATTACCTCAACCAGTAGGAAAATGTTATTAACCTAGTCGGAGTTGTACTGAAAACTTTACACGTAGTAAGTATTATGCGACACCCTAACTCTAAGCATTTCGGAAAGCCAAGACTTTGTGTGTTCTGCTTAACTCCATCACTGAAGTAGTAGCACTACTACTGTCGATAGGTAGTCTCAGAAATGAACACTGCTCTATCCGTATCTTTTCAGACATCCTATGGGCGAGCGTTATCGCGTTAATCACAACATAGATGGCTACCTGAATGAAAATTCATGCAAGACCAGACTTCTTCATGAGATTCCTAAAACTGCAGCATTCGATGAGCATAAAATAATAACCCACCATAAAGGACAGTGGCGTTGTGTTCTTTTAACTTACTGCTTAGATGATGTGTCAGCGAAGTCCGTTTCACGGTACATACCTCACCGAACTACAAAGGAATGGGTGCGAGAGGGTTGAAGGTGGTCCTACAGTCAAAACCTATGGTAGCTTTGCAGCTAACAACTGGTACTTGTTACGTTGCAGGCTACTAGCTGAGCTTCGACTGAAGACAGTCAGCGATATGCCTCCTAGAGTTGATATGTCAAACAAAGAACCAAACGCGATGGGATATATAAAGGAACAGTGCAGGGGTAATGTGCCTATTTAGCCCATACAACCTGCAAGGATGATATTGGCCAGACACTTTACACTTTACATAGAAGACTAAACACGGGACTAACCACGGATGAGAAATAGGACGTTACACCTTTCTCCAAGTACACGTCGAGGAAACGGTTAGTCACCGGCCACACACTGTTCTGCGAAACTTCAAGCATGCGTTACACAACCTCCGGAACATTGTTTAAAACTGAGAAACTTTCAAGCATTGCAATGTTTATACGTACTCCGCGAGAGATCGGAACTAGCCTTACATGTAGTTACTCCAATCGAACTGGGAACCGCATTAATCGAATGTGAGGCACTTGTGGTATTGGAACAGCAGTTGAAGTTCTGGGCTCTTGGTGTCCTGTTAATTACGGTGTTACTAGCCGTTCTTCTCGGGATGGGAGCAGCACTTAGGGGGGATTGGGTTGAACAGTCCGCTATACTTACCTCCACCGTAGAGATTCTGGTAGTCACCATTTCCTCAACCTTGGCAAGTAGCTGAGCGGACCTCTGAGATAATGGGATCGCGCGTTGTATCAGTGGAATAAATGTGCATTACACGCAGAACCATACAGAATCTAGTTTCTTTGATAACTTTGCCTCAATAGGTTTAACTCGGAGACATATCTCATGGAAAAACTTGTAACAGTTACGGCACAGCATGCCCTCTTATCAAGTTTAGAACATAGTGCACTTAGGTCTTTTGACTGTGGACTATTGGGCATGGCGTTTGGTGAGGAAATGTTACCAAGTATTTGAATGAGTCACTCTCTGTGGTAAGAAGTTGTTTTGTTGCTGACGTTGTCGGCAAGGTCACAGTGTTCGCGTTGCATTTGTGTGCCCGCAGACTGTCCTCTTTGACGTGCCAGGCGAATGTGTCAGCGTGGGCGTGGGGCGGATTACACGGGGGTGTGATTGAGAATTTTCGTGGCTAAGCCCATGAATCGCGCTGGGAGAATTTGCCTTGAGACCTGTAGCCGCTCCAAGCAATGTTGGATTTGAACGACTGGCAGTTGGTTCGAAAGCGATTGAAATGTTCTATCGAGTGAGAAAAGCCATGGTTGGAGTTACGCAACTTTTAGCACTTGGATATCGGCGAAGCACTGCCCGGAATTTAGACTTCAGGGTAAATGTAGAATGTACAGGCGTGTACTCGAGAAAATAGTATTACAAGGTAGGGGTTTTTGAAGCACGACGAATAAGTATAGATCCAAAGGTGTGCGACAAAATGCTGCTCATGGTAGCTCGTGGACCGCTTTGACTATATTTCTCAACACCCTCATCTCTCGCAAAGATGTTCTGTCCGAAACGCCCAACCTTGGGAAAATAAAGGAAGGTACATATGTCTTGAAAAGGAAACCAAATCAAACAAACTAGTCCATGATGTAGTTAGAGGCTAAGGTTTTGTGGTTGACACGAAAGTTTCATCAGGCCAAGTGAAGCGGGGGTGATTAGTACTGCGTTCATTACGAGAAGAGACAATAATTGCGGTTATCGAGATGCCAGCAGGATGTTAGTCACCTTACAGCTCAATGTGTCATTTTAATAGGCACATTAACGATCCCAGGTGGTTCATCGTACGAGGTCACCACACGTACCTGTCTGCCTGCTATGGGACTGGGAGTGACTTGATGTTCGCCTTCTGTTTCAGATCGGTTCACCAACGCCTCGCAGACTGACAGAATAAGACATCCCGCCACGCACTCAATAACTCCACTCCATCCAATGCCAACACAGCTTTTGGCTTCGGATGGTTTTGGGTGGTTTTGCAGGGTTGTCGGAGAACAAAATAGCTCTGGGTTATTTACGTTTACAACAGGGACTTATCGGTTGTTACGCTGCATTGCTGTGATCCGTTTTGTTTCGCAGCGGAAACGTATAACAGAAACTAAGTGCAAAGTTTATTCCGGAATTGGGATTGCGGTGTAGTACTAGGTAACAAAATGCGTGTGAGTAAGTGTGTCATCCAAAATTCTTTTAATTATGGCTAGTTATGATGGAGAAGTGACCGATACTGATGGAGTGTACCACTGGTGACACGAAGACAGAAAAGAAATTCCTGGGGCGATCGAGACGGCTGCACTGTTCTGTTAATTTTAGTGAGTGGCCCCTGAATTTGGTATAACTGCTGAGTTGCAGTAAAGAGCGGTACACGTGATATGGGTCGTGCAGAATTAAGTACAAAATTATCATTTCACCTCGTAAACGGCGATAACGTCCGCTGAATACCCGCAATCGTTCTAGCCTCTCCTCGTGCATTCCAATAAAGTACTTTGGTGCTAGACGTTTGGGCTACTCCAGTGCATTAAGGTCTTGTTTTAGCCATGGGTGCCAGGTTTGAATTGCATATTCAACATGAGGACGAACAAACGCACTAAGCGTCTACCGAAAATAGAGCGATCTATTTGTCCCGATACCAGTCGTAGCAGGCCCACATATCGGTTACCAGTTTTGGAGGCTTACGCCGATTGCTTGAAATAACCCAGGTTATCCTGAATCACTGCAGCCAAATCACGTTCGGTGGCAGCTCGCTACAACACACACGTTCCGATCTTGTGATGGTGGCTCTGGTATGTTATGGAGAGCACCTTGCACATAATAAAAATGAATTGCAGTACCTTTGTCTAGATAACTCTGAAGCAGTTACTGGTCAGTATTCCCCTGAACTTTGTGCCAAACCTTGACGTCGTCTGCAAACAGCACGAAGTCAGAAGTAATTGGTTGCCGCAGTTTGCACTGAGTGCGAGCGATATAGTAACTTGTACGCACTCACGGAGTGGTCACACTTAGCTACTCGACTATGTCATCATACGTTTGCGCGATATGCGTGAAGTACGCATGGCACATGTATTACGTGGAGCTGAGTGTGGCATTGATCACAAGTGGATGCGGACTAAGTAGTACATATAGTTTCGTGTATCCGTGTATTTCACCCATGCCGTGAACCTGCGGAAATAGAACCTTCTTTCCCTAGCAATTGTGGAGAAAACGATGGAGGTGGAGAAGGCGTTGACTGCACGCCTGTGCGATGTGGTATATATGGCCACAGTGGACAACCTGTGGCGCCGCATGCGCGACCACGTGACAGCTGCTGTCCAGGAGCCCATAGGACGCACAAACTATGAGCTGCCTGATTGTTTTGATGAGAACTATGCGACGATTGGTGCACTGGTGTCGGAGGAGAACGTGGCGTTTGCTGCACATGTAGCAGACCCCAATGACTTGGGGATAAGAGGCAGTTTCGGAGATTTCGACGGCGACTGACCCGAGAGCTCTGTCGCATTAAAAATACACGGTGGACGCAGAGGGCAATGCAGATGGAATGCTACGCCGAAGGCAACCAACACAAAGAATTCCTTGACCTCTTCAAGGCGGTGTATGAACCGAGGTTGGAACCGCTGATGACGCTAATCGGTGATAGTTCAGGTGCTGCCTGCACATGAACTGCAGACACGTTGACTGTCTCATAACAACTGTTCGGATGTTAACTTTCCTACACTGAACGGCCTTAAACGGCACGATGTGATGGCTTGTGTGGCGGAAATGCAGACACTGGATGAGACGCAGAATATACTTGCTCAGCTGCAAAACGGCAAGTGTGCCGGTGCCGACGAGATCCCGCCAGCAGTATTAAAACACGGCGGACCTGCGTTGGTTAATGCTTTGCACCACTAGGTGCAACGCGTATGGATTGAGGACGAGGTGCCTCCTGAGCTGAAGGGTACCCTTGTGGAACCACTTTACAAGGGCTAAGGAAGCAAGCAATGTACCACGAATGAACGTGTTATCAACTTGCTGAGGTCTGTGGGCAACGTGATTGCCCGAATCCTGCTCTACCACCTCGTCACTCAAGTAATGTAACCGAACGTGGCGGAAGAGTAGTGTGGTTCCGTTCCTGTTGAAGCTCTGCAGATATGGTGTTTGCGGCTCGTCTGTTGAAGGAGAAATGCAGAGTGTAACACCAGCCGTTTTACTCCTTGTCTGTTAGTTTCACCAAATCATTTGATGCGGTGAACCGCGAAACGCTGTGACTAGTATGGCGTAAGTTTATTTGCCCGCGTAGGTTTGTAAGTGAAATTGAATGTCTACACGGTGTTATGCGGACAAGCGTACTGCTGAGTGGACAAATTTTGGATGACTGCATCTGCCTCTCTTTTAAGGCAAAGGTGTGTCTTAGCTCCTGCCCTGTTCAATATTTATCTTTACGCCATGATGTCGTGTGCATTTGATGCTGCTTACGCTTTCGGTTTCGTGTGGTGCACTGTATTGATGGTGGGTTGCTGAACGCCCATCGTTCCGGTGCAAGTAGCATAGTCTGTAATACAACTATCCTTATGTTGCTGTTCGCTGAAGACTGTACGCTGTTTGCACACAACGCGGACGAGTTGCAGCAAATGACTTTGGCTCTCGTTTCGACGACGACCAAGTTTGTGCTCACCATCAAGACAAGCAGAACTATCAGTCCCTTTCTGCATTCACTGCAAGTGCAATCTATCATAGTGCCGCAAATCTGATGAAGTGTTGCAAACCCTCTCATGCTTCTGCTGCCTTGTGGGTGTGGTCCTGATTAAGCAGCAAATACACCGCGAGCTTCGAATCCGCGTATGGAAAGAAGCGGCAAAATTCGGGAAGCTTGAGTATCGAGTATGAAACAACCACCGACTTACTGTTGGCACGAAGCTGATGGTTTACAAATCCATGGTGCCCTCCTTTCTTCTATATGGCAGCGAAAGTTGGACGATGTACTGGCGGGATGTGTGATATCTCAAGCGGTTTCTTCAACCGTGTCTGCTCCGGATTCTGCGCAGCGGTTGGTGCGACAGAGTAGCAGACAAGGTGGTGTTGCACCGAAGTGGAATGTATGCAGTGACTACATAGTTTTGTTGATACACTTGACGTGACTGGGTCACGTGAGGTGTATGGATGTGGCGCGGAAACGGAAGCAAATTTTGTGTGTTCAGCTGAGTGTGGGAAAGCAGCTCGCGGGGAAACCGAAGCTTCGTTAGCAGGACATGATCAAGGTGACCTTGTCACGTTCTAATGTTGATCGAAGGCGGTTGATCGGCGTGTATGGCTCGATTTGATCATGGAGACCGATGCCGAAGTGCAAGATAATGGCCTCGTGCATGCGGAGAAGATGAGGCAGGTACGGAAGCGGCAAGCGCTGATGGGTCGTACTGCATCGACCTTGAGCGGATGGTGCTGTAGCACATGCTGTCAGGAGTGCCTGAGACAAGCAAGTCTATTGAGCCACTAGCGAGGACACTCTGGACCAGTATATAAACGATGACGCGTCCTGCTGAGAAAGTAAGCAGAACCAGCATTGCGTTGGTAGATACGCTTCATTCACTTCCGTTCGATTTATTAACGGCCTGATTGGTTGCTGAGTATTGTTATTTCAGTTGTCTGGTTTACCATAATGTCTTAGTGATAATGTTGGTACCTCGTGTATCTATCTAACTGAATCACATTCCATTACCTTGCACATTTCGATTAAATACAAGGGGCTAACTTCGTTTATTTTTTCATGTTGTTGATACTCAGAGGCCGCAAACTAAGGACAAAACAGGGTATAGAGACGTAAAGTGGGCGTGCGGAAAGTCACTTGGAAAGCTGATGAACCCAGTCCGTCATCATGACACGGGTTGCTAGGCAACTGGCGTGAGTGAGTGCAAATGCAGTCGGCCAGTGCGGACCGTTAGCAGGCTTTGTATTGGTCCAAGAAATTGGTGTGGGTCAGCCCAGAAAGTGCAGTCGTAGATGACAGCCAGTGACATAAACTATTAACCGTGTTCTGTGCCTACTACACTTCGAGTTCGCAGGCTTCGACGTTTTATTTCCTCTTGGGCTGTGTTGAGTCTTCAGAGATCTGGGGCGAGGACAACGTTAAAACAGTTGCGTACGTATTTTCTCCTCTTGTTCTGCCACCTTGAATTTATGGCGGAAATGTTGAGAACCCATTGATCTCTTGCTAATTTGCCGGCTTATGCGTACGGTGCTTTTGAGCTATTGTACTTGGTATTGTCATTCAGTTGCTTGACATCCCCGGTGTGGTTGCGCTTGGTGTGTATGTTGACAAGTGGCCTACCTGTCTAGCACCTACTATCTCCTCCATACTGGCTCTAGGAGACAGTTGGTCGTTGCTGGAGGGGACGGGGGTACCTTCCCCGTGGTCGTGTTAGGCTCAAAGATTGGTTCCATGTACTCAGTTTGGAGCGGACTACGGTCCAGCCACCGTCTTCTGTGTGCTTGATTCTCAAATGCAACGTGCCTGTGTTTGCCTGTGAAGGAGTGTGGGCCGGCTCCGTTGATGAAACATGGCTCCCATCCACATGCCTCTCGGTCTTATTCCTTCGGTTTTACACTGGATATGTGGTGTGTTGATGGAGCTGTGGGTGGTGCAGCACAAGCCACCCATGGTACCTGTGTAGGCGCAGACGTCCTGTGGCTGTTCTATGGAGGCAGCAGTGACAAGCAACTCCGGATCCGCCTACCGCCAACCATGTTGGCGTGTCAGAACCTGCTTCATTTAAACGCCACTGAATAGAAGTTTTTGGACATGTGCAGTCAATCCACTTGGGAGTACAGACTGAGGATCACGGTTTTTAAGTCATTTCTACTGGTTTCGACCTAGCATGTATAATACAAGAGGGTCTCGAATGTTTAGGTCGGGCCCAGGAAGCATTCAAATAAGCCGAGCAAGACTTTGACATATTTGTTTAGGGCATGCGAACGATTTGACTTATCCGTTTCTCTCATCTGCTAAACTAATACATTATGTCACCATTCGGAATACGCTATCCACACCTGGTAGCCCTGGCACAAGCCCGATCTTGCCGTATTTGAAATAGTACAACGAAGAGTGAGCCGGATTATATATGATCCGCTTTGTCTCCTTTAGCAGTTGAGGAAGAAAGCATTCGAGGTCAAAGTTGGACGAGATCGACACCTGTGAGGCGAGCTGATACTACCATATCAAATCCTGAGTAATCCCGACCATACGATTTGTCATTAGAAACTGCATCGCAATACCACTCTGAAGGGTCACCAGCTAATGCTGGCAACACAGTATAGCCTGTGCGAGTGGCACTGGAATTTCTTTGCACGTTGTGTATCGAAAACCAGGAACGACCTGTCAATTTGCGTTATTTCTTACGCAAAATCAGTATTTAAAAACCACTGAAAGATGCGCTCATGCATGTACATTACGTGGCGAGTTCTATTTTTAACTATGTGTTAACGGGACAAAAACAATGAACGTGCTCACCTGACATCCTTTTCGGTCAACTAGCACTTACACTATCCGGACGCTACGTGGTTTCCCGTGATATCAGTTTATCCATCCTGTGCGACGTTACAATTTTTGCATATGATATACTATGCTCTCAAAGTTTTCAAATTAAGAGCTGAAGTTTAATAGTTTTAGCAAGTTGAAAGTATTTTAATAGCGCGTTAGTGAAAGCAGGTAGTATGTTTGCTGGTACATTAAGCTTTATCATCTTGTCAAAAAGACAACTTAGATTAAAGTGTGTCTATTATGGTTTAGTGCAATTAAGACAGTACCCATGCGTCAAAGTCAAAAGAAAAGTTTAAACAATGTGAGAATCCATGGAAAACTCGCTGAATTTAGAAGTATTACTAAGTAAAACCAGTCATCCAATCATAACTTTTACCGCAAAATGCGAAACTGAGATGTGTAAGATTCAAAAGCGTTTACGATAGTTGAACAACTCGTATCCTTGAATGTGGAAGTTGCTTACCAAACCCAGCACATGGGCACCTATTCCATAGCTTTGATGTTTATGAAGAATAAGGCAGACGGTCGAACGCTTTAGATAAGTCCAGGTATACGACATCGAACGCGAATCTGGTATAGGCTGACTCCGTCCAGGTTTCGGAGCTGTCAACACGCTCGTAATACAGGACCGACTACAATGCGATCCATGCTGTTGTGGTACTATGATGCGGATAACCTTGTTATCCAAGGAGCCCCTCTGTAATAACATCCTCCATAATCTTGAATATCACAGTTAGAAAAGTGATTGGACGGTAGTTAGAGCTCACTCACTATTGACACTCCTGTAGATTTGGGTGACTGTCCCATATCTCCAGACTGTAGGAAGCTGCATTTCCTCAAAGCATCTTTGAAAAAACCGTGCTAACGGTTCGCTGATGTTAATGGCTGCTGTCTTCGATGTTGTTCTGACGAGGCAAGATGCGCACGCGCAAGTACCATGGCCTTTTCATCACATTCACTGTAGTAGTAGATACGTGGATTAACCCCGAGGGCAGAGTGAACTGTGTCAAATGCAGGTGAGATGTAGATTCATTCGGCAAAATGTGGACGTTGTGTCGACAAAACGCAATGTGTATTTATGGACAGACTAGATGCTACACGTGAAAATTTAATTCCGCGCTCTACTCTCAGGGGATTGTTTAGGTGCAGGTAGAGTAGTCTAGGATTTGTACTGAATTTCACCGCTCAATTCTCTTTGTCTGTGAGTTTCTCTTAACCGACCAATTTGAAACAGTGGTTTCGTTTAGTTGCACATGCACCTAGGCGTGCGAATTTCGACAGGATTTATAAGCACGCCAGACCGAATCACTTGAAGCCAGAGTCTTTCGGGTCCGACTCCTCATGTAGGACAACGTTTACATAGTGCGAAAGACTTTGGATTCCTATGCGTATGACACAAACCCGTTGAACTGAGTAACAAATTCTTTCCAGGCAACGTCAACAGGCTGCTCAGTTAGAAAGGATCAATTGGTTGCCTTTACGATGTCAAAACTTTTGTCGCAATGGGCGACGATGTGGGCCTCCTTGTTGTTCTCACAGATGTATTCCGCGTAACAGATTCAACGGAAGAGCAACATATGAAAATCGTTGCGGCCAAGTGGTGCATCTGTATTTACGGCGAACACAAAAGCTAAGATATATGGGTATTGCTCTGAGCTCCCGGGTTGAAGCTGATCTGGTTGACCAGATTGCAATCAGTAGCTCAATGTGGAACGTCCTAATGGTTGGCTCTCACAATGATTTGGATTCGCGAGGAAGCAATACGTTCCTGTTTGTCTTTGTTACCTAAGCCCACATTGGCTGTAGCGCTGACTCGGTGGAAGATGGTTTCTATCACCAGATGATCCAACTCCTTCTTTATAAAAGGAGAGCAGATGCCATATGGCTGGCTGGTGTCTGAACGCTAGGGTTGCAAAATTATCGAATGATCACCTGCAATCAGGCGGCCAACACGGTGAAGGTTCCTGCAAGGATAACGGCAAGTGCTTGTTTTATCCATGCAAAGACACCCGTATATTTTAGTCGAGCATTAGATTTCTGCAAAGCACGCGACGGAGGGTGATGTGGCGCTGACCACCCTCATTCCAGCCATGAACAAAATTGATCACGTCGTGATTAGTTACTGTTGCAGAAATCATCTCAAATACTGTCACTCGAGTTGCAGTGCAAGGGTGGACTCCGACCATACATTTTATAAGCTGAGACACGAGGACGTTACGACTGATGCAGGTGATAACGATATGAGCTCATAGATACCTGTAAAGTCTCGATGTTGGATGATGTAACAGCATATTAAAGTGCGTTGTCATCCGAATTGAGTAAGTGCTAACTGAACACAGTTGTAGGCCACTGGTAGCAATTTTACCAGATGTTAGTAACAGCAGGTGTGTCACCAAGTGGTTGCTAATACGCACACTAAGTTTCCACACGGTCTCTGGAACGTTTTCGTGCTTGCCGACACAAGCAGACTCGCAAAGATCTGATAAAAAATCTTGCGTGCCAGCAGCAAAAGAGACCCTGAAACCTGGTTGCCTCATTGTGAATCTGCATTGAAAACAGCCTCTGTACTGATAGACATCGGCAGTGATGCCGTTTGATGCAGCAGATGAACAGCAAAAGACCTGATTCCGGCAAAACTATATGCAACGATAGCGGGCAGTTAATGCACAACCCGTCACAATTATTGGGACGTAAGGCTGCGGAGTGTGAAAAGCAATTTTCACTGTCGGTCAGTAAGCTCACTATTCTCTGGTCTATGCTTTTTGGATGCGCCCATTTGCGAAGACAACGAACGTAAGGTCAGACCGCCAGCGTCCAAAAAGGCCGCACGACTAGTTGGGCTTCCTCCAGCTCTCCTCGAATTCGAGGAGGCAGGTTTTGTGCATGCATAGCACTATGTATCAGTGAAACTGCGGGATCAGGAAAAGGTTCCAATCATCTGGAGCCGCTTCGTTCTAGCCTCAACTTTCAAGAAATGTCCACCTTTGGAATGCGGCAATCACACAAGAACCAGTCTGGTCTCCAACGCCTCACAGTTACCTACCTTTGTTGTTCTTCATAGACTGACTGGCAATAGTACAGTCTAGACCCATTTTGATCAAGCAGAAGTTTCGTAGAAATCGAGGCTTCCTTGAACACATCTTTATTTCACTTGTTAGTGAACACTAAATTACAATTACTGTGTTCCATGTCATCAAAGGTGCTTTCGATTCGATGAAACGATGTGCTCTTTTGGACTGTCTGTTTATGAATGTCTTGTCATGGAAATAAGCGAGAATTACCAGTGTGCGTTGTGCGCGTACTTCGGGTGGAGTGAGGGCTTATGAAAAATGTCGCCGTCTTTTAATGTCTTCAACTTTGTAAGATATGTACGCCCCCTGCACCTTTGCTTCTCGAATTTGCCATTGCAGAATTCTTGGAAAATGCGTTCGTTGATCACGACTTGGGAGATGCGGAGTTGCTCCCAAATGATCAGCTGCTTCAATCAAAGCATGATGACGATATTTTTTGAATAAGCAAGTGCTCACAAACTTGCCAAATATCACTGGAAAATATAGCAGTAGCTGTCAACCATTTCGGGCTTTGCTTTGCACTCTATAAATATAATACTTCCTCCATGATTGAAAGGGACCCTTAGTTGTCCGGATTATTTTCGGAGAGCAAGTAGAGTTCGCTAATATTTTCGACTACCAGAGTAGCCGTATTAGTGAATGTGAATTAGAAGAAGCGATTACAAAGGCTATCTCGAAAGTTCTAGTTCATTTTGCTTATTTTCGCTACTTTACTAATAATACGTATATTTCCCGAATGTACGAGAAGCTGTCCCTGGATTGTGGGCAGATCGTGGGTACAATAATTATCATGCTCATGCATGATGATATATGTTCAATAGTTCAATAGTTCAATAGTGTATGATGGGATAAAAAGCATTGGCTTTACAAGACCCATAGGATGGTAAATGCAACATAGATAAAAATCATTAGATTCCGACATGGAACTGAAATGCCAATAGTCTAAACCTAGTACATCACACCACAATGTGTTGTTTGTCACTCAGATGAATGTCTAACAATTGTTTGAGGGCTGTAATGTTCGGAGCGTTTACCACATGCGTTGGCAAGTCATTCCATTGTGAACAGATTCTAAGAGAGTAAAAATATTTTCTACAGTCTAATCGGGAGTGTTGGATTATCAGCTTGAGGTTATGACCTCTCGATCGCTTATATGAGGCTAGGGTGGGCAGCGATTTGCACAGGTGATCGCTTTCCATTAATATCCGGTATGCGAGAATGAGATTTCCGCGTAGTCGTCGGTATTCGGAGGAAAACATTCCGATTAAACTGAGACGCACTTCATAATTGAGACCAGATAATCCGCGTGTTGCCTTCGTAGCTCTTCGTTGGGGCTGCTCTAAGAGATGAATGTCCCGTTTTAGCCATGGGCACCAAGCCTGGACGGCATATTCGACGTGGGGACGGATATAGGAGTTGACAAGCATGGGTACCAACCGTCGTTCAAAAACACCAAAAGCTCGCCTCAAAAGTCTCAGGTTCATGTTCGCCACGTTCGCTGCTTTGGAACATTGGAGCGAATTCCCCAGACTTTCTTGCACAATGATACCTAAGTCTTTTTCTGTGGTCACGCGCCGTAAAACGTACTGCTCCAAGAGGTACGTGTTGGCAAGATTGCTGCGCAATGACAGTAGGTGACACCTGGCAGGATTCAGGGGGAGGTGATTTATATCTGCCCATTTGTTGATTCAATCCAAATCATTCTGGAGGAGGGCACAGTCTGATGTTGAGCGAATAACTCTCCAGATTTTTGCGTCATCTGCAAAAATTTGCATCGAGGATTTAATATTATCCTGGAGGTCGTTAATCTAGAGCAGAAAAAGGAGGGGACCAAGGACGGATCCTTGAGGAACACCGCTGGAGATGCAGAGGGTTTCCGAGAGGGCATCGGCGACTCTGACCTTGAGCGTTCTGTCATGCAAATATGCTGCTAGCCAGGTGAGTAGGGAACCATGGATACCGTAGGCGCGAAGCTTATGAAGCAGAGCTAAGTGATTGACTCTGTCGAATGCCTTCGAAAAGTCTAGGTAAATCACATCAAGGGGATCCTTCATCAAGCGCTTTGGTCCATGAATCCCGAGCAAGAAGCAGATTTGTGAGGCAAGATCGTTTGCGCCTAAAGCCGTGTTGGAGGTGAGAAATTAGCTTCAGACTCTCAAAATATCGTGTAATTTCATCTGCAACTAACGATTCCATTACTTTTGATAAAACAGGGAGGAGAGTAATGGGTCGGTAGTTGGCAGGATCCCATCGCTTACCTCCTTTGTATATCGGAGTGACTATCCCGCTTTTCCACTCAGACGGAAGTGTTTGGGAATTGAGTAGACTTTGGAAAAAGCTTGCGAGGTGTGCTGCTATGGTGGGAGCAAGAGTTTTAAGAACTTTGGGTCTGATCTTGTCGACTCCCGGAGCGCAATTTTCTCTTAGAGACCGTAATTTGCTAGCGACAGCTGCTGAGGTAAAAGTGACAGTTGATATGCCGACCACGTTGGGTGAATGCTGGTTTGGTAAAGGTACTATGGCGTTTGCAGTCACTGTGGCAAACTGCAGAAGTAATGCGTTCGCAGCACCCACAGCAGTAGTCGTTAGGCCACCATCTGTCTTGAGTGGTGGTATTCCTGTTTTAACTTCCCTTCTGCTGTTCACATACCTGTACAGCAGTTTTGTATTGTTCGTGAATTTAAGTACCATGTTTCTTTGCCATTCGTACTTATCGGCTCTAATCAGTGATGTGCAATAGTTCCTCACTATTTTATAATTCTCCCAGGTGGCGTCGCAATTGTTCAGCGCGTATTGTTTCCAGATCTCGTCTCTGGTGCTAATCCATTTACGCGTTCTGCTTCGGATCCAGGTGTTGGTCCGGCGCGGCGCTCGTAATGGTATGACTTTTGAGGCTGCTTGCGTGACACCGCTAATTTTGTCTTTTAGTTCGTTCCACGCGTCGTCTGCCGAGCTCTGTAGATTGAGGTCCCAGTTGACGGTTGTCGCTAGGCTGTGCAGCACGGAATAGTTGGTTATACTTCGTCGGTTTTCATGTCTGATTTCAGTAGTATTGGCGTAACACACATAGGCAAAATTCAACACTGAGTGGTCACTGTTGCCTAATGGTGGATCGTATGAAATTGTCTCAATCATCAACTCTTCGTTGGTTAGGATTAAATCTAGAAGCGATGGCTTATATGAACCGCGGTGTCTAGTTGGGCGGTGCACGTGGTTGTACAGAGCTGCTGTATCCATAAACTCGAGAATCTTTGATTTGAAGTAAGGACCGCTAGAAGTCGCTGAGACAATTGAGGGTACATTAAAATCGCCCATGATTAGACCATGTGAGTACTTTTGAGAAACTGCATAATGAAGCGCGTTTAAGAGAATGTCATCTCGGTCTGCGGTGGAGTTCGGTGGCCTGTAGACAACTGCCAACAGACAAGCATCCCACGTCTTTTTCGAAGGTTCACCACCTCGGCCATTTAGCTGCATTCGGCAAAACAAAGCGTCGGAGACAGCAAGGTGACGTTCGTTAATAGCCTCACATCTCAGACAATTCTGATAGTACAGAGCAACGCCGCCACCGCGAGATGGACGATCATTGCGAATAACTGACATATCACTGATTTCGACTTCCGTGTCCAGCATGTCATTGGAGAACCAAATTTCAGTTACAGCTATGACATCCCAATTGATTGTGTTATGTCGATGGCGCAATTCAGGTAGCTTAGAGTTGAGCCCCTGAGCCTTTGTGTAGCAGCACTGTATCTGTTGACACATTAGGAGCTCGGTTCGTTGTGGTTGTTGCTGAGTTCTTTGTACCATCTTTAATCACTGATTATATATTCCCTGGTCCATTCTGAAAGAACACGTGTGATGATATACCCGATGGAAAGATGGTCATTATCGAGTTCTGGTCAAGGAATTTGCTAAGCTGCATGTAAAATGCTCTTGCATTTGTGCAAAGCCTGATTGTGGCAGGTAGGCTATTCCACACGACAACGTATCTGACGAGGAAGAACTTGGATCGGATAACGGTCCTGGTTCTCGGCACACATAATGTACAGGTCTTGTTGCGTATTTTCGAGTGAAGTTATGTTAACTTTTAAATGTACACAGCTTGGAGTATGTCTTTTGGTTTATGAGATTGTGTATCAGCATCAAGTTATGTTTCAGTCGCCGCAACCAAAGGGGTTCCAGCTTAAGCTGCTGGCCCTGCTCCTGATAACTCAAGGTGGTTGATTTACTGAACAAGCGTTTAGTGAATGGTATTTGCAGTTTTGCCAAAGCCTTCCTGTCACCCATACTCACGTTCCCATAGATGATGATGATGCAGCACTCAAGGAGAGGAAGTGTAGGTATTTTGAAAAGCTCGAGTCTGGCAGGGGTTGTATAGATTTTATGGCATATGTTAGCCACAGATCGCTTGGCATCTGCTATTTGATACTCAGCTTGCTCTGAGAAATTAAGGTTTGAAGCGTATCGTATGTCTGTATCACGGATGGACAGTTTCACACCGATAATTTCATTGTTCAGTTTAACAGACTCTTCAGGGATTAAACAGCTGTGTGACATGATGCATGATTTACTAGATGGGAAATTTAGCATCCATGTGTTGCACCATTTCACAAGTGAATCGAGGTCTTCTTCAACGAGCAGCATTGGGCCATTTAGTTCGTCTCGTCGAAATTTCTAAACAATCTTTATGTTATCGAAGAACAAAAATGACCCGCCGTGCTTTCTGAACGCCGTGATATCGTTAATATAAAGTAGGGAAAGCGAAAGACCAAATAAATTCCCTTAGATGACACCACTAGTGATTGAATGTGGGGAGCAGTTATGATTACCCAGAAAGACTATCTGGTAACGACTATTTAGGTATGATGTCATCCAACCAAATAGTGGGTCTCTGATGCCAAACGAATCGATTTTTTCAGTAGCCGCTTGTGGGGCACTCTGTCGAATGCTTTCTGCATATCCAGGAACAGTATTATAACTGTATATTTTGAATCAGTGGCTTCTGTGATGTAATCCACGTAGTGCAACTGACACCTTGTACAGGAACGTTTGTCGAGGAACCCATGCTGGGATTTGTTAACTAGCCCATGAAGATAGAGAAAGTCTATGATTCCACTTTTAACTAACTTTTCGAGTAATCTAGCGATGAAGGGACTATGATGGATAGGTCGATAATTAGTGACGTGCTGTTTGGGCCCCCTTTATGACGAGGGACAATAAATGATATTTTCCATTGATCCGGAAAGTAGCTAGATTCTAAGGACAAGGTGAACATGTTCAGCAAAGCAGTGGTATTTCAGGTCCACCAAGTTTAATAAATGATGGGGGGATACCATCGGATTCTGGTTTGAGCAATGGTTTTGATGGACTTCGTAGCCCGTTGGATGGTCGAAATAGAAATCTCGACATCATCTATTCCGCTTGTTGTAAGTTCCGGGCAGCAAGGTATAGGGTCGGTTTCTATGTTCATGGAAGAAGCGAAAAGTGACAAATGCATCACAAATAGCACATGGGTCGTTAAGGTGGCGACTTTCCTCATCAATAAATTCTGTAATCAAAGACATTCGATTGTTAGTTCTACGACGGTTTTATTTGGCCAGTTCCTTTCCTTAGCATATCATCTGCAAAGCGTTCTCCTCTTCCTTTTCAATTCGTTTCATTTGTGAGCGATTGATGCAGGCAGTGGATTCGTGCAGCTGTAATACCAGTGAGAGTTCTCTAGTTTTTCTGAATTTTCCGAGTAGTTTTCTTGTTTTCAACTCACTCAGAGTGTCGCTTGCATTCATAGGACAAGGTATGGTACGTTTAATATGCGGGACATGTACAGTTAGAGTGCGATTGATCTGGTAGTAGAAATGTTCCACTGCAATGTGGAAGCTAGTGGACAGAAAAAACCCATCCCAGTTAGAGGACCGGATCTGCCTTCCGAAATTCACCAAGTCAATCTTTCGTATAGTATGCTGGGCAGGTGCGTCGTTTGGTATTCATTTCCAAGTGGATGGAAAGGCGTAGCATGTTGTTTTCACTACCCGGAAGGCTGTCTAAGATGTCAACTTGTACGTCAGGAATCCTCAGGATGAAGATTAAATCCAGTATGTTGGCAGACCTATTTGCTCTGGTAACCCACTTAGTCCAACCCCCAACTCTGATAGTCGATAAGAAAGGTCTGTGCAATGATGAGGATGTTTGTGGTGACCAAGTAATATTCGGTAGATTTAAATCTCCAGCGATTATCTTTAGACCATGTGGTAACACCGATGCGAAATCAAAAGCCGAGGAGATAATTGCGATTTCTTTGGCTGTTGCTATCGGAGGGTTGTAGATGCAACCGGAGGCTGCGGCGACTGATAGCCATAGAGATGCTGGGACATTATTTAACTGTGGGTCATCAATGAACTCTGCTCTGAAGTTCCGATGGAGATATACTATGCACCCGCCGACTTTCTTTATGCTGCAATCTTTTGCGAAATAGGTGGTAGGAATTCTAAAGTAGCATCCAATGTATCAAGGGAGCACCATTTTTCGGTAACGAAGATTACAATTGGGTTTCTCAGCTAAGTAAGCATGCTTACAAAATACAACTTGTATTTATAGATTTTGCATTAATTAGTATAAGTGAAAATACAGTGCGCACTAAAACGCTCTCTGTGAGTATTTCTAAGAACTGGGGATCAGAAATGACAGGCAAAGAAGTTAAATAAGGGATTAGTGAAAAAAAACCCATCGGTGGAATGCTCAAGTGTAAGGGCATTGTTCACGCTAGTATGAACGGGTGGGCGTAAAAGATTAATATCCCGAGGCAAGGTTGGGGTTTATCTGATCTCGAGTTAACCGTGACATGTGGATGAACTGCCAGAAAAGTGGAACAAGATAGGCTGTCTCTGCTGGGTGTGTCAGTGGTGGGAATGGGTGCGGAGCCATTTCCGCTTCCGCTAAAAATGGGTTAAGGTAAATTGATGGATTCTGAAGTGCTGCACAGGTGTGTCGCGTGACAGGTGGTATTGTCAGGTTTTCAAAGTCTTTTTGATTTTAATTTCTCTGTCTAGAATTGTTGTAGACGTGAGGCAGATAAGTATGCTGGCCTGTTGAAGGTTGGTAGGCGGGTGTAGCCAGTAGATAATTATTGTAAGTTCTAACAGGCTTGAAGTGACGCGTAGGGCTGCCATGGAAAGGCAGTTGTTGACATGCAGATTTGAGCGCCACTGAGTTCCTCATAGTTGAGTATCTTTTGTAAATATCAGTCGATGATATATTTATGTTTAAAATTATATCATGGTGCAGGCACAACATTGCTGTCGACATGAAAAGCAGTTTACGGCGTGGATATGTTTTCAACCCCCGGGTACGGTTTGGATACCCGACCCATCAGATCCACCAAATTAAAGCAGATGGTTATGTTCGATCACCGGTGTCTGCATTATAGTTTATGCCTGGTAGGAAAGCTGTGTAAGCAAGGAGCGCCTTGTTTCTTGGCGCAGGGAAGGGAAGTAAAGTGCTCAGCACAATTATTTTATGCAGCAGGCCCCGATGACAGGGCCAGCTGTTACGCATATCAGCACACCGACTCCCGCGACATGTCTTGTTTATGCTACCTGCATCTGGATGGGAGTGGATGAAAACCGATTATTTGGTCACGATTGATGAAAACCCTCAATTCGAATTTTTCTTTGGTTGGAAAAGCTCGACTTTCTGGTAGGGACCCGAAGAACAAGGAATACGTTTGGTTAGACACAGTTGGCTACATGGCTAGTAGCCGACCTCAGCGGTGACTTTGTTGTCAGATACTTCGTCCCATCACATTTTGTCTAGCCTAACTCTCCAACCATTATCACACTGCTGGCGAATAAAAATAGAAGTAGCATATTGGTACCTGTTTCACATTATGCATTCTACCATTTATTATGTTATATCTTCTTCATTCGAATATCCTGCAGCATTTTACGGCGGCGCAATAGTTGTGGTACTTCGCAATCCTGATTAAGGTAGAGATTGATGATGATGACACGAATGGTCACATAGTGTTCTATGTATCACGAGAACTGCTAAGTTCCAATGTCGAGAGCTTGTGAAAGTGAGTATGTATGGGTTTGGACATTCCACCGGTTTGTTTGAATTGGTTGTGCAGAAGTTAATCCAATTTACATGTTGTCATACACCCAACATTTCGATGCAGGTTGCTGAAACGTAGGCTGAAATAGCTTGGTTGACCCGTCAGCAATGCACACTCGCACACAGTGATATGTCTGAATCCGCCATATTGTTTCACGGCGCAGGGCGCAGTTATGCTACTTTAGCTAGAGTGCGACGTAAAGGTGAGTTAGTTCTAGCTACTACACGTGACCACTGTTCACCCATCAAAAAGAATTGGTCTTGTCCCTTTTGAGCCTGCTCCATAAATACTGGGAATGGTACTCGTCAGTAGCCAGTCAAAAACGGAGAGGCTTTTTTCTAGACAGACCACTTCCCGGCTACAGATTAAGCAAGATAGAGTGAGTTTTTGAGTTTTGTCCATCTACCCAGACCTCGGAATGAAATCTAAGTCGACAACAAATGCTTAAAACAATTTTTAGACCACCGAACCCATTGCCTTACACCAGCGACCGCTAACAGCCAGGTGGATTGAATGCATTCTTAGTATTCGGAGGATGAGTTCAAAAAGTCACCGACAAAAACGATATTGTTCATCCGTTCTACTTTATGTACTATTATCATTTCCAGGTTCAGTTGTTAGTGATCTCAACACGGATTACATTAGGATTGCAACAGTGTTGTACGAAATCTGGAAGTATCCGCTAGAGAGCAAAGTGGCCAGCACAGCATCTCTCAAGCTCTAACACACTGCTGTAGAATCAGTGCGATGAATTACTCCTCTCAGCTGCGAAACGTAGAAGATGTTCTCACAATTACTTTCGCAAGAAATTTGTCCATAGGCAACAACAAAGAGAAACTCCCGATAATATAAAACTCCACCGCTTTGCGCCGTGCAATCTGATTCAAGACCGCGAAGAACAACTAATAAATGTAAATAAATCCCAAAATGTACGTACCCAAATAAGCAGCACTGCCAGATAGAAATCCGTCATTGCCCTCATTTGAGACAAAGCAGACCAAGACCTGGTTCGAAATATTTTAATCTCCTCAGGGCCGGGATCCTTTGTCATTCATGCATTCATTATCTGCTTTCGTTGTACGTGGAAAACACCTCAGCTATTGTGCCGCAATACAAAATAAAACAAAACAACTTAAAACAGAGGCACGCCGGCTGTTTCATTAGTACCAGGTGGACATCATGCCGAAGAGCTAAAAGCCGGCTATTGGACAGTAAAAAAGCAGTTGTATTATGCCTAATAAATGAGATCGTAGTTTGAGGGGGTGGCTAAACTGGAGGGGCGGGGCAAAGAAACTCACAACCCAAACGCCATGGAGGTTATCTCCTAGTCATGTCAACGAGTGTATCCAGCCAAACATGTTCATCGTCCTTCGGTCCCCAACCATGGAACCGAGTGGTTCCAACCGAGGCCAACAGCGAACTAAGCGCCTTCATTCCTTTTGACTAATTCGTTGCTTGGCCACCCTTCCTCTTTTTCCATCCACACACCGACGCGTAAACAAGCACGTCGCACGAGTCGGTGGGCTGACATGCGAAACACGTGGCCCAGCCATTGGAGCATTGTGGGTGAAACAACAGTGCTGAGCCTTTCGCTTCTTCTTCTTGCACGATAAACAAGGTGTCGAACACGCTCATTGCTCGCACGGTGTCTTCACCAGATATGAGCAAAACGGCGAAGGTACCTGTGGTCGTAGGTACCTAGCCTCTTTGTGTCGGCTGATCTAATGGGCCAGCTTTCACATCTCTACATTATGGTCGGACATATGGCTGCATTGTACACGCTACCCTTCAGGAAGGGAATGATGTCGCGCCGGCGCCAGAAGTGTCGATGTTTGGCAAAAGCGCCTCGTGCTTTTGCCATACGGTTTGTGACATTGTCTTCAATTCCAACGGCGCTGATGCAACTACATAGTTAGCTGAATTTTTGTACAACTTCTGGCTGTTCCCCACCAACAGTCAGAGCAGGATGCGGTCCATGTCAATATTGGAGGTGCGCTTTATACTTGTGGGTGCAAAACATAGCCTAAAACGGGTGACAGCCAGCACTAACCTGTCCGGTGCCGCTCGGCACATATTTTGAGCTGTCACAGATGAAGGCAATATCGTCCGCCGACTTCAAATCAAGAGGTCATTCACTTGGGAGCAGGTTTGCCCGTTTTAAGTCGTGTCCTGTAAACACGATTTCTATGACTTCTTCTATAGCAAAGTTGAAGAGGTAAGGTGACAGCGGGCATTCTTTTCTTATACCGCTGGAAATATGGCGGGGCAGCGACAGCTTGCCGTAAGCCCGCCCTCCGCTCGAGCTACGCGCGTAAATCGCTCGCAGGATATTTGCTTACTTCTCGGACACACGTTTCCTTAGCAGATAGTCCCAACTGGCACGTTGATCCACCGGATCGAAAGCGCGTCTGATGTCGAGGAACACGACAACGGTGGACCACCACTATATGTGACTGTGGTCTAACACCTGACGCAATGTGAATATGTAGTTGATGCATCCCCGAACACGACGCAACCCGGATTGTTCCTCACGCATGTGGCTTTCAGGTTGGCCAGTTAAAGTGTGAAGGATTACAGACGCAAGTAATTTGGAGGCCATATGGACCAGGCTGATTCCTTTAGGAATCAGTCAGATACTAACGCGAGTCTCCTTTGAAGATCGGAACAATAAGGGAGTAGCTCTAGTCGGTTAGGACAGTTTCCTGCTTCCACAGTTTCATTGGTAATTCACGTAAATCATCAACAAAGCACGGCCCCCGAATTTGAAGTGGGCTGGAGGAAGTTCTGCTGGTCCCGTGGCTTTATTCAACTTCAACAGTCCGATCTCACTTTCGACTTGCGAGCGAAAAGGCGAAGCCAAAGTGACAGCCCAGAGAGCAAGGCCATTACTGGCCAGTGAGGAATCTAACACTTCCGGTCGGTTAAATTGCTTTTGAAAATGTTCAGCTCATCAATCCAAACTCGTTGACAATTTGTGGATAGGCTTTCCGCTCTCGTCACTTATAGGTTTACTAACACCAATTGTCCTGCTACCCTTTTCCCGTATCAGATAGAACAAATTCCGATGGTTAGTAACAGCAGCTGCCACTTCCATCTCTGACGTACAATGACGTCTTTCTGAGTCTCATTGTGTTCACTTCTAGGCCGTGTGTGCCGCCGAGCATGGATAAGTTCCAGAGACTGTGCGTATCCAGGGTGTCAGGAAGGAGTAGCAACTCTGGTAGAGGACCTGCCTTACCCTCCGGGGTAGTCTGCCTCTCCTTATTTTCCACC
This sequence comes from Dicrocoelium dendriticum, assembly GCA_944474145.2. NCBI lineage: Eukaryota > Metazoa > Platyhelminthes > Trematoda > Plagiorchiida > Dicrocoeliidae > Dicrocoelium > Dicrocoelium dendriticum. The sequence continues at coordinate 134,672,956 of OX104063.1, forward strand.
TGACATCCAGCTCTCACCTGTGGCTCCAACAAGCTAGTTGTGCGCGATAGTGGCCACACACCGGTCAAACGTCAGTCAGGCGGGCTAAACCAGGTGTACAGAGCCGGGGATATTATTCCCGATGATTTGGTGCTCCCGTGTGACGTCAGTCCTGACAACTTGGAGGAAGAGACCAACCCTAGATACAACGGCCAGAAGGTAAGACAATTTACCAGATCCCTGCTACCTTTCAGGTATCACTTGGCTATGAAAAGGCTAGAGGTGAACCCTCGAACAAAACCAGAGTGAGGTTGGGGTCATCATACGTACCCATAATCCCCACGAAACTTCATGACATGTCCGTTACACGCTTTCCCGGTAGGCGACGCGGTCTGTGTTAACCCACTGGCCAGAGTGACAAATAAGCTAGCTGGGTCCCTCAATTCCCGGAAGCCACTATTCATTGGATGCTGGAATGTCAGAACCCTGTTGGATGTCGGCAGCCAAGCGTTGACGATGCGCATACTACATGACTACCAGATCGACATAGCATGCCTATCAGAATCTCGAATACCTGGCTACGGCTCTCGACAAATCAAAGTCCCTGGTATAGAGACCATATATATATATATATACATATATATATATATATATATATATATATATATATATATATAATACACAATCTGTGGTACAGATATTGTGCCATCGGAATCATGGCTGAATAGGAAAACAATATGAATAATAAGAAAAGAGCAACAAGAACTGCTTTTTTGTCTATTTTACCACTCAGTTTTTGAAATTTTTTTCAGTTTGTTCTTTTTAGGGGGAGGAAGAAGGGACACCGCAACAAACCGATGCACACGTCCGCCATTGACATCGATCTTGAGCCATGGCTTCCAAGGTCTTCAACCAGCAAGTATCCGCATCTCTCGGACCCCAACCAGGTAGTCGACAACAACCGGCCGAGGCCAACTGTTTCGTCAGCTTTTTCATGCGGCTTCTCCATGTTGTAGGCTGTCCACCAGACCGTCTCTTCCAGCCCTGTCCAGCAAGTGCAAACAACGCACGACAGGGGTAACGCTGGACAGGCATGCGCAATACGTGTCCCAACCACCGCAGTTGATGCAGTGAGATGAGCTCCTCGAGCGAGTGGCTTCCACGTCCCAAGACACGCTGTCTAACTTCCACATTGCTTACGTGGTGCTGCCACCACACACGGGCAATGGACCGCAGACAGCGGTGCTCGAAGACGGATAGCCTGCGCAAGTCATCTTTACGAATGGGCCAGGTCTCGCATCCGTACAACAGTACAGCACGAACAGTTGCACAATAGACCCGCCCTTTGATGGAGAGACGAATGTCGTGGCGACGCCACAAATGCCTCAGCCTAGAAAAAGCGAGGCCTGCTCTCGAGATGCGCATCGAAATCTCGTCTCCAACAGCTCCGCCAGCAGTGATGCAACTTCCCAAGTAGACAAAGCTCTCCACAACCTCTAGTGTCTCACCAGCAAGCGTGAGTGCAGGCAGAGGCACCTGCCAGTCTTGGAAGAGAGCCTTGCATTTGGATGGCGAAAAGTACATACCGTACTTTGATGCTTCAATCGCCAAGCGGTTTAGTGCAAGTTGGACGACGTGTGGATCGTCGCCCAGCAAGACGATATCATCAGCATAATCCAAATCAACAACTCGACTACCTGGGAGGAGCTCAACGCCAGCGTTCAACGAATCGCCTAGAGCGTTCTTCAAGACATCCTCAATGGCAAAGTTGAATAGGAACGGAGAGATAGGGCATCCTTGTCGAACTCCACTGGAGACCACAAAGGTAGGCGAAAGCTTGCCATAAGCCCTAACCCTGTCCGAGGTCAGACTATATAGAGCGCGCAGTATGGAGACGAACTTCTCGGGGACACCATTCCTCAGTAGGCAGTGCCACAGTACTGTACGATCGACAGAATCGAAGGCTGCACGGATATCCAGGAACACAGCAATCGTTGGCCTCTGATACACATGGCGGAGCTCGAGGATCTGGCGAAGTGTGAAGATTTGATCGATGCAGCCGCGACCAGGGCGAAACCCAGCTTGTTCTTCTCGTTGCAACGATTCGCGTGTTGGGGATAGCCTGCGAAGTATGATGGACACCAGCAGCTTGCAAACGACGGGGACTAAACTTATTCCTCTGTAGTTGGAGCAGATTGTGCGCAGGCCCTTTTTGAAGATGGGGACGACTATCGATTCACCCCAAGATGACGGAACTTTCTCTTTCGACCAAACTTTCGAGAACAAAGCGGTGAGTTCTCGAACCAGCGATGCGCCACCATCTTTAAATAGAGCCGGAGGAAGACCATCAGGGCCGGGGGCTTTATAACGCTTCATGTGCCGGAGCTCCTGCTCGATTTCCTGGGAAGAGGGAGGGTCTGTGGGGGTAGACCACTCGGCCCCAGCGCGAGCGCCAGAGGTAGCAGATGGAGCTGGGGGCCAACAAAACTGTGAGCCAAAATGTTCAGCCCATCGCTCCAACCGTCGTTGAAGATTGGTGATTAAGGTGCCATCCTCTTCGCATATTGTTTCACTTATACCAGATCGAACACCTTCGGTGACTCGAATGAGATGGAAGAGTTTCTGGTATTACCAGAGAGACTAGCAAGCTCCATCTCCCTAGCACGTTCACACCACCAAGCTTCGCGGTCCATTTGCAGACTCCTGCGCAACTCTCGACCAAGGTACTGGCGTTCTTCACTGTGTCTGGAATCCGATGGGAGCAAGCGGCGTCTGTCCATCAGCGACAAGGAGTCGGCGGAAATCCAATGCTTCGGTGGGTGACGGGTAACTCCACAAGTGTCGATACTGGCGGAAACTAAAGCATCTTTGATATGCGCCCACTGCGAATCGAGATCACCGTCAATGGTTGAGTCAAACAAAGTTGACAGTGAGGCTTGGTACCTGGTTAAAATCGCAGGGTTTTGTAGATTCGCGACGTCCGGTCGGTAGTGGGCGCGCTTAGGTGATCCTCCGAAACGCATGCAAATCTTAGCACGAATCAATGCGTGATCGGAGTCTAGAAACGTTGACCAGTACGATCGGCAGTCCGTTACGCTTCCGCGCCATCTGTAGCTGATTGCTATGTGGTCAAGCTGGGAGCACTCTTGCGTTTGTGAGGGCGGGCGCCAGGTAGCAGTGTGTCTCCTCGAGTGCAGAAAACTAGTGCTCGAAAGAAACAAGCGATGATCAGAGCAAAGAGCAAGCAGTCTGTCTCCATTGTCTGATCGACTGCCACCGAGACCAAAACTACCCCCAAGGTGGTGCTCGCTTAGTGGAAGGCGGCCAACCCGTGCGTTAAAGTCCCCAGCAAGAATGACTATATCAAGTCCGTTTGGAGGAATGCAGAAGTTCATGTAGTTGATAAAAGCTATCTTTAACTGCATCCGGGCTGCAGTCTGTAGGGGCGTAGGCGGAGACGACAAACAAGGCACGCTTAACGTCTCGACGCCTGCTTACGTTACATGAACCTCTTAGTCTGACTGCACATAGCCGGCTGTTGACTGGGATCCAGTCAAGCAGAGCTGATTCAGCCCTGGCACTCAGTACAACGCCAACACCAGCTTGACCAGTGGCGGCAGCTTCTGGGTCTCCGGAAAGCCGCAAGTAGTATTTGGCGTCAGCGTTTACCGGAGAGACCATTCTGATGACGGCGCTAGAGTCTTGTAATCTGGTCTCTGAAAGGCAACAGATGTCTACCGAAAGCGTTTCAAGAGTACGGGCAAGACATGCTTGTCGTCCGATCTGCATCAAAGTTCGAACATTAAACGCTGCGAGGATGAATGGAGAACCAGGTCGAAGAAGAGCTGGAGCTTCGGTGGAGTGAGAGGCGGTTGCGATCGCAGGACATTGAAAACCGGGAGTTTGGCTGTTACTTCCATCAGCTGCGAGACGTGGGTCGTTTGTGACGGTGACCGTAGAAGACATAAGAGTACATGTGGGTGAAGGACGGGAGGTGGTGTGATCTGTGAGTGGAGGTTGAGCGGTTGAGTTAGCACAGAAGATAGGCATAGCAGTAGCAGTAGTAAGCGGTGTGGTCCATGATTCGTCAGTGGGCGTGATACTACCCGGTTGCCCAGGCCGAAGTAGAGGGTTGTCTTAGGGGGCCCTACCCCAAACCTTTGATCAAAGATCTAACCTACAAGGCAGCAGGGCGATGTGAGGGCGTCGCGACCCGTTGGGAGCCGGTGACCAAATAGATGGTTCATCCGCCTTTCAGTCCGTGAAGGACCAGCGGCCCAACGCACACTTGAAGTACAATGCCTCTCAGGGAGGGGCAAGGGGCGGTGACTTTATTTTGTTGTGAGTCACATCCGCCACGTCGCAGTGTTGTTAAACGGACATTTGTGGCTTCTTATAGGGAGAACGCTTGCCAGGCGAAAACCCACAACGTCCTGGAACACTGCCGCCGAACCATTCGCTGGAACGGGAAAAACCCGAACCACCCAGCTGGCACCACGAGGAGGTTGTTCGGCAAGTCAGCCGGAAGATAATCCTGGCAAGCAAGGAGTCGAATTGGTTCTCAGTTGCCAGGCACACAATACTATTTTCACGGACGCCAGTATCAGCTAGGATTGCAGTTGCACGCTTCAAATGTTACCCGATGGATCTGACCATAATTTCTGTCTACACACCATCCCTACCCTCAGCGGAACGTAAAAAGACGAATTTTAGGATACTCTACAGACAGTGGTGAACCATGTTCCAAAACACGACATCTCATTATTGCTGGAGACGGGAATGCACGAACCGGTGCTAGGAACGACTAAACCCCTCACTTACTCGGGAGACAGACCGTAGGAGAGCGCTGTGCTAATGGATACCGCTTGCTCAGCTTCGCTAATCTTAACCGGTTGTATGTAATTAATACTCGCTTCCATCATCCTAGGAAGCATCTTCTGACGTGGTACTCCAAAGATGGTTGTACAGCGAGCCAGATAGCTTACATCTTAATCCGATCCAGGTGGATGTCCTGAATCGATGACTGTCGAGCGTACAGTAGGGCTGAAACAAGCAATAAAGATAGTTCAGGCCACTTGCTCCTGCGCGCCAAATGCAGACTCTGCTTGACAACGCACCGGAAGACCCTTGCACGAAGGCGTATCAACACCGCCCCAATGGAAAATACTGACTGCTGCCGATCCCTTGTGGTAGCAATAAAAGCAGAACTTGCTGCCAGTGCACCACGCATCACCATTGCAGAAGATGAATCTTTCGAAGCTCGCTGGTCTAGGTTAACATCGTCAGTTCAACGCGCCGCGTTATCTACCCTGAGCTGTACTTCTAAGCCTGTAAATGACTGGGTCACTGCAGATACTATCTGCTTATCTGCTAAACCGAGCGAAGCAACTTTCACGAATTCCTCGGACTAGTGTCGCTTGAGACGTGAGGTAACCCGTTCAGCACAAAATGATCCCAACCACTACTGTTCTGATATCACAAACAAGTTGGAAGCTGCATCAACTTGCGGAAATTTGGACCATCTCTTTCGTCTCGTCCGTTTAGCTTCCTTCAAGAGCCATTTACCATAGCTGATATTGCGCAATTCGGAAGGTCAAATCATCCTCAATACGGAAGGAAAACGTTCCTGATTCGTAGAGTATTTTAGCAACCTACTAAACCGCCCACTACATACCACCGCACCAATTTCAACATTAACTCAGCCAGGATATGACGCGGATTGCTCACCACCATCTCCCACAGAAATTGCAGACATCATTCGTCACCTGAAGCCGAAGGAAGCCCCGGCAGCGGACGGGATTTCGGCAGAAATTTAAAAAGCTTATCTCCCAGCTCTCCTTGACGATTTGCGTGAACTCTTCTGCTCGATTTGGGAGACCGAAATTTGTCCTTCTTCGTGGAGTACCTCGGTAGTATTGCCATTTCCAAAGAAAAGTGACCGAACAGTGTGCAGTAATTATCGCGGGAATAGTCTACTCGATGTGGCTGCCAAAAGCTTCACACATCTCCTTTTCCCGCTTTGCCAATGAAAGCAACCTGCAAACTCGGTATAACTAAGCTAGCTTTCGTCCAGGGGATGCTGCGCTGAACATATCTTCACCCTACCTCAAGTACTCGAACACTGCTACCAGTTCCAACAGCCCAGTTTAGTGTGCTTCTTTGATTGTCGTGCAGCCTAAGACTTAATTGACCGTGAAGCACTCTAGAGAATCCTATTTGCTGAGGACGTGCCAGTTAAACTCGTTAACTTGTGAGATCATACTACCAGTACACCAAGGCCTGGATTCGGGTCTATGGAGAAGAAGCTGAAGAAGTAGACATCAATAATGTAGTCCGGCAGGGTTGCCCACATTCACCAGTGCCGTTCGACTTCGCATTCGACTGGGTTATGCAATGTGCCTTTGAGGGCTATCGTGGTGTTCAAATGAGCCCTGACTTCCGGCTTTCAGATTTAGAATTTGCTGATGAGATCGCTATGCTTGCGGAAGATGCTGTATCACTACAGTCGCTGCTATATCGAGTCGAAAATCAGCCTCCATGATCGACCTCGAAACTAACAATTAACATCAGCAAGACGAAATACTTCTCATCGTTAGCCACCCAGTCCGCCCCGTCGTTCGCCTTACATGGACAACTCATCATGCCTGTTCCTGACTTCAAGTATCTTGGATCCACTATACTCCCCAATGGTCAGGCTACATCCGAAATCCGGAATCATAGAACGCAGCGCTAGAAACGCCTTCTTACAGCTGAGAAACACATTGTGGCGAACGATGGAAATTAGTCTGAGGACTAAGATCCCAGTATTCTCAGCACCGATTCGTGCCATTTTACTTTATGATTGCGAAACATGGCAGCTGCTATCCGAAGACTCCCGGAAGCTAAACGTTTTCGACCATTGGTGCCTAAGACTTAACTTGAAAACGGAGTGGCATGAACGCATAACCAATTACGAAATCCGTATGCCTCGTTACGGTCTTCCGAAGCTCACAAAGCTCATCCAAGCAGACTTCAATGGTTTGGTCACGTCCCCCGCATACCAAGCGCTGACTGCACTAGGGACGTAATTTCACCCTCGACTTGCCAGGGTTGGTGTTTTCGCCGTTGTGGGCAATCGAAAACGTGGCCCACTGCGGTGAAATCAGATGGCGAGCTTCTGGGATTCCATGCTGTGCATGGTGCTCCTCACTGGAGGAATTATTGGATCAGTATCCGCTTGGAGCTTGCAGCAGACCACCGCGCTTGGACAGCTGCAATTTGCGACGTTCATGATGCCGGCTCATTCTGTCCCAGGAGCTAACCGCAGTAAAGTAACGTAAGTAAGAGCCTGCGAAGAGACCAAATGTCCATTTTGGCTAGTGGATTTATCATCATCATCATCATCATCATCATCATCATCATCATCATCATCATCATCATCATCATCATCATCGTCCTCATTATACACGTTAGCTAGAGGTGTAAAAACACAGCTACTGTGCCGCAATACATAAAAGAAAATGAAAGTAAATGCAACAATTGCATGCCAGCTGAGCTACCAGCAATGGATGAACATCGTTCCGGAAAGCTAGCAGCTGGCCATTTGGCAACAATAAATTAAATTATGCAACAAAATGAGATCAAGGTTGGAGGTGGAGGCTAAAAGGGATGGGGAGGGACAAATAAACTCACATCAGGAACGCCACTGAGGTCGTCTTCTAGCCATGTCAGCAAGCGTATCTAGCCAAACGGGTTCATCGTCTTTTGGATTCCAACCAGGGAGCCGTAAAGCTCCAACCAAGGCCAGCTCCGAAGTGAGGGCTTTCATTCCTGTCGACCAAGTCATCGCTTGATCACCTCTCCTCTTCTTCCATCCACACCCCAGGCGAGCAAACAACGCACGTCGCGGGAGTCGGTGGGCTGGCATGCGCAACACGTGGCCGAGTCATCGGAGCCTGGAGGATATATCACATGATGATTTACCTGCTTCTACTAAGGTGTGATGAACATGTGATCCCTTGGACGTTCAAGATATCCCCTAACTGTACTCAACCTAATCTTGGCGGGTAATGTTTGTCACGGATTGGATGATTCACTTTCCGGCACTCGCACTGTGATTTGATTCCGACATACAATCACAGTGTGGAATACGACTCATATTGAAATGAACCTTGTATAATCTGATTAATGGGGCCGTAGTTTAATGGTGGAGGTTTCAACTCACATCCCAATGGTCCAGAGCTCGACAGCCTGCTATGCCCATCAGATGAGATCAAACAATTTCGTACCCGGTCTTGAGGTGCTGCGTTTTCGAGTGGGACAGGATCCAGCAGTTTCAGTTACGATTGCTTCAAAGCTACATCTACTCTACTACCACTTATTATTAATGCTTTACAGAAAGAATGCACGCTACCCATATCGTACTTCAAAGAGACGAAATTGAAATTTTGTCATGGAATTTTCATTGTCTTCTGCACTCAGGAATCCTGTCGAACCAATTCAGCTATTCCGGTCCCTCAGTCATTAATCGAGTTGGCATCAGTTGTGTATCCTCATGCTCACTTGACTGGTACACTGGATATGAGCTTTAGTAATTAAGGATTCTACATGCGTTTTAAACAGATATCAGCATCACGTGAACGGCGTAGTTTGCGCTTTCGCTGCCCGACTGGAGGATCGAATGACCGTTTCAAATAGTGCGTCCGTGTCTAAAGTGCGCAGTAAGTGACCGAATGGATTTACTGAATTAGTCACATGCACTCAGGACAGTGAGAGATACTTCATATTACAAGAAGTTCAGCAAACAACTGGGTGAGTGTTACGTGTAGTTGGTTTCCTATGCTCATAAATATATCCCATGGAGTCAAACGTTAACAACTACGCGTAGCTTATTCTTTTCTATAAACCCTTCAAGAATGAGTCAAGTAAATTTAGTAGTTCCCAAAATATTATGCCAGCGCATCAAAGAATTTTGTATGCCAATCAACCTGTCAAGATGTAATAGATACCAAAAAATACAAGAATGCACTTTACCAGTTATGGGATCGCCAGTACATGGGCAGATGTGAAGAAACGTACCTGGTTGATGGAATCCATATGCTCTCATATGTTTTACGTACTAGTATTTACCAGATGCAGCAAAATTCTATCAGCTTCATATAGTTCGTCTAAATACATCCAACCTAGTCTTTGTAAGCCTGTATCGTTGAAAGAATACATTAACTGTCCGCTGTTAGCCTTATGCAAGGCGTTAATTTTATTCAGAATTTACAGATAGCAACTTCTGAGCTGACGAATACAAAAGGAAACGGATCCACCAAGTAAAATTTCAGCATAATGGTACTGTTGCGCTTAATTTCTGCTTGCTTTCCTCTGTTCTGTGGAATTGTGGACATCTGTCAAGAAACTAAATCAAAACTAACTTGTCGGCAACAGAGTATGCTTTGCTGCTACGGGAATAGGTTGGAAAATCCGACCATGCAACTGTTTGCTTCCTCGAATAGTTGCCTACAAAACGGTAATCCCCAAAGATAGAACTCAGCGAACTAATGCAACAACTTAGAATTGTTTATGAAGCAGCTTGAAAGATCTAACACTTTTAGACATTAGACAAGTTAGCACCTCAGCTGTAGGCTCTACTGGCAGACTGAAGTCCGTTCGGCGCCCAGAAACCTTCTCGAGTCGTCAGAGCCATTTAACCTTGAGCAAACTTGAACCCCAAGCTCTGCGAATGTTGATTCAGTGTCACGAATTCTTTAACTGCAGAACAACAAAAGTGGATTTTGTTAAGCCAAGTTACAAGGATGAAATAGGCTGCCGCTTAACTGGTGTCGTATTTCTTGTCCCGGCAAGCAAACCATTGCCTCAACCTTATAAATGCTTCCATAGACTATACAAAAGAAATAAAGCAAAACCTAGTGTCAACCTCTGTACTTTCTTGAATCATGAAGTTCGAGGTCTGTGTAATGGTCAATAAACTTACAATAATTCAGGAAAAGATACAAACAACACTTATTTAAGGTTCTGTGTAGGCTTCTACAGCGCTATTCCCATGAAGATAGAAGGAAGCTTGTTCTAACAATGAATCACACGATTTGCGAAGAATTGGGCCCTAACTGTTAGCCTGAATTTCTTGTGTCTATGCTTAAGTTCATACCCCGCAGATGGTCAAATCAAGCTAATTAAAACAGGTCGAAAGGCCTAACACTACTGAGACCCTATATAATCTTAAACAATTCTATCAGATCCCCTTCCATGGAGAACAACAATGGAATGATGGTAATGGTTTTATACGGATAAAAAGCTGAAGCTTCATGGGTCCTGCAGGATGATCATGGTGAAACTTCAAAATATAGGAAAAATCGTCAGCCAATGGACTCCCCGCGGTATTCGTAGTATAAAATGTACATCCACTGTAAGTCAACTTATGTTCGAGAACACACATGTGTATCCGTTTTCACCGCTTTCCCGAGGGCTGGTGAGCACCATACTTGTCTGCGTCCTATCGTCACTATGTGAACAGCGATCAAATCAGGTAAAGCAAGTGGTATAATACATCGTCGAGTCGTTCTTAAAAAACTGGTAACGTGGGTGTAGATATGGCAAAAGTCAAAAAGACATTCCAGAGTTGACAAATTGGAAGAGGAATCTCGTTCCGGTGGCATTCCAGTTGACTGTATTCCGTAGCCAGTTTCAGCTGGTGACCCCTCAATTTTGTGTTGCGGCAAAGTTTCAGGAGGTTGCGACAAGTATGCCAAGGGACTTTTAAGATCTAGTACACCAGCATGAGGCCGCTCCGTAGACGGCAATAACTGCCGTTGTACACTCCTAACGTTTTCAGTCACAGATGGTATGACAGGTGGAGAAATCCTCTCACAATTTTGGCTGCCCTTCGCTGTGCGGTATCCAGTGCAACCAGATCGCGTTTTAACCGGGGTTGCCAGGCCTGCATTGCGTACCCCACGTTAGGTATCACATACTGAATGAGCAGTTGGGGGAAGACGTATCGGTCGAAACTTCCGAACGCCCTCAGCAAAAGACCAACGTGTTGGGTTAGCGATTTTGGATGCCTTGAAAGACTGCGCCAAACAGCCAAGGTCGTCTTGAATCACCATCCTAAGATGGCGCTCTTATGAAGCAGTTTGCAGCATGTGGTCACCAAGCTTACATGCGCACATGTGCATGTATACATGTACATCATTATGGTATACATGTAAAGACTTGTCTCTTGGCAGTACGTAGTGTTCGTCCTGACAACCGATCGCCCATTATATCTTGATGTCATCGGCAAAAAGCAGGAAATTCGACTCGAGGACATGCTCAAGTTCGTTGCTGAAGACCAGGAATAGCCGCGGCCCTAACAACGATCCTGTGGGACACCGCAATCTGCGTCGATAGGATCAGAAAATGTATCCTTAACCCGAAACTAAAGCCGCTGTTGAAAGCGAAATTTCCCATCAATCCAGCTACGGGATCCACAATTCCGTAGGTGCGCAGACTTTGGATAAGGATTCGGTGATCTGAGCGGTCGAAGGTTTTAGAAAATTCACGTTAGATGACATCAAAGCTGGCCTCACTGTCGGCTATTTCGGTCCAACTGCCAAGCGCAATCAGAAGATTTTTAGTACATGACCGATACTGGTGGAATCCATGTCGCTCTTTTATATGATTTTAGGCTTTTCAAAGTAGCCCATTAGCGCCTCAGCTATGCCAGATTCCATCATCTTTGAGAGCACCGGGAGGTGAATAACTGAGCGATAGTTGACCGACTCTAAACGGCTACCACCCTTGAAAGTTGGGTGCTAATGCACTGCCTCCACATGTTGGGACTTACTGCTCATCCAGGCATCTGTGGAGAAATCTCGTTAATGCCTCAGCTATTCTTCTAGCTGCTACTTGCATTGCTTTTGGTGGAATGTTTTCAACACCTGAGGAACTATAGGCGCGCAACGATATCAGCTTCCTCAAAACGGTCGCTGAACTAAAAGTGACGTGTGTGAATACTGCGTCTGGGGGATTTGGACTGTTATGTGACATTTGCTGGTGGCGCATCGAAATATGGAAGCATATTGCAGCCGTAGAACATTGGCTGCATTCTTGGCTGTTTGAGCACATTCATTTGCTAAAGTAAGTGGGGGGACAACACGCTTCACATTCCGGAGGCTATTCACATGTATTTACAGGTTAGCACAAAACCTTTCTGCTAGGCTCTGCTGGTGTACTACTAGTGTCCGCACGTACAAGTGTGGTACAAGGATTACGATGCACGACATAGTAGCTCCAGTTATCAGGGTTAAGAATTCTCCTTATACACATGTCATGCTGCGTCTGTTAACACCATATGTTTTCGGATTCTACTCCTACTGACTGATAGTGCTCTTTTAGAATGAATGGGCCTGTTTACGGATTCAGATTTAATCAGATCTCTGAACTTACCAGCAAACTCCGTCCATGCAGTAGTAATGGAGCATTTGTCAGAAAGATCTCAAACGGAATCCCCAACAAGTGCTATGATTGTGCCGTAGTGTGTGACGCTTTGAAACAGGTCACTAACTTCTGGTGGATATTCTGCATAACACACCTAGTGGTAAAGTATTGTTACGTGATCACTCAGCCCCAGATGGCTCCTTAGCTTTGGTCCCTCGATTATGAGCTCTTCGTTCGGAAGCACTAAATCAAGCACCGATAGCTTATTTCCCGTTCTGAATATGGTAGGCGAACTGACATGGCTAAAGACCAGAATCTTTGCACCAAGCTCTCCCAGGTCTACCTTGAACTGTTTGTTGAAAGAACTCTTGAATATCGAAGTCGTTGGAAATGAGAAGATGGCTGTATCGTCGCGGAAATACTTTCTCTAATATTAATGTCAGAGGGGCGTCTATCGCTGTGGTGGACATTTGGGGACACTAAACAATTGTCAAAGGGCAAGTGTTGTTGCGCCTTAGTCTCAGACTGCACCAGAACGAGTCCCTGAGCAGCGTTTCCGGAACGTCCACCGGTTCGCACTGAAGTCAATACGGTAGTATATGATTACCCTACTGCCATTACAGGGGTGATCGTTTCCAATAACGGACATGATATGTATCACGACTTCGGCCCTGGTAATTTCTGGATGTAGCCAAGTTTCATTTACATATACGAGGTCCCAGGCGTCTTACGAGTAACATAGACGCAGTTCGGCAAGCCTACTCAGAAGACCTTTTGTATGGTTGTACATGCAGGAAAATTGCCCTGCTCTTACCAATCAATCTTGGGATGTGTGTTTTGCGTATGATGTTGTGCCGATCGGTGATAAAGCGGCAAATAATCGTTTTTGGGTGGGACGATGACGAAATCATCTGTGGCTGATCCAGGTATCCCCCCATAACTTTTATACTCCCCTCCTTATATGTAGTGTATGGGATGTGTTTGCCACGTTCGTTGCCTAGTTGAGTGAATTTATCCAAACTGTTGTGTGGAGGTGGTCCGACTGAGTGACTGTTTTCGTATGTTTTCTTAGGGGAAGCTGCTTTGAACGGGAGCTCGGAAGGAAGCCTGCTTCGGCTGACATTCCAGCTCTCTACTACTCTCGTCGACATTTGTCTGGATTGGAGCACCACTTTCACAAGTCTCAGGCCATTTCCATTTATAATGTAGTGACCGGCGTAGCCTCGAGGTTGATTGCGTTATGATACTTTCTGGTGACAGGGTTCCTCAAATGTAGCGCCACTGAACCTGGTGTGAACTGCCGCTTCGAGTTCACCGTGACCTACAGCCTCGGAAGCATCGTGTACAAGGAGGGTCCTAACCACGGATTCCAAGTCGTGCTTCGCTTGTTTGCGCTCGCGCCACGGGATATCCGGAAAGATGCAGCAGGAACATGACACGTTCCGAAGACGCAGTGTTGATAACAGGATAGCTGCTTTTTCACCAGCGAAAGTCAATAAAACATGGTGCATTCCCGGTTCACCGCATTGCCGGGAGTTTGGGTGACGCGTAATCCATGTCAGTTTGGCGGGCTTAACTACAAAACCTAGGACGTCACATATGGAGTTCTACTGGTTCCCATATTCGAATAGTTTTCTTTTTAAAAGTTGACGTTGATTCTGGAGCGCTGCTGCAAATTGCTTATGGTAAACTATGTGCAGCTCAGATTGATTTCAGCCGCCCAACTGGTCTGCATACAACCGGTGGAGGCTGTGGAATTGAGGCTTCGTCTTCTTCTTTTATGTAGGTTCAGTGGGGATACCTGAAGACCCAAGTTTACGGTTGGTTTTGGCAGTAATCATGTTCCAATCACCAACAATGTCGACCTACTTCTAAAATTTTGGAACAGTTTGTAGGGTGGATGAGACCCTGAAGGTACTTATTCTTATCTAACTGGCGATGCTTATTTAGACATATTTGAGCGGCTGGTGACGTTGACTTTTAAAGCTAGAAGGGACGCGTTTTTAAGGCGGTGCCCACCATTCTACTACTGTTTTGCAACGAAGCCTACTGGAATTGACTGGGGTTTGCTCACTGTCAAACTTCTCTTTAATAAAACAACTTTGGTGTTCCCTATCCGTTCAACCATTGCCACCAGTCTTTAGTGTTGCTGCGTTAGTTCATGCCCAATCTTTACCAGTGGGATAAGCATGCATGTTTCGCGGAACCATAGAGAATCTGGTTAACTGTTATGTATCTGCAAATGGTTCACTGCGAGATTTGAACATTTATTGTGAAACTTGCTGCGGCAATTTTTACACTGAATTCCGATTCCTACCTTTTAGGGTATGAAACAAATTCACACATTCTTGTCAATTTTGCTGTGATATTAGGGCCAACGGTTGGCTTGTCATCAAAAATCATTACATCGGTCGATGCCTTCCCATTCAATGGTGTGATCGCCTACCTGTCGCTGTAGTTTTAACCTCAACACATTCAATGCATCCACGGCTGGCGTACTAGGATCGAGCGGATGGATGGTTTCCTCTTAGATTTAAAGCAATCGAGTAAGCGATTGGGACACAAGCTGTCGTATAGATAAATCACTCAGCGGTCGACAGTTGTGGTGTAGGCTTGTCATATAGAGATCTGAGTTGGCCTTCGTTGTGGACCATAGATATTGCTGTATGACCTGGGGTTAGGAAATTACCTTGCTTTTACTCCCAGAAGAACTGTGCAAAAACCGCGATGTCATAATTACAGATAATCCTCAAAAGTTAGATCAGAGAGATTGAATAAGCTAAATAGCGCTGAGGAAGCTGGATCGAATGAATGTAAGCACGTGTGTGGTAAGAGATGTGCCAGTAAAACCGATCAGAGTTCAAGCCAAGATTTTTTACGTCCTTACGTTCAGCATACCAATTCGGAAGCTAGCCCTCACCAATCCTAGTCGTCAAGAGTTTGGCCTTATCCATGCAAGCAACATCTTTGCGGAGACAAAGCGCCCAAGCTGCGCTCAATATTCTAAGCAAGCCCGTATCACCGTTTTATACAGGGGAAGGAAAACATCGTTTTGGCGTTACGTAAGGCTTTCTCGAGACAGAATAACTCCCGCCGCGCCTTGCTGGCGGCAGGTTGACACTGTGATTAGGGTTTAAAGTTATCTATCACAACGATAAATAGCTCATATGCTCCATCAAGGCGTTACAACTTCGGTCTGCGTGTGTCAACTATACGCCGTAACGGCGCTTCGTTGTCGTACGACCACCACCAGCCACACTAGGGATGAGTATACCGCGAAGACGCAAACCCCTACGCGTCGCAACTTCATGGTACTGGCTGTAGATTGCATTAGAACCCACTTGTTGCGGGAAGATTCCAGTTATACATTAACATTATGAGGCAAATCCCACAAAATCGACCACTTCCCTCTAGTGCAACGGACTGTTGTGACTCCCTCTTGGCTACGCCATGTTTTGACAATCCGGTATCAACTCTCCTAGTCGGACTAACGAATGTGACTCAGAACGATATCCACGCAAGAAAAGATAACCAACGAAATTCAAAGTTCCTACGACCCGTTAGCCTTAAGCGAAACACAGTTACTACGCGCAAAGTGAACGGACTCCTAGACCGAAGGTAACTTCACGCGCGAGTACCTGGACTCGACGGAAATAAGACAAAAGACAGACATTTCGCAACTGGCCCTTTTACCTGATAGGTTCAAGACGATTACGGCGTAGTCCAGCTTTGCTTATATACCGCGATTGTGAAATATGTGCATTTTCACTCAGACTGGTTTGCGTATGCAAATCCTGGAAGCAAAACATAACCAAGTATAGTGGCACTATATGAATATGCCAACGGCTTTTTTTGCAACAGTCTATGAATAGACATTGCACCATCGGAAACCATGGAACTCAAAACAAGGTACAGAAATAGTAAAAGAAAACACAACACAACACATCAAAGTCCACGATTTCGTCAGAGGGCGAAATACTACCCGGTTGCCCAAGCCGAAGTAGGGTGTTGACTTAGGGGACACCACCCCGAGCCTTTGGCTGTATAGCCTGTCCGCAAGGCAGCGGAGCGAATTCAGGGAATCGCGCCCATTGGGAGCCGGTGACTGATTGATCAGTTCATACGCCTTTCGTTTGTTCCTTTGCCAAACAGGGGCCCAATGCTCCCCGAAATTACAGCATTAACTTGCTGGAATACAATGCTTCGCCAGGATGAAGCAAGGGGCAGTGAATTTATTTAGTGGCGAGTCACGTCCGCCACGTCACAGTGTTGTTAAACGGACATATGTGGCTTTTTATAGGGAGAACGCTTGCCAGGCGAAAACCCACCACGTCCTGGAACACTGCCGCCGAACCATTTGCTGGAACGGGAAATTCCCAAACCACCCAGCTGGCACCACGAGGAGGTTGTTCGGCAAGCCAGCCTATGCCAACGGTAGATGTCCAAAAGTGAATATTGGTAGATGCGGAGGCCGGACCGGAAAACGAATGTTTTAGTGGTATAAAGGCTGAGTGTTACATGCTAGCGGAGGTTTGGCCGGAAATAGGATTGTTTCTTTGGTACAATGATTGATCGGGAAATGAATGGCTCACTAGTGGAAAGCCTGATCGAACATGTGTACTGGTCTACTAAAGGATGGAGACCCAAAGATGAGGAGAGTCAATAGCTTAACACTCTTGAAGACGTGGCCCGTAACTGGAATCAGTGGAATAATTGTATACAGAATTGTACTGATACACATGTTTAATACTTCAAATATTAAAAATGACAAAAGAAGAGAAAAATCGGCGTGTGGAAAACAAACTAGAAATCTTTTGGTATGTTTTCATCAAACTGTTCCATTCTTCCTGCAGCACAATAACGGACGTGTGTTGTTTGCCTTCAACGACTATGCCACGATGACTAGGACGTTTACTTCCTGTTATCTGCTAATCGCAATGGTTTACATTGACACTGTATAGTTGCTGGACTGCTGAGGTTACTACTAGTATGACTACTACTACTACTGCTACTACTACTACTACTACTACTACTACTACTACTACTACTACTACCACTACGGCTTCTACTACTGCGGGTCTCAGCGACTTAGGCAGTTCCAGTTGTCGATCTCATAAGGACGTTGGGTCTCCACAACAAGGTCTTTCGATAGCATGTTTCGTGTGCTTAAGTTTATGCGTTCGACGCAAATGATAAAGAAAGGGTAATAAAGGAGAGGACCCAAGTCATTAACAAACCAAGTAAAGTGGTATGAAATTTATGCAGCTTAAAAGGACCTAGTCTAAGTGTAAGGTGGTTTAGTACAATTGCGGTGGGCGATATATATATATATATCTGTATATGTATATATATATATCGCCCACCGCAGTTGAACTAAATCACCTTACACTTAGACTAGGTCATTTTAAGCTGCATAAATTTCATACCACTTTATTTGGTTTGTCCTGCCTACCTGAATAATCTTCTATTAACTTGTACACATTGCTCACTCTAATTGCGCTTAGCCTCGTTAACTTTATGGCTTTTGTAGCATTTTTATAAATAGGTTCTGGACATTTCGTACTTATGGCGGATACATTACTAACCCACTTACTTCATATTCTAATTTAGCGAAAAGTTATATCTGCATAACCATTTGCTTTAACAGATGTACTTTATTTGATAAGGTTATTTCAAGTTATTAGCTGTTGCTTGATATCCCCGGTGTGGTTGCGCTTGATGTGTATGCTGACAAGGTGCCTACCTGTCTATTACCCACTACCTCGTCCATAGTGCCTCAAAGAGACAGTAAGTCGTGGCTGGTTGCTTCGGAGTGCACGGTCCTTATGGTCGTGCTTGGCTCGAAAGGTAGTTCCATACACTCAGTGCGGACCGCACTACGCTCCAGCCACCGCCTCGTGTGCGCTTGATTTCCCAAATACAGCGTGCTTGTGTTTGCTTGTGAAAGAGTGTTTGCTGGCTCGGTTGACGAAAGGTGGCTCCCATCCACATGCCTCCCGGTCTTATTCCTTCGGTTTTATACTGCATATGTGGTGTGTGTTTGAAGGTGTGGGTGGTGCAGCTCAAACCACCTATGGTCCCTCTGTAGGCGCAGGCATCCTGTGGCTCGTAACAGTGACAGGCAAATCCGAAACCGGATGCCGCCAACCCTACATGTATTTATTTTTATATATAATAGCTGAGTACGGACATTGTGTCATTGGGATCATTGCAAAAAGGGAAACAAGACCTAATGGAGGGAGCAAAATGATTAGTTTATGTTTTACACCTGTCATTTTGTGCTTTTTTACTTTTTATAGATATGTTTGATTTGACACTACCAGATCATGCGGTTGAACAGCACTATCTCTACTGGTGTCTTGCGCATCATAATCTCTATTGTTTCCAACCACTAGCAATCTGAGTTACGTTGTTTCCATACTGGGTGTCTGACCGGTCTGACGGATGCTAAGCTTGATCTTGACTTCTTTAGGTTTCTATCCTACCTCATTGGTTGCCCACCGCGGCAGGTTTTCCAATCGCTTCCGGGAACGCAAACAACGCTCGATGGGGAAGGTGATAGGCCGGCTTGCGTAATTCGTGTCCGAGCCAATGCATGCGGTGTCGGATAATAAGGTTTTGGAGGCATAGGCTCTTTGTTCCAAACACACGCTCTCGGACTTCTGCGTGGCTCACGTGACTCTGTCACCAAGCGCGAGCATCCTACGCAGACAATGATCGCCAAATACTAACAATCGCTTCATGTCTTCAGAGCATATAGGTCAGGTCTCACAGCCGTACAAGAGAGCCGCACAGACAGAGTGTACACCATGCTATTCAGCTTGAGACTGACATCGCCACGAAACTATAGGTATGTCAGTTTGATGTATCTAAAGCGGGCCTTTGCGATCCATTGTGAGACATCATCTCCAACACCTCTGCCAGTCGCAATAGAACTCCCTAGACAAGTGAAGCTGGGGATTTGTTCCAGAGGTCACCAGCAATGTTGCGGGCAGTCACAGGAATCAGCTAAGCTTTGCGTAGTATCTTGCACATACATGGGGTAAAATACAGGCCGTACTTATACGCTTTCAACGTTAAACGACTCAAAGTGCTCCGGAAGGCTTGTGGATCGTCCCCAGTGAATGCAATATGATGGGTGTACTCCAAGTCCGCCACTTTGTGCCCTGGGAGAAACTCACTATCACACCTATGGACCCTTTCCAATGCTCTTCGGATGACATCTTCAACGGCAAAATGGAAGAGATAAATGGAACTATGGCAAGCTTGTAGAATGCCGCTGGTAACAGCAAACCTAGAGAAATGCCTGCTGTAAGCGCTGGCTATGCGCGACGCGTGGCTGTAGAGTTTGTCCAGGATGGCTACAAACTTGTTAGGCACATCTTACCTTAGTAGACAGTTTCACAACGCCGATCCATCTACTGAGTCAAATGCCACTCGGATGTCCAAGAAGGCTGCGATTTTTGACCGCCGGTGGACTGACGGATTTCAAGAAGTTAGCAGCGTGTGAATATTTGGTAGATGCAACCTCCGCCTGGACGAAAACCGGCTTGTTCGTCGCAGGAAAGCCCTCTCCAATAGCTGAAATCCAGCGCTATAAGACTGACAAAATTACTGCACGCAACTTTGATCAACGAACTTCCGCACCAATTGGCGCAATCTTCGCGGGAGCCTTTCTTATGAATCGGGACAGTGCCCGATTCTCGCTTGTAATTGGGACTTTATCGTCAGTCCAAACCTTCGTCAACAATAACAGAATTTTGCTGAGCAGTATATTCCCACCATCCTTGAATAGAGCCAGTGGTAGAATGTCAGAGCCGAGAACTTTATGACGTTTCACGGATTGAATTGAGCTTCGGGTCTGTGATTTCGCAGCAGCGTCTGTTAGGACAGGCCAAGCACCATCCGAGGGAAAGGCATGTGTCATATTAGTCTGTGCTGGATAGTTAAATCTGAAAGCAAAGTGCCCTTCCAGGCTGCCCGGGCGCCTGTGTAACTTTATGATTTTCGTGCTGTTTGACTTACACATTGTCTGGCGGATAGCATGTGAACTGCGACCACTAGTGCTATTGAAGTAATGTAAACTGCGGAATTTGCCAGCCGATGCAGTGGCTTCCATCTCATCAGCTCATTTTGATCACCAGGATACACGGTCGGAGCGAAGGTTTTACTTCAGGTGAAAATGCTCCCACACGGTTGTACAAGACTTATCCTGACTTGACTTGAGTTATAAACCAACGGGGTTCATTATGCTCCACAACGGTTGGCACAGTCACTCGACTATCTAGCAATTCTGAGGATCTTACGGAAATCCAGCTTTTGGTCGTGAAGAGGGTGAAGCCGCCGCTGGACAAGCCGGAGGAAAGCATGGCTTGTTGCAGACTTGACCAGAAAAGCGGGAGAATTTCGCGAAGCCTGCGTTGTTACTGCGTTTATACCGTTGTGGTCTATAAATGTTTGGTGTTCAGTCGGGTTGGTTTGACTCTAGGTGAGTCACCGAAACGTATTCAAACTGTTGCACATGCCAAGTTATGATCTGTTTCAAAGCACGCCGACCAAAATGATCTGCAATCGCGTACGCTCCCTAGCCACTTGCGACTTTGGCTATGTAATCAATTTGTGACCAGCACTGGGTTGACGATGCGAACCCACGACCTTACTCCTACCTTACTATGGGGCTAGCCCTACCTATTGCACGTTCATAACGTACATAACAGTGGAGGATGAGTCACGCTATATCGCAGTTAGTTATCAGTCAAAGCGGTCCGTTGCCGTCACCCATCGCTCAGTGGCATAACTCGCTGGCTCTTAAGAGTAAGGTCGTGGGTTCGCATCCGGCAGGATTCGGTGGGTGCGCGCTACTGACGATTCCCAAAGGAACAAAACGGCTGTCTAGCGCTTTCCTAAATGTGGCTGTCTGTCTGGGACTAGCTGCAAAGAAGCTCCATAAAACCCCAATAAATCCCTCTGCTGCACACCAATATATTCTTGGCCTTTGACTCACCCACTGTGCTTCGCAGAAATTTGGATATCGTACTGCAGTACGACAAAGAAAATGGGACGTTTCTTCCTTTGATGCCCAATAACCTGGGTGCACCAACAATATCGTTTTCACATTCCAAGAATGTGAAGCAGAAATCTCAGGTCATATTACGGTGTAGTCATTCCGAACACACCTTACTCACAAACATACGACAAATGGCATAGATTGTAAAGCTAATGTCAAAAGTGAGTTAGCATTGACAAATCACTGGCAATTAAGTCCGCTTCGCGCCATCAAGCGCACGCATAGCTCTATTTGGTCAACAGCAATTAGGTTACAAACCGCATAGGTAAGCCAACAACCTAGCAAAGCACCTGATGGCAGTATCGTTCTGTTGGGACTCGTCAGTGGTCCGCATTCCCCCGATCCCCTGATGAAGCTCGAACCAATGATCGCTAGTGGCATGCACCACTATTCAGCAGCCAATGACAACGACAAGTACCAATGGGACGAAGCGGTCGTCTGCTACCTTTCTGAATGCGTAGCTTATCTATGCGGCTTTGTAGGTACTTGTGATGAACCAAATAATATCATACGCAAATCCGTCTATTCCTTTATAAACAAAAAGTAAGGCCTACCAGTCTTCAATATGCTTTGTGCATTCATGGCTCTGATAAGTTAAGTCCTGACCCGGACAGCCAGCAACGTCCTCCGCACAGGCAGTAACCTGCATAGCAGGGGAGGATGGGTCGGACTATACCACAGTTAGGCTTCAATCCATGATGGTCATCTATCTTCCCCCGTGGCTCAATGGCATAAGCCGTTGGCTTGTGATGCAAACCACTGGCGATCATGGGTTCAACTCTCAGCATAGCACCGAGCGAATGCGCACCGGTGCCGCGTCCCAATGGGAAGAAACGATCGTCCTGTGTCTTCCGGTTTGGTAATTACCTATGCGGCTCGTAATCAAACTGTGATGAAGCAAAAAGAATCGTACCAAGCTCCGTCTACTCATAAGTAAACACAAAGTTACAGTAAGCTTTTCATCTACACAGAGCACGGTTGGTTCCCCTGCATAATGATGGCGTCCCGCATCCTGAGAGTGGGAGGCTTCCGATTGCGCAGCAAAGTAACAAACGAATCACTGACCTTGAACTGGTGCTTAGCGTTTAATACATATATGACGACTGCTTATGCATCTGGACATCTCGATTATTCCCAACCTTACGATATGGATCCAATCCCTGCTTAATCGAATAGGAATATCGTCGTCGATTCTGACAATAAATGGGCGGTCAGTGGGCCCTGCACAGACACCATCAGTGAAGCAGCTACCTTTTAACTAAATAAATAGTTAACCTATATGAGACATACCCTTGGAGGCATTTTCATGGATGTGCAATAATGTAAATTAGCTCGATCATAAGCTGATCAGAAAAGTTCGCCTTTTGGCCATTTATTTACATTATAAAGGGCACATATGGTGGTAGAATATAAGACAATCCATAATGAATGGTCCGAAATCTGACAAACTCGGTGCACTACTCAGTTACAGGATGATAGAGCAAAGCCCGACTAAAAATAAGCTACCAAGCAGCAGTAGGAATATGCATGTTTTGGAAGATTTCATAGTTGAAGAGAGAATGCTTGAGAACTTCGGGTATTGTTTCAGGGTCTAATGCCTATTTGCGCTTAAAGCAAGTTTCCTGGTGTAGTAGAACACATTAGGAACGGATGTGTCCACGTGGACTGCCGTAGTTTCACTGCATTTTAAGCCCATTCCACTTAATGGCTGACGGTTTTCGTGCTTAGTTCCATGATTTGGTTGTGTTTGGAAGGCAGCTTAAGAGGGGCGGAATTCTTCTGAACTGCAGACGCTCATGCTTACTTCCTAATGTAACGGGCGTCTTATCACCTCTTGTGTGTAAGGTTTACAAATACTATTAACGCAGTGACTAGATGAATCAATCTAATAACTCCCTATCATTAAGGGAAACTTGGTGAAGCCAGTGTCTACGGTTTAAAGACTCCTCCCCTATCCAGATATAATTTACTCAAGCCTATATGGTTCACAAGCAATAGATGAAGGGAGAAAGATGTACGGAATGACACCCTGCAGTCCAACGGTTCTCCAGCTCAGTAGAAAAGATCGGACCCACTATTTGCTCACAGTAATTTCTTTCACAAGTAACGTATGTATGTATGTAATCGCAACTGCCTAGCAACCAGACATAAAGCCAACAAAGCCATGGAGATTAGCAGACAAGGGGAATTCACTGCGTCATAATCATCTTAGCGTAGTTGTTGTAGGTGAGCAACACACTTCAGCTACTAGGCCGCAGGAAAGAAGGAACCTTATGACAAAAAGTAGAACAAAGCATTTTTAGTTTATTTTTCACACGCCGATGTTTTTCAGTGTTTCAATGTTTCTATGTTTGCAGTATCAAACATGTAAATCAATAGAATGCTGTAAATAATTATTCCACTGATTCCGGTTGCGGACCATGTCTGCAAGTTAGTTAAGCAATTGGCACCCCTCATCTTTGGATCCCCGTCCTGGAAGACGTACGGAGCCAACAGCGGTTAGACACGTTAGCCATTTCATGTGCTGTCGCCAAGTGGAAAGCTGACCACCATGTGGTCGCCTCCAGCTAGGTCCTTGACAAGCGGATAGAGCGACGCGGTAGACGCTCAGATACCATGCATAGGATGTGATCGAGCCATCTCCAGCGGCGCATCAAAACCAGTTTGCTGAAGGTAATACTCGCATTCTCCAAGATACGACGCCGAAAGTTAGAAATGTTAATTTGATGTTGCCACAGAAGAAAACAAAGCTTCATAAGCAACGTTATTCAAGGCAGAAAGATAACATATGTTTTCTAAGCTAATTGACCAGGACTCGCTCCTACACAATAGCACGTAACTAACGGATGCGCTGTAGACACTGCTCTTTAAGGAGAATGAGACGTCGCGACGACGCCACAAGTGCCTCAAATTGACAAATGCTGATCGGGCTTTAACGATGCTAAGAGAAGCTCCTATGCTGATAATGCCTTCAGCAGAAACACAGCTCCCAAGGTAGACGAAACTACCTACCTGTTCAAGTTGTGCACGGAAGCAGGTGTAAGCCAATACTGGAGCAGTACTTCCACTTCACTAGCGCGAAGCTCATACCATCATTTGATGCTTCAACAGCCAAACGATCCAGAATGAGTTATTTACCCTGTGGATCGTCACCAAGTAAGGCATTATCATCAGCATAATCTAAGCCGGTCGCGCGCTCACAGGTAAAAGCTTTAGGCCAGAATGTTGGAAACCTTCTAGGGCATTCGACAGAACGTCTTCGATTGTGAAGTTGAAGAGGAATGGGGACATAGGGCAGCCCTGTAGCACACCGTTATTGACAGCGAATTGCAAGGAAAGCTTGCCATAGAGCCACACTCTGCCGGATGTATGCAGGTAAAGTGCTGGTATGATTGAGGTATATTTCTCTGTCACTCCGTCTTTTAGCAAGCAACGTCATAATGCACGTCGATCGACGGAGTCAATAGCGGCACGTATGTCTAGGAATGCATCGAGAGTGGACCTGTGATAAATGTGGCTATGTTCGAGGAGTTTGCGGAGGGTGAAGATTGGGTCCACGCAGACGCGGCCAGGACAGAAACCAGTTTATTCTTCACGGTAGGCTGATTCACGTATTGGGATAGTCTAGGCAGCAGTATGGATGCCAGTAGCTTGGAGGCAACCGAAATAAGACTTATCCCGCGATGATTTACACATGAAGTGCGAGCGCCTTTCTTGAAAATCGTGACAATAACTGATTCCCCCCAAGATGACGGCACTTTCTCTTCACACCTGATTTTTGCGAACAACGAGGTCAGCTGGTTAATGATCGCCACGTCGCAGTATCTGAACAGCTCCAGATGAAGCCCGTCTGAGCCGGCGGCCTTAAACCGCTTGCTTGCCGTTGGGTGGATTCAGTGGGACAAGCCAGGGTGGACAACAAGGTGTACTGCATGCACTGATGGACGATGGAGGCCAGTTCAATTTCGAGTGAAGGTGCTCGGCCCAGCAGTGCATACACCTCCATTAGTGTGTGGTCGGGGACTCATCCACCTCGCAAATGACTTCACTGACAACAGGCTTCCTGAAGCCAGTGGATTGAACGAGTTGGAATAGCTTGTGAGTGTTGCCGGACAGAGCAGCGGTCTCCATCTCTAAAGCACGCTCAGACCACCATTTCTCGCGATCCTTGCGCAGGCCTTGCTTGATCAGCCGGTTGTCAGAACGGCGCCGCTCGTTGTAACCTGATTCTGCCGGGATATCTTTGCGGCGTTCGAACAGTTCCAGAGAACGAGCAGATATCCAAGTCTTTACGCGACGTCGAGTTAGGCCGCAGCTAAACTGTCCAGAAATGGTCATCGCTTTCTGGATACTGGTTCAGTGTTGCTCTATGTCTTGCAGTGGATTGGAAATGAGTGCGTATGCCAGTGAAGACTGATAGCTCGCTTGAACAGAGGAATCAGTTAATCTGTTTACATGAGTCATGATATGCTTCGTGTTTCGTGACCATCCAAAACACATGTAGATTTTTATGCAGACCAGTGCATGATCTGAGTCAACGAACGTAGACCAAAACGACCTGCAGTCCAGTACGCTGCCAAGCCGTCTGAAGCTAATTGCAATGTGATCGATTTGAGACTATTGTTGGGTTGGCGAAGGGGGAAGCCACGCTGCGGAACGCTTCTTCGTACGCCTGGAGTTAATGCTCGTGGGTAACAGATGGTTGTCTTCGCACAATGTGAGAAACTCTTCTCCATTAACAAAGCGGTTCTCATCGAGCGCGTGGTGACCACCAAGGTGGCGTTCGTATGGTAACAGGAGGCAAACCCGTGCATTAAAATCCCCAGCAAAGACGACATCCGACTTTTTAGCATTAGTCAAGAGCTGTCGTAGTTTCCGGTAGAAGTGGTGCTTGACCGAGGAGCCGCTGTAGTAATTTGGAGCGTACGCGGAGACCACAAATAAATTGCGTCTCTCCTGGCGTCGCTTGTTGATTCTACATGAACCCCGAAGCCGAACTGCACACAGTTGGCTATTAATCGAGAAACAGTTCAGTGGTTCCGCCTCGGCCTTGTCAGTTAGTGCTATACCTGCACCATCCAAACACACTAAGGTTGCTTCTGAATATTCAGAAAGACACAGGTGATATATGGCTCCGTGGTCAGTGAAGGATGTCCATGTAAGCACAGTGCTGGGCCCTGGCAATCGGGTTTCTGAAAGGTAGCAGGCATCAATATCGAAGGACTCTAGGATGCGCGTTTGACAAGCTTGCTGTCCAATCTGCATGCGTGCCCGAAAGTAGCAGCACGCCAGACAAACCATGATCGGGGATGAAGGACAGCCATAGGTTGAACTCAGTGGTTCGCGCCGCAACAGGAATCGCAACCAGCTTTTTAAACACATGAATCGGGGAAAGAAATGCAAGGTTTGTTAGCAAAAACAATTGGCGTGCATTGAAGTCGTGTGAATGTACGAAGCAGAAACGGTTGCTGATGTGCACGTTGTAGTACCGTCCATGGTTTTGTGGGAGGATGTGCTACTACCCGGTTGCCCAAGCCGAGTTAGGGAGCTGACTTAAGGGATCCTACATTGAGCTTTTGGCTAACTCACCTATCCGCAACGCAACGGGAGGAATTCAGGGCATCGCGTCCATTGGGAGTCGTTGACTGAATGTTCGGTTCATGGGCCATTTGTTTGCTAGATCATCAAACGGAGGCCCAATACTGCTTATGAAATCCGCACAATTACTGCACTACAATGCCCCACCGAGGTGGAATACTATCGCCGAACATTACGCTTGAAAGGGGTACACACGAACTACCCAGCTGGCATCAAGAGAAGGTAATTCGGCAAGCCAGCCTCGAAAGGAACGAGCGTATGGTGAATCTCCAGGTTTTATCTACACTTCCAGTTAACTCAAGGAGTGCACACAAATTACACCACAAGAACCACGTTGCAATTTTGCAAGCAAAATCATTTATCCTTAAATGAAGCTTGAGAAAGAAAACTGCCTTAAAAGCCTTGTAAATATCCGATCGTAATAGTATTTACTGTAAGCTGCAGTTAACACGTTCGCTTATCATTCCGTTGATGATTCGCTGAATGGTGAATGCTGTGAGGCATTCATCAATGTGCATACGCCACGTTTATCTTCAGATTCCCATTTCATACGTATGGTCTAATGATCGTGCAATTTCCTCAGCTCCGCAAACATCCGCCACCGAATGTATTTCGCACCCAAAAATAGAAATACGGCGCCTCTTATGATGTGGTTTGTGCAGCGTATTACTGCTATTTAGGCATGGATTTGTGGGCTATAAATTAGTTGTTTGTAAATGAGAAGAGGCACAAAAAGACGCTTCTCTATGAATGCGTGAATACATGGAATCGGTAAGTTTTCAAATGTGATGTTATTCGTTTTTTAACAGCGAGGATCACTTCCAACTTTCCAAGTATCTCGTGAAGGGTTGCGCAATGGAGCTTGTTGACAGCTTGGGACCGTTTGCGACCATATTAAGTGGAATATGCTCTGAAATCCTGGTTGACAACCTTCTCTCTGTTCGACCTACGTACGTGCTACCACAAGTACAATGAAAGAGGTAAACTCACGGGGCGGTAAATAGAGGATCTGGTTTGTCAGGTTGGATTTACATAGCAGCATCATCACTTGGTGCAATAGCACAAATACGGTCGTATAAAAACACTTCTTTCTCATCTGGTGGAGACTGTGCCGGAATCTTCTCTCATTTTGGTCCCCATTAAACGGCGGTGTAACAAAGACTTTCTTCTTGGGGTATCAGTCAGTAGTTTTTCTTTGCTTTTTGTGTTTGCGTACCTTGGTACAAATCTCTTAGGTTATCCTTTTTCCTGTGAGGTCGAGGATACGTGCCCTAGCTCACTGCTAATATTATCTTCAGAGTAAATCTTACGGGTGCTCGCAAAGGTGGTGAGAACCAATGCTCGTTTATAGTTTATAGGACAAAAGCTGTAAGTTTAGGTACTGTCCTGTCCAGGTGGGCTTGTGATGCTCGGATCGAGTGAGCGTACGCCTGGATTTCTCTCTACCTTTACATCCAAAAAGTGGAACGTGTTATCGATTTCACTTTCCATAGTGAATGTGACTGCATGGTGGCACGTGTTTAGAGCTTCGAGCAAGTGCGTTATCTGTGCAGCAGTGTCAACCACAACAAATGAGTCGTCAGTGTACCTACAGTATAAGTGGACAATTTGTATGCTATCACGTAGCGCGGTTTTCTCCAAGTGGCCCATGCAAATATCGGCCAGGGCGGGACCATGGCCACACCATCTGCCTGACGATAGATTGTTCCATCATACTGGACCTGAATGTCTTTTGTGCACAATCTCAATATGGACTTAGGATGCAGCGCCAGGAATCCAACTTTATCAGCGTGAACGCTGCGACAGGGTTTTGGTTAGGGTTAGGGTTAGGGTTAGGCAAAACCCTCACGTTAGCATATAGCTAACGTTACCAGTCCATGCGCCACTGCTGGCAACTAAAACTATCCCTAAACCCAGGCTGAAGCACCATTAGCAGTCCACCATGCCAATCCACCATCGGTTAAGGTTAGGGCCTTAGGGTTATGATCACATGATTTGTAAGGTTTACTCATTTGTACGGTATGTGCGACGAGATTCCGAAGTGGAGGAGGTCTGAAGAGCAGTTATTTACTCAAATAGCGGCTTGGAGGAAGCATTACGGTAATTGTACGGGTCATTGCTGTTCTCCGCAGGTGAAACGGACTTTGGAGACGTTGTTGGATCATTTGAACTCGCTGATAACACAGCTTTTGGAATTCAGGGAGTTTGTTTTGGAAGAATATGCGAAGAGGTGCGCGGCGCCGTTACCTGCGAACTTCCAGGTTACATCGGATTCGGAGAAGAGCGTATGGACGGCGGTTTCGGAGATTTAGGAGGTATAAATTTCGTAGAAGAAGAGGTCGCCGTTTTGTTTGCCATAAATTCCTTTATAAGATTATTATGGATACTTCTAAGCCCCTGTTTGAGATTTGTCCCCGATTGGATTACATGCCTCAGGCGGTTGAGTTGTTGCATATCTACGATAGATACCGATTCAAAGTGGAAATAACATAATGTTGGCCCAAAGTGCACAGCTGATTAATCTGCTCCGAGCAATTAAATCATGAATGGAAGCATTTGTACAACCCATTTGTACAACCCCTTACATCCCTCCAGGTTGGGATGACAAACGTCGTGACCGTCTTCTACTTCAAAGCAACTTTATTTCATTCTAAATAAGAGTAGTTTTATTGTTTTCTACTTTAGAAATCTATAGCAATTGTCCCTTATTCAGTTCGGCAATCGTAAAGGAAATAAATGCATCTCGATGACTAGGGCTGGTACAGGTCTTGTGATTAACTTGCGAAGCAGAGCATGAAAACTCGTTGGCGTGACACCCTCTATACCTTGCCTGGATACTTGAATTTCCGTGGATTTTCCAGGGCGTTTGTTCTTTAGAGACGTGGTCCAGCGTACTCACTTCAAAGAAAGTACAACCATTGAGCATGACACTTATTCTTTCAATCCTAATCGAGGATGTCAGTGCCGAGTGTCGTACATAATTCTTCACTCAAATGCGAGAAAGCTACCGTTTAGTATTGAAAGAGGATTTCGTGGTTCATCTTGTCAAAGGCCTAACTGGATTTAATGTCAATGAATTCATCCAACTTCCCATGGTACAGCGCTTGGAACCATTCGTGCCTCGTCACGAGCAACCTGGCAATGCATGAGCTACCATTCACGAAACCATGCTGCCCGGACATCAAGAGGCTTTTCGACACAAGAGGCTGCAGAAGTCCCTTCTTCACGTTATTCTCTTGTGTTGTAGCCGAAACACCGGTCAGGCAGCTTGGCCAGTAGTTGTCCAATTTCCTCGGGTCATCACCTTTCCTTATTGCCCTTACGACTGAGCATTTACAGTCACTTGGCACTAAACTTATGGACAGCGACATAATAAACAGCTCACCTGCGGAGTGCGAGATGTGGGCCGATAAAGAGTTTAGGATTTGTAGGTGCATTCCATATACCCCATCAGACTTGGTTCCGTCAAAGTAACGTTTGGCGCTCAAGCCGAAACTCCAGAACGAAATGTTATGCAACTGAATTTTTTATTTCATAGTGATGAATGGCAGGCATGGGTACTAAACGGGTACTTTGATCACAAAACGACGACATGGCTTCTTGTATCTGCAGTCAGTAGCTATCGCTAGGATGACCATGCCAGGTCACTAAGTCTTGTGTACCAGATGGCAATAAGAGAGGTGCGGTGGTAGTTCCCAGTCAGATGCCTGTGTGTCTTCTCCCAATGGGTCGTTATTTTGTTGCTAGCATTCACATCTCCCTGTTGGTCAGAAAGAGATACAAGCAAGCCTTCCGCATTACGCAGTCATCAGAAACTAGGTAGTCACGGTTATGTGTCTGTTGCTTAGCAATAAAAGTATTTTTATATGTACAACCTTGAGCATTAATTATTTTGCAAATACTTATCTCACATACGTAGTCTAAAAAGTTGTTCATTCGAACTGTGGTACTAAAGTACAATTCAACCTGACCAGATGGACTTAGTTGCACTAAGTCCTCCTAAGAATGCATTATGCTAACTAGGGCTGTTTGGCGAACCGGTACACTGTTTCTTTGAAGATTTTATTACTGGGTTAGTTATTACAAGCAAACATTTCTTGTGATTTCCGTAGGTAGTGCAAGCAGGATGCTTAAACTCTGGATGCCACCGTTCCATTTTCAGCCCACTGTTGAGCGAACCGTGAACTTATCTGCCATGTGTAATTGCACCTGTCGGATCGTTCTTTTTGTCATCAACACAGCCGTTGGGGTGAGTTCATTTATCATTCATGTATTCATCCGAGCAAACATTATTCATGACGAAAATACAACGTCTGTGTTTTACCTGTGTCGATAACGTTCTAATAGATAGGTAGGTCTATTGTTTGCTTGGACGGCATTGGATTTCTAAGTGACTCTATGCGCGTGTACCGTGTAAACCCATTTTAGGTGAAACTTTAGTGTACCGAAATCTCTTCATAACGTATAGGTCAATTACAGGGGAAAGCGAGGTCGGCATCAACGTCTTTCTAAAAGAGGTTAAGGAACGCAACCAAGGGAAAAGACAGACTGTCACCTAATGGGCTTAAGTATATAGTTGTAAATACCCAGTGACCTAACAACGTTTACTTCAAGCCGGATGACCACTGTGCACTGACATGTAAGTTGGTACAGGACTATCAATTGTCAACTGCATTAAGGTGTGCCTCAGGTGCTGAAGTGTAAACGCATTCAGCAACTGCTTTGATGCTTCAAAGTATGCCACTGACTGACCTCGAACAGTTTTACTAGTATTAATCAATCGTCAATAGACTGCAAAATCCAGCGCGGATTCATACTACTCGTTACAGCCCATTATCCACCAAACTTCTACAGTAAACCAAAATCGAACGCCTTTACTGCCATCAGGTTTATATGGTTTTAGTCGTACTTAAGCAGCCTTGTTAAAGCACATCCTACCTCCGCATACAAACGGATCGCCTGGAGCAGCTGAAGTGTACCTCAGAGCGTTTCATGTAGCTTCAAAGCACTTCGTCAAAATGCAGGACTCGTATTTTCGGTACCGTCTAGATGAGAACAGAGGTCGAGCAAAGGGGAAATGCGGTGTTATCATCGCTGCTCACAGAGGAAGAAGTCAATCTGAGCATTCAAACAACCACAAATAAAGGTTCTCCCTGTGTTTACCAAAGTATTGGAAGCGAGTATCGCGGATACACTAATGAGCTACCCTGAAAACTATGGTGTAGTCACACCGGAGCAGCATAGTAAACACCGCATGCGTATCACATGGCTGTTAACTGCACGCGGCAGTTGGAATTACACAACTGCTAATGGGTAGGGAATTCTGCTATCCATTTAGGCTGCTCAAAGTCCTTCGGTTACTTGAATTGTTGTGCTCTATTCTAGGAACTTCAGAACCGCGGTATTGGTAATCCAATTTTGAGAGGAATTGGAACCTGTCTGCTTAGACCCGATTAAGGCTAGGGTTTGACCCTCTTAGTCCGATCGAATTCAGGTCTATTGCTGCCAGACGTATAGCTAGAGACAAGAACCTAGCATGTTCTTGTTCGTTATAACGACCTAGCAAAATTCAGGACTTTAACTTATCTAAGTTTCGCGAAGTATACGACCATATGACAAGCGAGTAAAAGGTCGGAGAAACTTGTGGTCTTTCCCACCGATATTATGGGCATCGAGTTGGTCCATGAGCAATACACAGCTATCCAAAGTGGACAACTGTCTAGTTGTTCGCACACATGCGTAAGCACATCGCTACACAACGGAAGCGAAGAACCTGCAAACCATCTTTCTCATGAACTCCATTTCAGTACTTTCGTACAGAACGAGGTTAGTTGTTCCAACTAGGTTCAGTATGTTTTAAAATGGTTTGACTAAATGTCGATATCGTACAATGGACACTCGTGGATTTACCTCACTCTCGGGCTAATGCCAGACAACTGTATCGGCCTCCACATAGAGCTCAGTGTTAAGGCTTAGACACTTGAAATAAAGCATGACCTCGAAGCACTAGAGTTCCCACAATGCATGGATGCGAAGAAGGTTGAGGGTTTATTCCGTTTTCTGTATCAGTGGCGGTTAAGGTTTTCAGCTTTATCCAGTTCATTGAAATTAGACTACAAACCAGATAGGTATTTTCAATTACCCATCCTAAAGTGGGCCAAACGTTCGTTTCGCCTTATTGAGGTTCCCTCAGTGCCATTCAGTGAGCCGAACTCTTGATCGCCTGTACATTGCATCACTAGCCAGCACCTTATGTTACTTAATCATGTGGACCATAGCCAACCACCATGGATTGAAATCTAAACAGCTGGCTTGTGATGCAAGCCATTATCAGTCATGGCTTCGGGTCCCTTAAATGGACCGAGAAAATGTGCACATAGATGAACCCCAATAGAGCGAAAGGTCGTCTGGTTCTTTTCCGAATTGGTATTTACAATCACCTAGCTGGATGGTAATCTAATTGTTATGAATAGGATAATTCTTAGCACATCCCACTATTCTTAAATAATCAAAAAGTTAATGTTTATGGGACGCTGTCAGTGGCTACACGGAGATCATATACTAGTGCAATAACTACTCGGCGATCTCCATCCTGTGTGACACCACCTTTTGCATTATCCCATAATTCATTATTCAGGCGAGTATACAGAAAAGGAGTCTCACTCATTTATGAGTTTGTCTATCGGGCCTGTTAGTGGGGCATCCGTACCAAATTTGCTGCATACAACAACCATCGACGTGTTCATAAAGTGAAGCGTCAGTTAAGCTCAACCTACTAGTTCCAGCAAGACACTTCGTTTAATCTCACAATAGAGCATAATAAGAAATGTTTCGTCAATGGTCTATTTGTATTAGATCCAGATGGTGACTAACTGGCAGACCGGAAGTTAAGAGTAGTGAAAGTTGTATCATGCCAGAAAAAGCACGTTGCAAAGAAACATTCTGCGATAGTGCATATACGAACGGCTCCTTTGTCCTACAGAATTCCTGTGTTTGTATCAATCCTATTACAAGCACTAAGCTTTAGCCTACGAAGGTTAAAAACTGCCTCTACAGTCCATTCATTTTGCTGTTAAGCAAAGCTACTAAGCAAGTTCCATCGAACCTGTAGAAATTGGAACGCTAGACGAGAAGAATAACAGAGTCCGGACGACTGATATACAATTATGTCAACACCTGAGATAACGTTAGCTAGCATTCCCTCTGTAAACTCACTTTGGTGTGGCAAGCAGTATTTCTGATGCCTGCATCTTGTCTACAACACATTCGCAAGTCGGTTGTACATGGGCAGACCGAGACAAAGTGGAAAATCAAACTGCAGACGTACATTCACGAATGGATGAAGAGCAAGGCAGGCGAAAGTATGCAATTTTACCTAAACAATATGCGCCAACTGCTCAAACACCGTAAGATAGCACAGGTGTTAACAACCACCGCTAAAATCTTGTTTGGCGAAACAAATAAATTATGCAATAACGATTTCAAAAATTAGGCTTGTTTATGCCATCGCCAATTACAATCTCTTAATATCAGGTGGTGACATCTGAGCATAAGGGATACACTGGTCCAAAGAGCAGTATCTTCTGAGTGCAGAAGTTGGTACTATGTGTAGGAGTTACCGTGAATTCCATTAACAAAATCCACCTATTTAGAAACTCTTTCTGCGTGGGAATTGATTGGAGATTTCCATAGACAATTCTATGGTTATTTCTTAAGATCTCGTTACTAAACACATTATTGCATTTTTCTAGCTGGCTGGATTTTTGCTTGCGCTATTCGGTGCTCTAATGGCATGGGGAAAAGCGGTCATGCAGGAACAATTGAGTGATCAAATTGGTCCAATACTGCAACAAATATATGAAAAACAGACGGCGGACAAAGTTACAAACCTGGCAGACCTGATGTTGAAGTTTACTTGTAAGTGAGTTTAGAGCCCTTTTTATAAATACACGGATATCAATGAATAAACTGTGAGACAAAGTTAAGTAAGAAAAAACGTAGAACAGGTCGGTGATCATTCCCGAAAACGGAGCATAGTAGGCAAATACAAATGCCAAAATATCATACTTAGAACAAGAAACAAGCATTTCAGGCTATAAGAACACTAGTAAGTGTGGTAAGAAGCCAAAATAACTTGACTTCCCACACAGCTAACGGATTAGTACTCAGCTTAGCTTTAAAGTGATAGCTTCACTTGGATAGGGAGCAGGAGCTTCGAAGAAGTAATTTTAATTATAACAACAAGTACATTAGGAATTTGTAATCGGTATCAAACGTGAATTAAATGCAGTTATTGTTAATGATGTAGCGTAAAGAATGTAAGACAGAGAGTGGAAATTTGTGATGAACCATATTCTATTATCTAAGTGAGCGCATAGAAAACTAATAGCTTCTAGTTCTAGCCAGGGGTGACTCCTCCAATCTGAGTTTG
This sequence comes from Dicrocoelium dendriticum, assembly GCA_944474145.2. Lineage (NCBI taxonomy): Eukaryota > Metazoa > Platyhelminthes > Trematoda > Plagiorchiida > Dicrocoeliidae > Dicrocoelium > Dicrocoelium dendriticum. Next base: position 134,708,436 of record OX104063.1, read on the forward strand.
TCTGTCAGGTCTATTAATGAGGAAGTTTGGATAAATTCGCTGCATACAACGCCTATACTTATACAATGCTGTTCATAAAGTACACAGTTTCAAGTAAGTGTACTCCTACTTTCAAGAAGACAGCATTTATTCTCAATTTATATCCATAGAATTTGAGGCATGGCATCTCGGCCAATTGCAGATGCATCTGTAAGGCGTCCAGATGCTTTACATAGATATCACACCTATACTTTGTCACCAACTACCAAAGTAATTTTAAAATTACAGATATTTATTTAGTAGTACATATTTCATAATTTGATCCGTGCGCCTTCATAAATAAATTATGCGAGTGACCAATTGGTAAGATATCATGGTAAACCTCAGCAAAATAACATCAAAGTGGAGTTTCTGTGCTGCTTACTCCCATCACTACACCCAACGACCGATTACGTCATCACTCAGATGCATCGAGTAAAGATAGACGGAGCTTGGGGTGGTTAACGGCAGATGCCAGTGAGATCCTTGAGCAACGTCGAAAACCCTTCTTTCGAATACGGTCGCAGTGATTGAGATGAGCGGTCTACTTCAAAATAAAATGAAATTCCAACAGAGGTCGCGCGTTGCAATCCAGTCAAAAGAAGATTTTTCAGTTTACCGATATGCAGCACGCTACACACTTAAGTCTCTCCTCCCCGCTAGCGCTGTTCACCCGGTGATATGAATCTTGTTTAGAGGGGATAAATGCGACTGAAAGTAGCCCAAGAAAATGGTTTACACAAATATTTTGCTAGTGACAGCAGTAGTTTTGGTAACATTGGAGTACTTTACGTTTGCAGATAACTGACTGTCGTTTACGATCCACCTGTTCGGGATTGCTTCTCAATATTTTTTATTCTAATTTGTGAGTAGGTAAGGAATGTTCCCAGCAAAATTTTCGCCACACTGATCTACGCAATCGCGACCAAACATTTTGTGTGTTCAGTTCTAATTGTTTAATTAGTACGATTATTTATACCCAGAATAGCTCAACTCTGGCTTTATTACGACAAAGTGGAGATAGGTTCCCTCCTCCCTGTGTCAGATGCACAAACACTACGGTTTATTCACCCAAATGTGGTTTTCTGTTGTTCTGGTGTAAACTGCACTTGCAATTTTTGTATCCCGCACAAATATTAATGTACATGTATACGAATTGAATGGAGATAAAAGTAACCATAGAAGTTCTGACCTGTGCTAAGCCTTGGCCTGGCGATAAAGCTACCACGTGGTAAGAGGTTGACCTTTCAGAATGTGCTGATGGCATCGACTTAGTTGGGAACGATTCGCAGATTATGCATACCATCCTGAACCTTTTGGTAATAAAAATATCAAGTACGGGATGAGCTTTACCCTGTCATAGCGTAAAGTACTACTCCAGGATTCGCACTGGCCCCACTTCCATGCTCAATCTTGAAGCTCCACAGCTGGAACAAGTGGATTGCTTTGCACACTCGTGCCGCTGCGCTTCTGCTGGTGGCACCAGTAGAAAGCGAAGTTTCTCTTCACAGCACAAAATTTGGTCGGCGTTTGTCAATCTGAGACCTTTGGGCGTCGTCCGAATATCTCCTACTGTCGAAATGGTCGCGTTTACGCTGCCACTGTTCTGCCGATGTTACTATATTAAAATGAGTCGTCACCTGCCAGCGTAAATGGCATGCGTCGGCTCTAGGCCCTCTACATTTGGTGCTTGAGGACCACTGCTGGACTGCGTCAGCAACAACGTATTTGCAACGGCGAGGTTAGATGTCGTGGGTTACAGAATGCTAGCATTTCTTTCAACAAGCTGGTTTTAGTGTGCCAAGTAAGATGACCAAGAGATCAGCCAAACGTTTGCGTCATCGCACCCTGTTGGCTGGAGCAAGGCTCGGCTGAAAGCGGTCACGTAGTCGTCACTCATTGGACAGCAGTGACGATATGAATTCGTTGATTTCACCTCATGGTGCCGTTGACATTTTAGGCTTTCCTGGTTGGATACCTAAGGACTAGGATTACCGATGGCTCGAGAGAGTGCAGGATATAACGCGTAAAAAATAACCAATTAAAGGTTTGTGTACCTGACGCTTTTGCCTAAAATACTAAGTGTATAGCGGATATACAATCCAGCAAGAACAGAAAAAATAGCTTCCGAGAAATACGAACAATATACTGCTTGCTTGCGATGCGTCTATCTGTCATCGTTAGCGACATACATGACTTTAGATAGGTCATTATAGAGAGTTATATATTTATATATACGTCACTCTCCTAACTAAGAGCCACGACACCAATCTGCATGTGTCAGTGAAAGAAAACTGTGCTAAACTCGCTGCCCTTCAGGGGTACAATAAATCGAAGGCTTTGGCTGAGGACCTGAGTTGTTCTCCTGTCAGGTGTGGGCGCACTGCCAGTATCCTAGTCCGTCCTCTTCGGAGGTTAGGAAGTCGTCGATGGCCCACTTCTCGTGAAACCTAGTCATGGGAGGAAACAGGTCTACGGGTTATAAGATCACCGCTCGATTGGCGTAGAGCACGAGCTCCACGCCTTGTCTCCGACAGAAGGAGGGCACCTACGGATGATCAGTGGTTTGATGCTGCCCGCCTCAAACCAGGCTGCCCCAGGTCAAATTGGTACAAACCCCTTAAAAACCTCGTGCGTCTGGTCGTGGTCGCAGGTGCGTATCCTATTACGGTTACAAAACACATATGAATCGTTTCAGAACCTCAAAGGCTGGTAGTGACGGCCATCATGCAGATCCCGATCTGTCTCTGCAATCACATTCCTCAGCTGGATTTACTCCCCACTGTCTTGTGGGTCTGAGTACTGAATCAAAGGCTCCGGGTGGAGTCCCTCAAGCAAACCTCCGAAGCACAACTACCATCGCGCGTGCGAATGCCCACCAATGCAATCGGATGTCTGCGCGCAAAGGCCTCAACACTGGGTGCTGTAACGTGTGAACACTACTGGACCGGAAATCGAGTAAACGCTCTTAACGACGTACTGCATTGGTCGCGATGGAATTGGCGGGCTACAACATCTATATGGCGGCGCTCGCTGAGACCCAGCTCCTTGAGCAAGGTAGGTTGCATGATGTATCTGCTGGCTACACGTTCTACTGGGTGGGAAACGCTCCCTCAGCACCAAGTGGACGTGGCGTCGGATTCGCAATATCCGATGGCCTCCATGGCCATGGGTTAATCAACAGGCATTAGCGGGCGACTGATGACACTTCCCCTACCACTCGGAAGAGGTAAGTTTGCCACTTTTATAAGCCCGTACTTTCCGATCATGTGTTATCCTGATGACACGAGTGATCAGTTCTACACTCAGAAATCGTGCGTGATACGGTCTGTGCCGAGGAGCGACCGACTATTTCTGCTGGGTGATTTCAACACGCGCGTTGGGCGTGATGCATCATTGTGGACAGATGTTATCGGTTCGCATGGCATTGGCTCAGCGAATGCGAAGGGTGACAGGCTGCTGTCACTGTGTGCTACTCACGACCTGACGATCACAAACACTCATTTTGCACTGAGGGCGAGAGATATAGTAACTTGGACGCACCGACGGAGTGGGCACGCTTACCTGCTCGACTACGCCATCTTGCGTCAGCGTGATATGCATGAAGTGCGCATGACACGTGTATTGCGTGGAGCTGGATGCGGCACTGATCACAAATTGGTGCAGACCAAACGATGAATACATTTTCATTAATCTATGTATAACACTCATGCCGTGAATCGGTGCAAATTTAACATTTTCTCCCTCCGTACTGTGGAGAAAGTTATTGAGCTGGCAAAGATGATGGCTTCACACCTGTGTGATGTGAAATGCATAGCCACAGTGCGCGACCTGTGGCACGAGATTCGCGTCCGGGTGACAGCTGCTGCTGAAGAAACCATCAGGCGCACAAACTGTAAGCTACCTGATTGGTTTGATGAGAACAATGAGATGACTGGCACACAGGTGTCGGAGAAGAACGCGACAGTTGCGGCACATGTAGCAGAAACCAGTGACATAGGGAAGAAGTGAAAGTTATCAGAAGTCGACGATGACTGATCCGAGAGCTCCGTCACATTAAAAATGCATAGTGGACAGAGAAGGTAATGCAGATATAATGCTACGCTAACGCCGTCAACATAAGTAATTATTTGATTCCTTGAAGGAGGAGGTTAATCCATGGTAGTTCAGATGCTGCCTGCACACAGACTGCAGACAAAATGCAGATCTGACAAAAATAGTTTGACTGTCTCCTGAGCAACCACTCAGATATTGACTGGCCTAGATTGAACGGCCTCAAGCAGGACGATGTGAGGGTGTCTTAGGCGGACGTACCGACATGGGATGAGACGCAGAGAGCACTTGCTCTGCTGCAAAACGGCAACTGTACCGGTGCCGAAGGAATCCCGTCTGAAGTATTGAAACTGGTCGGACCTGCGTTGCTTAATGTGCTGCACCACTTAGTGCAACGCATATGGAATGAGGAGTAGGTGCCTTCTGAGTTGAAGGATGCCCTTGGGCTATCACCGTAAGAGGGCAAAAGAAGTAAGCAATGTGCCACGAATTAAGGTGGTATCAACTTACTGAGTTGTGTGGACCAGGTGATTTCCCGAATCCTACTCAACCGCCACATCACTCAGGTCGTTGAACCGAACGTGGCGGAAGAGCAATGGGAATTCCTTTCGGGTGGCAGCACTATAGATTTGCTGGTTGCGTTTCCTCAGTTGCAGGAAAAGTTTAATAAATGGCATCAGCCGTTGTATTTGCCTTTTGTTGATTTTACCAAAGCATTTGATATCGTGAACCGCGAGGCACTGGGGCTGGTGTTGGATAACTTTGGTTGTCCGAGTAAATTTGTAAATGTAATGGAATGTTTTCACAGTGGTATACGGGTGATGGTGCAACTGACTGAACAGACCTCGGATGACTTTGCAGTTGTCATTGTTGTGAAGCAAGCCTGTGTTTTTGCTCCTGCTCTGTTTAATATGTATCTTCATGCTATGATTTCTTGTGTGTTTGATGCGGCTTGTGCTTTCGGTGTTCGTGTGGAGCACCGTATTGTTGGTAGTTAGTTGATCATCCGTCGTTTTGGTGCGTGATGCATAGTCTGTGAGACAACTATCCGTATGTTTCTGTTCTCTGAAGACTGTGCGTTTTTTGCACACAGCGCGGATGAGTTGCAGCACATGACTAGTGCTCTGGTTTCGACAGCGACCAAATTCGGGCTCACCATCAACCGAAGCAAAACTGTCGGTCTCTTTCGGCCTTCGTCGTAGGTGCACTCTACAATATTGCTACGAATCAGCAAAGGTGCTGAAGTTTTAGAAACCAACTCCAGCTTCTGCTTCCTTGGGAACGTGAGGTCTACTGACCATCAGTTACACAGTCTGCTTTATATCCGTGTCTTGAAGACGGCGGCGGTATTCGGGAAGCTTGAGTACCGAGTGTGGAACAACCATTGCTTACTGTTGGCACAAAGCTGATGGTAGACAAATTTATGGTGCTGTCCCTTCTTCTATACGGCTGCGAAAGGTGGATGATGTACCGATGGGATATGTGCTATCGCAAGCAGTTCCATCAACAGTGTTTGTGACGGATACTGTGTCTTCGTTGGTGCGACAGATTTGCAGACACGGAAGTGCTGCACCGAAGTGGTACATATGCAGTGGACTGCATACTTTTGCTGAGACACCTGAGGTGGATCGGTCATGTGAGTCGTATGGATTCAACGAGGACATAGAAGGAGCTATTATATGGCCAGCTGAGTGTGGGGAATTGGCATGAGGGGAAACCGAAGCCTAATTACCATGACATGAGCAAAGTGAGCCTATCCCGTTTTAATGTTCGTTGCAGGCCATGGGAATCAAAGACGGTTGATTGGCGTGCATGGCACGACCTGATCACGAAGGCAGTTGCAGAGGTGCAGGAGAAAGTCTTCATGCACACTGAGAAGAAACGGCAACTGTGGAAGCGGCAGGCCCAGATGGGTTGTACTGAATCGACATCGAGCGCATGGTGTCGTAGCACATGCGGTCGGGAGTGACTGAGTCAGGCAGGCCTAGTGAGTCATGAGCGAGGCCACTCGGAGCCACAAAAAATCGACGACGGCTCCAGTTGAGAACGTATGCAGAACCGGCGCAGCGTTAATAGGTACGCTGTATTCGATTTACTAACCGCGTGCTTGTATGCTGAGTCTCTTTATTTCAGGTGGTGAATTTACTGTATTGTCCTAATTCTTTTATTTATCTCATACTGGTTACTACCTGAACTACCTTCTATTAACTTGCACCCGTTGCTTAAAGTAGTTGTAGTTAACTTGGGTAACATTTTCGCGTCTGTGGCATTTTAAAAAAAACATACTTGCTGATGTCTCGAAGGTAACGTAATCAATTTATTTCATGTGCTCATTTAGTGCAGACTTAAGTCACCATATCAGTATGCATTATCCGATTTATTTTATTTGACTTTGTCGTCTCAACTGATGAGCTGTTATTTGATATCCCCGGTGTAGCTACGCTTAATGTGTACGTTGACAAGGTGCCTGCCTCTCTATTACTAATTACCTCGTCCATATTGGCTCCAGGAGACAGTTGATCGTAGCTCGAGGGAACTGTGGGCATGGTCCTTTTGGCCGTATTAGGCTCAAATGGTGATTCCATGCATTCATTGTTAAGTGGACTAGGGTCCAGCCACCGCCTTTTGGGCGCTCGGTTCCAAAATAATGCCGTCGTCTATATGCAAACGCAGCTTGCCGGGTGTCGACACCATTCGTTCAGAGGCACTGGAGGCAGCTTGCCATCTGGCACGACCATTAGCTCAGTTTTTCCAATGATGATAGACCAGAACCAAGTTCCCGCAATAGGGATTATGGAATAAGAACCCCGACACACAAAGGTGCAAGCAGAACTGATCCATGCAACTACCTCCCAGTATCTCCTCTTCCTATGTTCTTCAAGGTTATGGAATCCATAGTTGCGGATGCATTGGTGTGCTACCTGAGCAGCGCGGTTTGCGTCGACAGCAATTGTGCACAATAAATTTAGTAATCGCATGCAGTACTTGAACCGAAGTCAGCTGACGCTGGAGAACGCGTTGATCTACCTGGATTTTTCGAAGGATTTCGATCGTCAAGACCGTCGGATACTACTCTCCAAGCTCCAGCATTACGGGATCGGCGACCCTATTCTAAGCTGGATTGCCAACGTTCTACTTCGACTGCAATTAGTGGTCAGAGTTCGGAGCTTTTTATCGGATCCCATACATGTCAAGTCTGGTGTGCTGCAAGGCTCAGTTCTAGGTCTATGTTTGTTTTTGGTGCTTATTAATGACCTTGCACAGGGATTTGCTTCAAATGTCCTAATGTTTGCAGACGATATCGAGATTTGGCACCGGATCTAAGCGAACGCCGACTAACATGTGCTTCAGAGTAACCTAGATAAGGTTTTTCATTGGTCAACCCAAAACTTACTGCATTTCAACGTCAGTAAATGCAAGGTACTTTCCATCCGACATCAGAGCAGCTGCTCATACAAACTCTGAACGAATGTACTGCCACAATCAACTCTCGAACGTGACTCGGGTGTCATGGTTCAAGATGACTTGGGTTGTTCCAGGCAATCCGAAAACCCCTCGATGACTGGAAACTAACACGTCGGGCTCCTGTGACGTGGGTTTGGACAAATGTACTGCTCCATTTTTCAACAGATGCTCCGTGTGTATGTTCGCCCCGATGTCGATTACGCAATTCAAGCCTGTCATCCATGGCTGGAAGACGATCTTAACGCACTGGAGCAGCCACAACGTCGGTCACCTAAGAACGTAATTGGAATGCGCAATCTTCCATATCAGGAGGGGCTGCAACGATTGGGATATTCAGTGGAAGTTATCGCAGACTACGAAGCGACTTGATTATGGCGTACCTGATTCTGCGAGACTCACATCATGTGTGCTGCTCAATAATTGGATATGTTGCTGTTGTGCACACTAAAGGAGTGTGGGCCGACTCCGTTGATGAAACACGGCGCCCATCCACTTGCTTATTGATCTTATTCCTTCGGGTTTACACTAGATATGATGGGTGTGGATGGAGCTGTGGGTGGTACTGCGCAAGCCACCCATGATCCCTCAATGGGCATAGGCATCCTCTAGCTGTTCCCATGGAGGCCGCAGTAACGGGCAAAACCGGAACCGGATACCGCCAATGATGTATAAGGCTTATATTAAGTTACCTCTTTCTGAGTGAAGGGCATCACTTTCGGAGAGCGACAGACTGTATAGTTTAACGGATGACAATATATGTCTCGCTGCTGTTGCTATTTATGTCCATTTATATTGGACGCATTGAAAGCGTATCAAACGGAATGTGGAACGCCGAAGCTCCTTCAATTTATAGCAGATGATCAGCACGGAACACCTTTGGTTCCGGTGAGTATAAATTGGAGGAAATACCCATCTAGCATTTACTTGTGGTTGTTTTTCGCTTGACTGCTGTTAGTAGTGTGCAAACAAGAAACAATCAGTTGTTGCACCTCAAGGGTTATCTGAGAGGCATTTGACCCGAGAAATTCAAGCATGCAACGGTGTTGAGAAACATACTTCATTCAAGCTACCGGCGTTTTCGTAATAGTTGAACAAGTTTCCTTTCCATGACGTGTTTGGAAAAAGGTTGATGCATTTTATGGAGAACTCGACATTTATGAAGTTGAAGTTTCGGCTGCTTAGTCAGTTACACTGAGTAATTTTCGCACGGGTCCCGAGACTGTAGAACGGACATGCTAAGTCTCTGGGTCAAACCTCATAAACGCTGACGATGTCCGAGCAGAATAAATGTCTTCCTCGTACACAAATACAACCAAACTTAAGGACAGTCAAGTAAAACGGAGGTGCTTATAAATAGCTTTTAGTCAAGTAGGCGATAAAACTAAAAAGAGTAATTCCCTGTTTCAAGCCAGGTTTTGTAAAGAATTTAAAAGGTCTTCCGGTGTTATCTTGAATGACTTTAGGTTAGACGCAGAGGCTAACCACAACGAAGGTGTATAATGTATTGACTCAGTCGTGGAGATTTTCATCCTACCTCATGCCACATGTACCGTCTTTGCTTATTACTAACGGTTGTGTTTGCGTCTTAAAGATTGAGAAATAATTCCCGGGGATGACATCAGAAACAGAAAGTAGCGAACAAGCTTGTTTTCATGGCTTCATCATCAGGCTAATACAACCACAATAAAGCAAGTTAGAATAGACACGATGGTTTAAATTGAGTCACTGAAACAGAGTAACTAATCGATAAGTCTACGTGTTTGGTCTGATTGGTCAAGTGAATTGGCGTGACTGCCATTGTTAGTCGCGTTGATCTCAGGCCAAGGCAAGGCTAAAGTGTGGACGAGCTTTTTCTGTGCACATAGGTCCGGGTTATGGAGCCGAATTGCGATCGCCTCTGCTGTCGACAGCAGGCGACATCTGACTGCCCGTGTGAAACGTCCAGGGACACAGTAAATCGGTGTGAATGCGTCACGCGAATCGATTTGATGGTCGGAGTCAACTAGGTGCGACAACACTGCACTCGTTATATTCTTCCTCACGCCGCTATAGAGCCAAGCTGGGCAATGCTCTCGAGCCCTAATGGACAGTCGCCTGGTCGTTTTCCCGATATACCTTGCTCGACACGAGCAAGAGAAATTGTACACACAAAAGGAGGTCTGCGACCGAGGTATCCTGTCTTTAAGTTGTTGGCACACGAGCGGTGTTGAAGTGAAGCTTACGCGGAGATTAGCGGCAAAATACGTTCTTTCTGTTGCTAAGGAAAGTCTTCGGGTGGTCCGTTCCGCTATCGCGTCACCCTTAAATGGCAACGATAAGTATACCATCCGCTTCTCCACTGAAACGGGTTTGGGCTTTTGTACTCGTGGTTCCATGTGCTTCTGGATGAATTTCTCAGGGTACCCATTGCGCTCGAGTAGGTTTCGTATAAAACTCAGCTCATCTGAAAGCGTATCATCTGTACATATTCTCCTCGCTCTCTCCGTTAGGCAACGGACGAGGTTCCTTTTTTGACTTATCGGAACAAAGCTAGCGAAATGGATGTGCTGCCCACTCTAGGTTGCTTTTCTGGGCACCCTCCTCCGCATTGACCTATCTGATGCCCTTTTGATTTGGACATCTAAAAACGCCAACGTGTTATTACGCTCCAGCTCGATAGTGAAAGTTATATTGCTATGTGCAGTGTTAAACTGGGCCAACAGGTCCTCGACGCACATTCCATTATTCGCGATACAAAATATGTCGTCTACGTATCGACCGTAATAAACCAAGCTGTTGATGGATTTGTTCAGCTGGTTGCACTCCAATTTGATCATGAAGACGTCCGCGAGCAACGGTCCTAATGGTGAACCCATTGCCACCCCGTCTATTTGTCGATATAGCGTTCCATTAAACTGAAACTGAATGTTTCGTGTGCACATGAGTAGCAGTTGTCTCAGCCGGTCTAGTGGGATACCAACATTGATGTTGCGCAGCAGGATGAACTCGCACAGATAATCTATGGTCTCCTCCAAGGGAACATTGGTAAAAAGAGACACCACATCTAAGGAGAACATCTGTCGCCCAGCTAGCTCAATTTGTCTCACTGAGTCAAGAAAATCGAAGGTATCTTTGAGACTGTATCTAGCTATGGCTTTCCTGACTGGTTCCAACCGTTTGACGAGCCACTTGGCAGTTGAATGGTACGGTGAGTTACACATATCCAGTATCGGCCTTAGTGGTAGCCCTTCCTTGTGTACTTTGGGCAGGCCATACAATCTTGGAATTACTGTCCCACTCGGTCTGGTGTATTCAAATATATCTGAGTCGATTACATTCTCCTGCTTTAAGCAACGCAGGAGTTTCGTTATGGATCTCTCGATTGCCTGTGTCTTGTCATTCTCATTATCCACTCTACGAAATTTTGTCCCGTCAGAAAGAATGGCATACATCTTACTGATGTAGTCCGATCTGTCCATCAGAACAATCCCGGCTCCTTTATCCGGCCTAGACAACAGTATCTTATCGTTTCGCTTGAGTTCTTTAAGGGCGTCTAGATGTTCCTGCTTCAATAGATGCTTGGTACATGGTTTATAAGTTAGGTACTCGTAACAAGACACAGGCAATCGAGAGATCCATAACGAAACTCCTGCGTTGCTTAAAGCAGGAGAATGTAATCGACTCAGATATATTTGAATACACCAGACCGAGTGGGACAGTAATTCCAAGATTGTATGGCCTGCCCAAAGTACACAAGGAAGGGCTACCACTAAGGCCGATACTGGATATGTGTAACTCACCGTACCATTCAACTGCCAAGTGGCTCGTCAAACGGTTGGAACCAGTCAGGAAAGCCATAGCTAGATACAGTCTCAAAGATACCTTCGATTTTCTTGACTCAGTGAGACAAATTGAGCTAGCTGGGCGACAGATGTTCTCCTTAGATGTGGTGTCTCTTTTTACCAATGTTCCCTTGGAGGAGACCATAGATTATCTGTGCGAGTTCATCCTGCTGCGCAACATCAATGTTGGTATCCCACTAGACCGGCTGAGACAACTGCTACTCATGTGCACACGAAACATACAGTTTCAGTTTAATGGAACGCTATATCGACAAATAGACGGGGTGGCAATGGGTCCACCATTAGGACCGTTGCTCGCGGACGTCTTCATGAGCAAATTGGAGTGCAACCAACTGAACGAATCCATCAACAGCTTGGTTTATTACGGTCGATACGTAGACGACATATTTTGTATCGCGAATAATGGAATGTGCGTCGATGACCTATTGGCCCAGTTTAACACTGCACATAGCAATATAACTTTCACTATCGAGCTAGAACGTAATGACACGTTGGCATTTTTAGATGTCCAAATCAAAAGGGCATCAGATGGGTCAATGCGAAGGAGGGTGCACAGAAAAGCAACCTGGAATGGGCAGTACATCCATTTCGCTAGCTTTGTTCCGATAAGTCAAAAAAGGAACCTCGTCCGTTGCCTAACGGAGAGAGCGAGGAGAATATGTACAGATGATACGCTTTCAGATGAGCTGAGTTTTATACGAAACGTACTCGAGCGCAATGGGTACCCTGAGAAATTCATCCAGAGGCACATGGAACCACGAGTACAAAAGCCCAAACCCGTTTCAGTGGAGAAGCGGATGGTATACTTATCGTTGCCATTTAAGGGTGACGCGATAGCGGAACGGACCACCCGAAGACTTTCCTTAGCAACAGAAAAAACGTATTTTGCCGCTAATCTCCGCGTAAGCTTCACTTCAACACCGCTCGTGTGCCAACATCTTAAAGATTGCTTGGATGCATAACAGATGTGACCCTATGGTAACGATCTATATAACACGAAGTCCGAAGGAGCATTTTTAACTTCTCGGTGTGTGATTGGTTTGCGACGCGCAATCTCCACGTAGACTGTGATTTGCATTAAGTGGAACAATGGTCAATTCGATTAGAAGGATTGTCGCTGAAGAAACTGCACTCCACGAGATCTTTCAACCTTTTTCATCTCATGGACACTTGAACCGATTTCTCCGCTTCCTCTGAAGTACTGGTTATTGGAAGGGCTGCTTACCGGTTTCTTTAAACGGTTTCATAACGTAAAGGTCTTATTGTTATAGCAGTCGCGTTTAGCTATGTATGACACCAATCGAAAGTCATTTCTTTAAAACATTCCACAAGCGATTCATTTGAAAAATACTGCAAAATAAGAAATAAGTAAAATTTTTGACGTCAGCAAGCTGGTTCAATAACCTAAACAGCAGAGTAAACTGTTGAACCTATAATGTTTGTGAATTTAATCACCTATTTCATCAGAAATTGGCTGTTGAAGATATGTACGAATTTAGATTACAACCTATTCTTTTACTCTTAGATGTACTTACACCTTATCTTGCTAAAATTCATCGTAGATGTACAATAATACAAATGCTCTGCCGCACCTCCTTCAGAGATTTATCTGCCGTATAGCAATGAGCACAGTAATAATGATATCGGTTCTGTGAACCAGTGAATAAATTCACATGATGCTTATTTACTTACTTCTTATAGCGCCCTTCGGTGCAGCTATTTTTGGATTCGGTCTGATGGTTCTCGTAATTTGCCTCTTTGGATGTTGTGGAGCATGTTACAACAACGCCTTGTGCCTAAAAATTGTAAGTCTATCCTACTACGCGGACTGTGTAAATAAGCGGACATTCTAGATTTACCTTCATTATCCATTAAAAATGGCCTGCTGATCACGTTTGTTCCATTATTAACTATTCTGCATGCGTCATGCCACTCCGCTCTATGATTAGGTATAGTGTGCCCATTAATGCGACTTGTTGTTTTCAACAAAAGGTACCTACAGAAATCTCCAGATATGAAGCAATGGGATAGAAAATTGCTAACTTGTTATAGCTTTCTAGTATAACATTTAGAAATCACTCGCGGGAGGCGGATCAACTTGTATCAAAATACCCATGGGTAATTTGCCTTGTCCCACAGTACTGAGATCCGCGTGGCCGTGTCTGCAGTAACTAATAAAGAAGCGCATGATAAGTTACCTCTATAGGATGTGTCTCTTGACCGAAATGGACGGCTGACGTGGAATTGCCATTAAATAAGTCCACACGAAGTGGAAACTAAAATATTCGCAGCTTTTGCACAGTATGCGATCGTTCAAGCACAATAGCCTCGGTTACGTGAAGGCGGAAGCTGTGGCTGTCCTGTTTAATGTGGGATCCATAATGCAGTCCAATACGTATAATGATGAGTAAAATGATGCCAAATTTGCAGTCTAACAATCACAAGACATTCGACTCCGCACAAAGTTGAAAACTTGCCAAAATCATAAAAAGAAAGTGTAAAATGCTGCAAAGTTGGCCGATTTTTCAAAACCCTGAACGATACTCCAACGGCTCTGAGGCAATCGTCTGACCCCAAGTGTGGCAGGACTATGTTCACATTAGCCGGATGCTAATGATTGGTTGAAACTTGGGAATCAACCTTAGAGGCCATTGACAACTGTGGTGCAACGAGCTTGTATCCCCTCCTGAAGTTTGAAACATTTGATCGCAGTTGGTCTGAGAGCAATGACATCTGCAAACTAAGCGCACAACCGAATCGACGTCTTTGATCCCAGCGTTGTGGACATGTCTTCCTGTGTTTTACATAGTTGTGGATAACCTCCTCAACGGTGATGATTGACAAGTCATAGTAACTATGAACAATGTCAATTATTCAACATCTTACTCCTGAATTCGTTGCTTTCTTGATTAGGAGCCGAGTAATACGCAGGCGCGCGGTCGTAAACGCATTCTGTCGGAGGAATACCTAGATGCCATCCTGGAGTGGATCGTAAAAGACGCGACTCTCACACTACACGAAATTTCGAGTGCGATTACAGGTAGATATGGACAAGAACATTGCAAGGATGATGATCGCACTATACACGAATGACCGCCTGATAACTATGAAGAATACCTGTCAGATCCGCGAAGGAATGAACATTGAGCGAACCAAAAAGATATGGAGTTTGTTCAGTAGTTTCGCAAACGAAAGTGATGAGAAGTTTTTCATATAGATTGATAAAACAAACTTCAAAGATTACTGCAAAAGTCTGGGTAGCTGGGCGCCAGGAGAAGTGGGGGCCAGTTTCAGCGTCGCCAGCAGTAGTGGCCTCAATTTGTATTTGATCGGTGCGCTCACAATGGAAGAGCAATTGCCGACAATTGCCCAGTGATGGTCCTACGATGGTCCCCTATCTCCCGAATTGCTGCGAAGCACTTTTGACAAGATGAAGTTGGAGATTGAGGTTAGCAGGTTATCAAAATATGTCATAATGCGCCAGCAACAACAACGATATTACGGTTTATAAAAGCGTAAAATCACAGGATTCACATGTCCCCTAGGTTGTTAATAGACCATAGTGTAGGTGAAAAACTGGTCAAATCAAATACGCGTCTTTGAGGCCATAGCGTAGTGAAGAGTAGAACGTGGGTTATGGGAGGGAGAGAGCACGAGGCAAAACGAAATACTCAAATACTTAATACTCATTACACCTAACAATCAGATTGCTCGCCCCTCTGCACAGATGTACGTGTGTCAATATGGGTCAAAATTCCAATGAAGCTAGTTAACCTGAAGATCTCCAGAATATCCGTTCACGTAACAAAGTGTAAGGAGCTCAATGAGATATCCAATCGTTTGTTGAAAACAGCTGATTTGAGGGCACAGATAGTTGGGTTTGGAAGGACGTTCCAGGGTTGGTAGACAAAGAGGGAGAAATACATCTGGCGATAAGCTAAACTTATAATGATGGTGCGCACTTTTAGTGGACAAGCTCAATGTTACCACGCATGACATGGTGGCGCAATGCTATTTCCTCCAGTACATTGAAAGACATGTGATAAAGAGAGCACAGGCATACAACAGTGGACTCGGTGTAAGCACTTATGATTGATGGACTAATCCCCCTTTAAGGCAGATGAAACATATATGTAAATGATTAGGTGGACCACGTTCATCAGAAAAACGTGTACCTTAGCTACGTTTTTCGTTTTAAGTTGCTGGTCTCTGCGGCCATCATCTGAAGTGATCGCAGGCAAGGGACCTGTTGCATGCAATCTTGGTGCGTCGACCCAGTGTGCATAGAGTCCCTTCCTTGCACTAAGAGAATCTATGCGATATCGATTACAATATCAGTTTGATCGGTAACTTAGGTCCATTGTTTGTCTGTATTCTGCACGCCGTTAGTGGATCTGTGGTGCATCAAGGGTTAAATTCGACTTGACGTACTGTTTGGTTGGGCTGACGCGTCACCGCTAGAAGAGACAAGGTGGAGGATTCAGGCTTGATCAATTACAGCGAGTAGTTCGATGACCGTTTTTCAGCAAGTACGGAGAGTTCACACAGTAGTCACTTTTGCTACAAAAGCCTCAACCAATCCAATAATGCTTCGACGTGGCGAACGGGATAAGCAAATACTGAAGTCTTTCATTTCTTCAGGCCAGTGGAGTCTGTATTCCAGCAAATGTATGCTGTGATTATGTGAAAACCTGTTCGTCAAAGTCACATAAACAAAATACATTCTCACCTCTTCTCATTTGGTGTGTTTCCCCGATTTCTCGCCAACCTAACACGAGTAGTCTAGTTAACCAAATATTTGCAGTGGCGTCTCCTAATTTGTTTCGTAGTTTGGCATGCGTAACCTGGTACTAGCAGACATCCTGAAATCCATGGACACAAACAACTGCATAGTGCGTCTTATCCCTAGCTGTGTCTTGTTGTTTCAGGTAATATGGAGTGGGCTAAGCCACATTGATCACATCAATAGTGTGCGATAATAATATGTGCTCATACATGATTGGGAGCTATTTGTAAATACTTTTGTGAATAGATTTGGAAGCGCAATCTCAAGGTGGACCATTTCTACTGAGGAGCATTTTGGTCAGTTCGATCACTAAGGTCGTATTAATGAGTAGTAAGGGGATTTATTGGGTTTTATGATTCTTCGTCGCCTCTAGACTGCAGCAGACTGCTACCACGTATTCAGAGCTTTCCTGGATTTGTGGTAGCTACTTGGTTGAGTTTAGCTGTGACGAGGTTTCACACAACAATTATCATAGTTGAAGTGGATGGAGTTTGGGTGTTGCCCTCCGAAAAGCATGTACACCACGACGAGTTTGAACCTTATTTGGTCTCATTAACTGGAGATAATAGGCCTCAAATCCGCGTCATGATGGACGGCGCTTAGAACAACGGTTACTAATGAAAGTAAAATTACACTCCGAGGGAATGACGCAAGTTCTGTTGGATAACTGGTTAAAGATTCGAGCCAGGTTGCCAACAGAAATCCGGCTAAAGGCAGCAGGCGAACAGCCAAAAGTCGGATGCAATTCGATGGGACTTGCAAACGCTGCTAATTCTTTATCTGAACAGTCCAGCGGAGAGACCGGCACAACAGCACCCACGGCACACAATAGGACAGAACACAGCATAAGGGAAACCCCCGTTCAGGAACGCTCAGTTTGACTGAAATGCATAAACAAAAAATGATTAATGGCCAGCTGCCTAACGGCCGGCTTAGGACCTAACATAATGTTGACATCCATCAAAACACTCCTAATAACAAAACGCTATCTTTTATGTACACAAACGCCCAACGCCTTCTAAGCAACTTGGCCGAACTTAGAGAACTCCATGCCTCACAACCGTGGAACCTCTTCATGATTACAGAGACATGGTTAAACCTTGAGATAATCGATTCTGAGATCAACTTACCCGGTACGTCGCTGCTTTGGACCGATAGAACTGGGAGGGGTGGTGGTGTAATTCTTTATTACAATACAAACCTCCGATGTGAAGTTATCCATCACCCGGAAATCCGAGCTCCTGATTCGTTTTGGTACCGCCTATGGTTGCGAAACAAGGACACACGTCTAGTAGCCGTGATTTACCGCCCACCAAACTCAACGTCGGAAAAATACTCCAAACTGAATCAAGTCTTTCAGTTTGCTTCGGATAAGTCCTACACATTCTTTACCGTGCACAACATAGAAACGCCAGCAACCGACGTTATGCAATTTAAATCCTGCTTGCAACAGCTAATTGCTATCCAGCCACTGTACAACCAAGTAACCTCTCCCACCAGACTTTGAACTGTTAACAAGCTACCGATACTGGCTCTTGTTTTCACTAACGAAGAACTCATGTTTGACGCGATAGTTACCACTGGGTCGTAGTGATCATGATACTCTACTCTTTGACTATGTATACTGTACGGAGTATCCTGAAAGGAAGGATGATAAAGTGCCAACTGTCACGCACCATAATGTGTTATCTAAGCTTGTTAAGGATACATCTTGGACTTTCTTAACCGAATGCCCCCAGATATTGTCTGAGAAACCTTTACAATGACGTTTACCACATTGGTAGCTCACGTATCGAAACAGAAGTCCTTCCAACCTAAAAACAAGCATAGGTTATTTTTGAGGGGCAGAACGCATCAATGTATGCCCCTGAGGGATTCGGCATGGCGAGCTCACAAGGACTGCTTGAATGCCAAAACCAGAACTGCATACGTGACACATCGTAACTTCTGTGTGAAACTGATCCGCATTCGAAAGTTGAAGCGGGGGGTCCCAGCGCTAGTCATGACAGATGGATGCACGCGATCATCAATGGAAGCAGATGATCTCCTACGGCTTCATTAATCCCAAACATTAAAGCAGGTAACCAGCGCAAATGTTCTCCACATTTCTATTACGCCGCCGTCGGGTTTAGACAACATCACTTTCACTGCGGTTGCCATGTTGAAAAGGTTTTCATCTTTGCGTATCCATAGTTCTCCCGGAACCGACAACATCCGACCAAAGGTTCTGCAGGCGGTAGCTGGTGATCAAGCAGAACCACTGGCTATTTTCTATCAGCGATACCTAGAAGAGAACGATATTCCATCAGCATGGAAGCGAGAGGTCATCACTCCTATCCATAAAGGAGGTAGCCGCACTGACCCTACCAACTACTGTCCAACAACACTACTTCCCGTACTATCCAAATTGATGGAATCAGTCATCGCCGATGCGCTTATGCAGTATCTGGAAAGCCAAAACTTCATAGCTCCGGAGCAACATAGCTTTCGTCAAAAGCGTGCATGTAATACTAACCTATTAATTGCAAGTAATAGCTGGACTGAAGTTGTTGATGATGGAGCAGGAGTCGATGTCATCTACCTGGACTTTTCAAAAGCGTTTGGTCGCTTAGACCGTCGAATTCTTCTTCAGAAGCTTCGGAATTACGGCATTGGCAACCCAATCCTGAATTGGATTCGCAATTTGCTACACGAACGACAGCTAGAGGTGAGATTCCGAGAATCATTGTCTGATGCAATCGATGTGGTGTGTGGCGTACCACAAGGCTCAGTGCTTGGATCTCGTCTATTCCTGCGGTTCATTGAAGATTTGAAGAGAACAATTGCTTCCGATTTTCTATTTTTCGCTGAGTATCTCAAGATAAGGCGAAACATCAGAGGACTGGACGACCACGAACGGCTCCAGAGCGATCTTATTACGGTGTCGAACTGGTCAGTTCAAAACGCTTGCCATTTAACATAGACAAATGTCGCGTTGTACAATTACGCCAGAGCCATGGCTACACCTATTTACATAGGGCAACCGGATTGCAAACCACCTCCCATGAACTTGACCTTGGTGTGCTCGTACAGAGTGGGCTCAACTGTTAAAAACATGCTGATGTAGCTCGAATACCGACAACCAGCATGTCGGCATGCTGCGAAGGGCATTCGGGAGATTTGACCCATCAATCTTCCCAACGATACACAATTCTTGCTTGCGCCCACACGTTGAACACCCCATCCAAGCCTGGCAAACTTGATTGAAATGCGGCCTAGAGTCATTAGTGGCACCACAAAGAACAGCAACAAAGAATGTCGAGGGCCTGCGCCATCACTCTTACTGCCGAATGCTAAAATTGCTAGGAATTTTCAGCGGACGCCATCGAAAGCTGCGCGGCCATCACATATCAGCGTCGCAGATATTGAATGACCCCAACCGCGTATGCCGTCATTTGCTGAAAGTTAGCCACATCTCGCAGCTCAGGGGTAGCTGTTTAAAATTGAAGGAACGATATAGCCGTCTAGAGTATCGACGGAATTACTTTTCTCTTCGGGTTTGCCAACCCTGGAACGCACTCCCAGACTCAGTTGTACCCTCCCCTACCTTGTACGTTTGCAAAAAGCGATTAGATCTTGCTCTTAGCTCCCAACACTTTGTAACCTAAACTCCTCAATTGTGGATTACTCTAAGCATGCTCTTCTACAAGATTTATGTATCAAATGAAGCCAAGTGAGTGACCATATCTTACTTTTCTCACGCTTTATATCAAGGACCACTGCACCAAAGTGTATTTCTGAACGTTTACGCCCGATTTTTAATTTTACACGTATGTTACTTAACAAAGTATTAATCTCGGCAGAAGTTCCGTAGATGACCCACACATATTTTGATTTCATCGTATTCACCCCAGTCGTCCTACGGGACGTGCCAAACACCTGCTTTTTTCCTGTGATAAATCATTGTTCATTGTTCATAACTGATGGGCGGTCCACTTTCAAGTAGCCTTTGAGTGACTAATTTTCCATCGAAGTGTACTTCTAAAGGACTTTCCAATCAGCCATTAATCGTTGCGCCTTGCGTTGCCTGTCGTGGTCCGGTGACCGAAGGTATAGTGATTTCGGCTAACATTCCAATGCTTTTTGGTATTAGTCTTGCTATCTCCACCTGAAACGAAACATTAAGGTTGAAACGCGTCGTGGTGTGCAGTGTTTTCGGGTGGCCTACACCAGATTCCCCTAGTTTTATACAGTTGTCGTGTGATTAAACCACGTCAATATACACGAACTATATTTTGTGTAGCAGACGAGAGCACAAATACGAAAGAGAGCTTAATTTCATCAGTCTAACATCCTAGCGAATTCCTTCTATTGGTTATACCATCAGTCTTAAATTATCAATTGAATCACTATGTTGTTGTGTACCTTAAAGCAAACCCAACAACAGGCAGTCATTTAATAGATCTGTTTTATGTTACATCCTCTCATAACTCCGATTTTCAACATTTATACTTCCTCTGCCTATTTGTCACATAGTACACTGGCTTTTTGGTGACCATGACGTTGCTCGGAGTTGGAATGCTGATCTTCTACTACACCGACCGTACAACCGTAAGTGAAGGAAATGGTTATACAATCACCTATTGTTTATGCGTTTGGCTTTCACGAGATAGAACTTGTGAAGTTCAGGTCAAATATAACCTTTGGTGGTTAAGCAACGACATATGTTATCCTAAGTTGTTGCATAAAGCACTCAAGCTCTACAATTTCATCGAATACTGCTTCCTTGTCTAGCTGTAGAAGCTGCCTCAATCTGAGTCCGCAAGACTCATCATGACCAACACTGTTGTTTACCATGGATAACTATAGAGGTGTATAAAAATGCGAATCCTACTATGACAATATCGCTGCAATTGCAATCTAACGATAATTTCTCAACTAAACATGCGCTAACAAAACAGAGGTTAGGGTTACATTTCGTTGAAAATGATTCAGTCACTATTTCGTTTCTGGGGAGTAATCGGTTAACTTTTCAACTTTGTGGTGACATGTGTCGTATTGGCAATCAACCAAGTATTGCTCTGCTGCTAATTATGTATACATCGTTGTTTAGGTTGCTTGAACACTGACCATAAAATTAAACCATGTCAATTTTACGAAGGGTTTTAAAACAAGACACAGTTACAATCGCTAGCGATAGTGCTTCCATACGGCGTTTCCGGATTAGTAAGCTGCGTCATAAGTATACGGATCCAATGCTGATGCTCACGAATACTTCAAGTTCTTGGGTAGTAATTCGGCGATAGGGCATCCACAAGCATTTCTGCTGGTCTATGATAATATCCTTTCTAGTAGTCAAACATTTACCAGATCGTGCTCCACTCTACAGTAATTTGTGCTAGTATTTGCAACGGTTGTATCAATCATTTATCTTTATGGTGCCCAGTGCTACACCACCGTAAGCCTTCAGATATATTGGAGAGTTTCTACTCGAAAACTGTCAAGTATCGCACACAATATAATTCAGCAACGTTGTTCCATTTTCCAGTTGACTTTTTAAAGTGAAAATCGTACGGTGGGCTCGTACGTGTCTTTAAACAACTGCAGTTTAACGGTTAAATAATACACACTGGTGCATAAATGTCACCTGTTTACGCTTATGCAGTTGTTCACCTATTAAGTTTATGGTCAAAGGTATAGTTCATGTTCTAAATACACTGAAACGTTTATTCCGGTATACATTGATCCATTTAGTCGGTACAAGTGAGACAATATTAGTCTGTGAGACAAGGTTAATTCCGATGATTTGTGCTAAAGCAGCGCTCGCATAGGAAGCGGAAAAGGAGGATATCTTGCGGCGTGCTTCGTATAGCTGAGCGAAAGTCGATCATATTTGGCCTGAGCTCGATTCTACCATGTTATCAGCAGACGATTAATTCAACTGCGCAGGTCACAGCTATATGTTCTTCAAGGACACTTCCGACGGATTAGGGACGATGACGGCAATCCAGAATGGCTGGGCAGTTCATAGACACCATGGTGTGCTTATGGTGGAAGCCGGTTATTTACGATAGTTGTTCCCGCCATCCAATGGCCATGGAATGTTTAGCAGAAGTGCGTAAACCGACATACTGCGTATGACGCGGGTGCAGACGTATGAATATTTCGCAGACCTTATATGTGAGGATATGGCATGTTCGGCAGACCAGATGTTAGTTCAGGGAGCAGCTGAGTGCAAGCCTTAGAGCTTATCGATGGACAGGCTGGCAGCCACACTAGCCTTTTGGTCGTTGAGTGAGATGAGGGCAGACAGCCCCATTATGCTGTCCAACGATTGTCGGCTGTTAGCGGACTTTGCGCTGCGTTGTGAAGTCATGGCCAAACAGGCACTGGAACGATCGTTAGCTATCGGTGTGTCTCGGCGGTTGAAGCAAAACAGCTATGCGACATGCAAGTCGCAGTGAATCAATCCGTAACCCACTGCAGCCGGCTTGCGCAACCTGAAACGCACTGCGCACGTGACGGTACTTCGGCGAATCAGAAGTGGTGGATTAGGTGGGGGCGCTATTAGCCAACGCAAGGCTTGTCACTCTGCCCTTGAATTACTGTCACAAGTAACGAGCGCGAACAGACACTCCCATCGTTGACGTATCTGCAGTCGATTCTGCAATGTGCCTGTTGATAAGCGCGAGTTTATCATTCCACTGTATCGTGAATGCGGTTCAGACGCTGCAAAAACTGCGAGGCGATCCGACGCTTTGAAGGCAGGTAGGCGTCTTGTCACCGCCCAGTACGCGCGTAAACTTGTGAAGAAATTCGAGCAGACCGGAAGAAAACTTGGCTTGAGGACTTGAAGAAAACCGGACCGCATGGCATCATCTCGGACGACGTTCCAGCCTGTGATGTAAACTGTGAAGTAGTATTCACTACCATTTGGTAGCAGAAAGGAGGGCGCACCTACACCTTCTGCTGAAACGCCACGTGCTAACCTCAGCGACAAATTTGGTCACCGTTGGACCGGATGCGAAGGACCAATGGAGTGGCCTGCTTGCTCACCAGGTTTGAACCCCATGGATTTTTTCTAGGGGGCTATCTGAAGCGGCGAGTGCACAAAACAAGGCCGCATACATTAGACCAATTGAAAGTAAATATTGTGAACGAATGTGAAGCGACAACGAGAGGTAGATTGGAGAAGTGCTCGCCAACTACATCAAGCGGTTTCTGCACTGCAAGCCAGACGCCGGCGGACATTTAGAACATATGCTTCACTATTTATAGATGATCGTTCTAATCCATTTCTGTTAATATACTTATCCTTTCTACAAATGTGTTAACTACTAAATTGGTCCATTGGCAAATAGTTCTAATAATGCGTGCGGTCGGAGATAATTCTTAACGTTCAAGCTGTCGCTGAGCACTTCAACTCAGAAACGGTTCTGCGTTCCTTCTCATAGCACTTACGATGCGTTCAATTCGGACGAGCCACTTGTTTTGTACCATAATTTCAAATTGGCAAATATAAAATATCCTTCTATAGATGTGAGCTTTTGTGTGAGCAGTTTCGTGAGATTCCCGTGGCTATCCCAAAGCAAGCACAATACTAGGACCTTGCATTTGGGTTTCGGAAGGACAGCAAACCTCGATGGTGATGGATTTCAAGGTGCGTGCGAGACGATTCTGCTATCCGATCTGCATTAGTGTGCAAAACTTGAATTATGCCAGATGGAACAATTATCGATGCTGAACTAGAGCCATTGGGCCAACTATTTAGTCTTCAAGGAAACTATCAAACTAATAATTATGGAAACAGGTATCTGCTGGGTGTCTCTATGTGATTCCACAGTTCCACTGCGAAGAGCCTCAATTAATTAAATTAAAATTCCCTACTGATCAGTGCATCGAAATATATCCGCCCCCACAGTTTCTAAATGACATATCATACATAGCTAGTGTTAGTGGACATGGTGTCTTTCGGGACCAACCCTTCCTCTGCAACGTTCTTAACTTACATGGCAGTGGAGGATAAGTCGCATTATGTTGCTGTTAGCTTGCAACTTATGATTGTACGAAGCTGTCCCCCGTGGGCCAGTGGCATAAGCTGCTGACTGGCGGTTCAAGCCGCTGGTGGATCCGATGTATGCGCACTTCTGATAATGCAAACAGGCTGAAATTGTGGTCTAGTGCTCTTCCGGACGTGTGGACGACTATCTGATTTGTTTGTGGGCTGCAAAGAACCTCAATTGATAACATAGTGTGTAGTGCTTAGTAGTACGAAACTGCTGATTTATCTTGTTTGCTGATCATAATGTCAGTTTCATGCTAAATATTTTGAGTGCGTTTACCTTATCTGCTTATTGTGACATAGTCGAAATACGCAGTACGATTACTGCCACCGATAAAAAAATATAGAAATGTTACAATCACATATTTATATTACTGAAGTAAAATAGATGCATGTCGTTTCAGTACACTTTACTTTACTGTATTCAAAGCGGTGGGACGACTTGCATGTAATAATAAAGTCGACGGTTAATGTCAGTTAGCAATCTAGCTGAGGACTATATTTAGTTAACAGCTTTGGATAAAACTATATACCCCAGTCGCCCATTGACTTTAGTAGTGAGGTTGCTGCATTCCCGAAACAGTGGTTGTTTCTTGGGAGTTAAGGCTTCTGTCCCCGGCAGCCACTTTCCAGTGCCTATTAAAAACCCTTATCTTTAGCTACTTATGCCTTTTCAAAACACAATCCTTAAGCATTCACATAAAATCTATGTGCTCCGAGAAATAGGAATGTCTTCATTCAACGTTCATTTCCGCGTTGCTCGTTTCAATGTTGCGCAACGGTAGACCCACTAGTGGAGGCGGTGTAATTCCTTAGTACAATTTCCACCTCCTCACTCACCGCGTAAACCACCCTGGGGTCCAAACCGTATATCACTTTTGTTGTTATCTAAACCCAAAGGCAGAGCGGTATATGCATAGTAGTCATTGTATACCGTTCATTATTTTCCCCTTTATAAATGGATCAGGCGTTAGCCTCCGCTATGAAGAACCTACTGGCCACGTTCTCTGGGGGGCTTCAACCTGCGCGGCCTAGGAAATAAGCTCAGTGTCGATAAGCATCTCAATTCGTAACTACAAGTGCTACTCATTGTTTCACCGCAGCGCAATCATGTCACTTCCCCAAAGCGTTTCGGGACAGGAAGCAAACCGGACATCTTTGACCTCGATTTTACCAATGAGGAACTCATGATGGACGTAATAACAAGGTGCACTCATTTGTGCCGCTTTGATCATGCGACACTAGTGTTCCAGTACATGTAATACTCAAAGTATCCTAAAGAAACTACCCACGAATCTCATGTCGTGACCAACTATGATAACTTGTCCGATCTCATTGGTGTAAAAAGTTAGTCTTTCAGAGCCCAACGGTCCCCCGAGGTGATCTGAGTGGGATTTGTCAGCCGATTCAACATGGTCCTGGTAAACCTGGCTTAAACCAAAATCCGACGATCCAATAAGTTGAAGCTATTTCTAAGGAACAGTACTCAGCATTGACGGACTTGGCATGGATCGCCAATATAGCCCGTCCGAGAAAAGACACCTGGAAGTTCCATGCAACAAGAAGAAAACACTGCGTCTACCTCTTCCGGGACGATAAAATAAGGAACTAGCAAGACCTGATGATAAGATTTGGCTCTAACGCTCAGCTGATTTACAGATGTGTAAACAAACCTCGCATGGTTAAGTATGGAATTTCTGCTCTGTACACAGCATGGGGGTTAGCATAAAAGGCATTAGAGGCGACCAACATGCTTGCAAGACAATACGGCCGTACCTTCCAAAGGGTGAAGTCATCGGACATCCTGCCTACGCAGATCATGTCGGCATCCTGCCTTAACTAGTATCTTTTACAATAGCAACTGTACTGAAACGGCGGATATCCTTGTGCAAGTAGAGCTCGTGGGCTGTCGACGGCATTCGCTCGAAGCCTTTGAAAGATGCTGCAGTTAGTTTAACAAAGCTATTAGCGATACTTTTTCAACGATTGTTTAATGCGACGCAATTCCCAACGAGGTGAAGCAGGGTATCATCACTCAAACTACCAACATGTTAGCTGTGCAGAACCAGTAACGTATTGCCCGATAACATTACTTCCGGTGATCCCCATGAACATGGGTCCATTTTAATTGAAGTGCTCGTGGGTACCTGGAAAGTAACAAAATTATCCCTCCGGAGCAGCACGGATTTCGCCAGTATTCTGGAATCAGCGATCACTTTCCGGGTTGTACGGGAGACTTGCTGGCCAGAAGTCATCGCAATGTAAAAGTATGCAGCACGCTGTCCGAACCAATCAAAGTCCAGTGCTACGTAACTCAAGGCTCGATACTCAAGCACCGGCTCTTCCTGTTTTTCATAAAGGATATCAGAAGGGTGTTACATTAACAACCGCCTACTATCTGCCGATGATCTAAAGATATGGTGTCCCATCCTTACAATAGAGGATCACACAGACCTACAGGATGACCTGAACAAATTTCCATCGAAAACATGCTACAGTTCAACGCCACCAATTGAAACTTCTGAGCATACGCCATCAGAGTAATCAAAACTACCGGCCAGAGCCACTAAATCTACAGCGGGTTTCCCGTAAGTGCTCATGCAAGATGACATTGTTTATCTGAGGCAGACTGAAAAGGCATCAAACGAATTAATGCAGCACTTCGGTATTCTTTGTAGAGCGTTCCAGAGGTTGGACACGTCAGCGTTTCCGAAAATGCTTGGCGCGTAAGTGAGGCTGCACCCGAAATATGCGATCTAAGTGTGGCAACCCTGGCAGAAGCACCACCTCACTGCGCTCGATACAGCACAACGCAGGGCGACAAAGAATGTCATTGGATTGACCCGCCTGCTCTACTCTCTAAGACTGAAATTTCCCAAAATTTACAGCGGCCGTTATCGGAGTCTACGGGGAGATCTCATAATAAAGAATCAGATCTTGAGAAACTTAAACCACACATGCTACTCACTTTTGGAACTCACTCACTATATTTCTCTAAGGGGGTCATCAGTTTGAGCTGACCAAGCAGTACAGCCGACTAGACTGTCGATGATCCGATTGCTTTCTTTGTGTCACAGCACCAAAATGGCCTTTCCGGTGAATGCAATTAGTGCTCCCACCTAATCCCTATGCAAGAAATGCCTTGACAATAACCCTACACAGTTACATTACATGATATAGCCCATAATCATAGAATGACGGCAACAGTGCAGAACAAACAGTGGACGGTGCCACACTCATCCTAAATTCCAAACAGGAATGCTCGTACCTTTTCTACTTTAAACCCCTTGTGGAGTTATGTATCGCACGCGCAATTTTACTGACACTGTTAGTTTATTATGTAACTCTCTAGCGCTCATACGGGTCATGTCAAGCATTCGCTTTTACACTGGTCATAAACCATTGCTCCGCAGCTCCATATAGTTGTTTAGTCAGTTACACAAATCTGTCGTAAAATGTTTGCACATTTTTGGACTACTGATGCGTCTCAAAAGGGGCGACTGCATACAAATCACCACTTGCACTGTCATCATTACCCTTGTCACAGAGATCAGGTAACCTCAATAGAGCTAACAAGTGCAGTAACACTTATTAAATAAAACTTATCGAATAATTTAACCCTTATAGATTTGGTGCAAACCTAGCTGGATACCTGCTAACGTTGATTAGTGAGTTCGGCGCAAATGTCGCTTGTCAACCATGCCATAAAGCTGCTGAAACCAAAATAGGACTACGCGAGTGAGTGAGTTGCTTCGGCCAATCAAACACCATCCAATTGACAAGCTTGAAGGGAATTCCAGGCCCGAGTGGTTCTTGATGGCGCAGTTTTGATTCAACCTCCTGCTACCTCTACCTGGTGATAGTGGACCAATACAAAACTACAGTTGTCATGCAACGTCGCTAGAATGAGACATCCAACCATTTAATTTAATAACGTACTTGGCCATTCTACTATACGAGAAAATGTGAATCTGAAAACTGTCAGTATTAACTTACTTTTCTTCTTCCAATTACACCAGGTTTTTGCACTGACGGAGAAGCTTCTAAGACAAGCATTGGTACAATATGTTTCAGTCGAATCGTCTGACGTAAACAGTATGCTTTTCAACGTAATGATGCCGATGGTGAGTCACAGTTTTGCAGCTACTAAACAAACCAAGCAAAAATATTGTAGTATGTCGATGTGTGAAAAACGGTGGGCAGCTTATTAACTTCGGCCCCTTCATTGGCTGAGATTAAATACCCTAGCGTGTACGTCACCCAGAAATACTTGATTATTCCACCATTGATGTTGAAACTACAAAATCTTTGGTAGGATTGCAAAACTAGGTGATGAACTTGGCATCGGGATATGTGTTTGAGTAAACCTCTTCTGTACTCTTGACACAATGGTGAAAATTTCCTACCCATAAACTGGTATCCATTGGTTCTCCACTTTAAGACTTTTTATTTGCGGTCAACAATTAGATACCATGAGTGTTGGCGTGATAATGGAACATGTTATTACGATAGCTGACTTGTGTGCAACTGGTAATGGAACTAGCCGTGGCAGCCACAAGTTTGCACCGTATATAAACGACGCCATGTCTACAGAATACAATATTTCATGCCACATACAAATCACATCCAGGACAGTGGCTTCTACCTGGGGCTAGTCCGCATAGCAAACTCGATTTCGTCTTACAATTCCGTTAAGCAGATAAAACAGTCTGGGTGTAAGCCGGTTAAAGCAAGGAGAACGTGTGGACCAGAGAACACCTACAGACGGTGTAAGAGACAAAAAATGGAAATTGACCGATGTGAGACGTCGCGATCAAAGATCGTCCCCCAGTTACGTGGAATATGAACGATGGCTTGCCATACAAATAACAGATGCTGGTCGTTGTCCATACTTCTTTTTGTCTCTCAGACAACCAAACTACACATCTCACAAAAGAAACTTCGCACCAATTTATAAGTAAACAAATGAGGTTACTCCGCTAGAAAAACTGCAGTTTTCCTCACACATGCTTTAAGCAAATAAAGCTGTCTGATCACTGTTATTTGTAGTTGTGTAACACCTTTTGATTCCAGTTCATGCACTCACAGTGGTTGCCTCTTGTTATCATCAGTTCTAGCTTGCCTGCTGGATAGAAATCGCTTAGGTTGTTCTTCCTGTTAGGGCTAAGCAATCACAGCACTGACATTTACTGCTGTCTCTCCTATCTAAAACAGCATGGTAAATAATGTGCTCGTCCTGAGAATTCTGATGTCCCTAGCTTGGAGGTTTACTTAGGCCGCGTAGTTTATTTGTACTGACGCAGTTTACTACTTGCGCGGATAACGGTTCCGAGTGAAGAGTTGAAAAGCGTGAGAGCGAAAAATACAGAATAAAACAAACAGCATTTGAGGAAATCTTGTCCGCTTAAGTCGACCCTGTGCCAAAGTGGAACGCAGACACGGATCCTGCGTATTCTGCACCGATTAGTAAATCTAAATGCTGGATGACCATTCTAATAGCATACTCTAGGCTTTACTCACTACACTTGTAAACTTAACAGCATTCTCTATTCTGGGTTGCAACCGGGATTTTGGCAAGTTTTATCAACGAAATATTTTATCAGTTTCACACCTAGCATCTCTCTGCACAATTAGGCACAAGAGATTAAAACCTACACAACTGTTAGAGAATGTGATATGATGTGATTCCAGTCTTTACGATAACTCATGGCAGAGTGTTTACCAATCTGATATTTAGTAAATGCTCCACAGCAATTCTGTCACTCTCATGCACGTGGCTGCACCTCTATAAAGTTATATTAAATGATCAATAACTGACAAGTAAGTAACTATCATCACAAGATCACTGATTCAAATAATATCTTTAAGAAGCCGGTGAATAGCTGGAAAGGTCGCCGTAGTTTAATCGTTTGTCGGATCTACAACTGCAAACCTAACAGTTGACGTCACCACATAAATCTGTAGCTGGTATTGCATCACCCACGCACACACTATTCTGCCATCCGCACCAAGATAATAAGCACAATTTGTGTATAACTTTCTCTTCTAAAATCCCTTTATTACGTCCTCAATATATAGACTGTTGTGATTTCAGGCTGGTTAAACGCACTGTTCATGGTAATTATCCTTATTCTAATACCGACTTCGTTTCACCGACTGCTTTGAGTAGCTTAGCTAGCTGCCTAACCTATGTGAGAGCAGTTAGTAGGGTATAGGTGAATTTGTGGTAATGTAGTAATGCAGGCTTTGGTTACTATTTTGTTCTACAGCTTAATTGTTGTGGAGTCTCATCAGGACTTGATTTTGACAAAGCGAACAAGTTTGTACGAACGTGGACGATGGACGGCAATGATACCAGTGAGTGAGATCAGTACTAAGCTAGCCAGATTAACCGAGCATTTGGGCATTCCAAAAATATTCTTAGTTTGACCAACTGCTATACGGCTGAAGATAGAATTTTGCTTTCATGTTAACAAAGTAGAAGAACTTCTGTCATAGCGCACATATGATCATGCACTGGTGTTGAAGAAGCCACGCACAAAATTTATGCAGAGGAGAGTTGAGCTAGCCTTGATTAACTGCCTAAAAGCTTTTAGGTGCACCCTGAAAACTTTCTAAATATGGTGGCAATATCCACGATATGGTTAACAAGATGTATATGAGTGCTCGCCCAAAACATTAAAGACTGCAAATTTACCGGTACACGTTGACTTAGTCAAACAATGTACACAGGGATTAAGTAACAATATGTCAAGCAGTCGAATTGCGCCAGTAGATTATGGTTAAAGAAGCGTCGTCCGGACCGTTCTAACACATAAATTGTCGAGAGCGAGTGCGTTAGTCAGACTTACCCGATTGTTTGATTTATTAGAAAGAAAAAATTGCTTCAAATGCTTAAGAGGTTCAATTACTTTTACTCACAGACCATGTGCATCGGCATTAAGCAATAAATTAATAGGTAGAACGCAAAAGATAAAGTTCAAATGCTTATAAGTAGAGTCACACTTCCACTGTCCCGGATCTTAGCATAAATTTTAAGATCTAGGCATAAATGTGTTTATCTCAAAAAGCGGGTAATACACCGAACTATTTCAGGCACTTTGACGGTCCTTTGTATTTGCTCAATATAATACGATAATTATTGTACGCTTTTTGTTTATCAGTACATTTGGAGTTCCCCGTCCCCTGCTGTAAGATGAACTCTCGGTTTGAACCGATCAACAAAACATGCCCTGCTGTGTTTAATAGTGATAATTCTAACTACAATGTTGGATGCTGGGACAAGCTCTACCCATGGATGATAAGATACGGCAACTTTGGTGCAATATTCGGCATAGTGGTTTTATTACTCCAGGTTAGTGATCCGTTTCACCAACTTTTCAGCTGAGACAATAACTTTACCCGCTTTTCTGTGTTGCCAAACTGACCGGCTGTACTTAATGCGTTCAAAGTAGATAACATAATGTTGTTGTGCCAGCGTGTGTGCGCCGATGTCTATTTTAAGCGCTTAAAATTTTTCTATTTCCGTAATAGCATTCCTGATGCTGGATGCGCGCCTGCTGTAATTTTGGCGCCCATTACAGTTAAACCAAGGGTATCTAGTTTATTTTCACTATCAGAGTTACTGGTGCGTTGGAGAACAGTGAATTCTTTGAAAACACTTGTTGCAATATTGATATTTGCATCTCAACGTTGATCTTACTGACATTTTCACCCATCTGCGACATCGGAATTCGACACCCGCATTTACCTCGTATAGTGGAAATAGCTCAGGTTAATTGCTTTCCAAGTTAACTTCCGTGTATTCAAAGGTTATCATACTCGATAATATGTTTTCAATGTGTCTCACGTGGAAGTTTTGTTTTTGTATCAACTCGTACACCAAAGGTAATGGTACTCTGAAGACAAGTTTTTATATTTCACGCCTATCTTGACATGGGTGCTTTTAATCCGTACCTAGATTGAATTATCAGTCTCAAAAGTTTTCTTAAGTTTGTCACCTATTGTTGCTATATTCATCCATTACACGGAATCATATGTAGTGTCTGTTATGGGATTCCGATGGTCGTCTTATCAATACGTGCAGCAGGTAACATCACTGAGTGAAGGAAAGGCCTTGAGGCGTCAAGAAATGGTGTGGGTTCCACGTTTTACATTAAAAGCTCCAAAATAGGCAAATGGTTGCAATTACCTAGCACGTTTTACTGTAACGAAGAGACGCTTTTTTCATTTTGTAAAATTTTTAAAGCCGGTTGCCGTTCGGCATTGTTCTAAAGTCGAACAACCGTGTCTGCTTATACTTTGTCTAAGCGTACACTATAGTATGACGAGAACGGATCGATTTCTCACTCGTCAAATATGGTTATCTAGTTTTCCTGCATTTTGCTACTGTAGTTTACGAATACAAATTAGGCATTAAAGTGTACTAACGTGCATGCGTCTGTTCATGGATGATGTTTGTTTAGTTTCCGTAAAACGACGGTAATTACGTTCCCACTGACCTACATACATGGTTTGTTTTGAATGTGGAACTCTGGGTTTTGATTGTTTTCGGATATCACTGGCAACGTTGCAACAAAGCCTTCGGGTCATGGAGGCAAATTCGGATTCAATTCACCACCTAAACGAAGAGGAGGATGTAGTGCCTGCACATATCGCCTTTATAATTGTACTTTCCTATTCCTATTCGCAACATTTATTATACAGTTTGCTTTAATAAAGTCAATTGATACACTGTTCTTGGAATCTCGTTCCGCGTTGTCTACTGCATGGTTCTTCGTTGTGTTTGCTTGGTGTTGTGCTGCTAGCCCAAAAGATTAGGAACTATCACCTTTACCGAGCTACGCTATCCGCGGGAACTTACCACTATTTTGAGAATTACTCGAACCGGAAGCTTACCGAGGGTCAGTGGATGGTTCGGCTTTGACCAACCGAATACTGACTATAACTATTTTTGTAGTGTTTGCTCGCTCAATACAAGCACACTAATAATCACTGTCATCTGTGCCAAATGTGCCAAATGGGTTCAGCGATGTTAGCAACGATAAGGGTCATGCTGTAGTCCCAAATTTGTATCTGTGCATTAGTCATCGGTAAGCCAAACTGTGTCAAAAATTGCATTCGGTTGATTTTGATCACTTCTACCTTTTCGTAGCGCACACTTGGAAGGCAGGTTAAATTGTCGTTATCGCGTTAGGAATAAGCTAACAGTAGTAACATGTGTCACGTGTTAACGAGAAGTATCTAGCTACCACAAAGCAGAATCCACACCCAAATCAAATGATGTTGATAGGAAGGCTTCGAAACTTCCTCCGCCAAAATTGGCATCTACCTTATCATTTAATTATATCCTGACCCAATCAAATTTAGCATCGTTTGTAGTTTCTTGAGAAGAGCTTCTGCAAAAACACATACGAAACATTGGTTTAACTGTATCTTTAAGGACAAGGCAAACAGATGTGCGAAAGTTGGGTGTTACCCTATGAGATCAGCTAATAACATTGAATAAGATTGAATATATTCGGTCGCCCAGCGCATTATTTGCAGATGACCTGAAGATTCAGAGTGTTGTTGATACTCCCGGCGAGTGTGACGTCCTTCAGTAGGACCTCGACCGCCAATCCTAGTGGTGTACAGAAGTTGACCTACTGGTCAACCCGGCCAAGTCCTGGTTTATGAGCTCGGGGAGTGGTGGTAATGCGCGATTGTACACCCTCTTCAGCCACCCGCTGCATCCCACCTGTTCCGTAAAGGACCTAGGCGTACTCTCACGCTATGATCTGAAGTCTGTCGACATCACGAACAGACAGCACGCAAAAGGACTACACCTGCTTCGGGCACTTCGACGCAGCTTCTGCACTTGGCCTGAAGAGATTGCCAACCGTCTGTTCTCTTTCATAATAAGACCGGTTCTAGAGTACGGCTCATCCTCCTATTGCTCGATCAAAATAGATCAAGTACAGAGACTGAAACAGGTCCAGCACGTAGCTAGGCGGTGCATCCCCAGTATACTTGGGAGGTCGTACAAGGACAGATGTAAGATACTAGGGTATTCTACCCCGTCAATCGTCGGCTTCGAGTTGTGTTGCGGGCACATCAACTACCCCGGCCAAATGCACCACAAACGTTAGTGCATGCGCTGTGCTACACAGATTTCGATTCCTCCTTACAAAGTAGTGGGATCCAGCCACTCCGTGTCGGGGTCCAATTGGGCTAAAGTAAACAATGTTCTTACATAAACCATCAACCCGGTATGTTGATTCATGCACCCACAAATTGAAGCATTGTTCCAAATGTGATTCGGCCTTCGTGGGTCGTAAAGGTCCTAGAGGTCCGCCTCGTATTCTCTTGTCGCCTCTTGCGAGTAGTTGGGAATCACGTGGTCACGTGGTCGTGTGAGCATCCCTAGCCGCGTGTTTTTTGCGTCGAAGTCCAGCGCGTCTAGTCCGCCAGTCGTGTGCGCGTCGGTGTCCGTTTTCGAAGACAGCGTGTCACCCGGATACGCGTGTCAATAGGGTTCGTGCTCAGTTTGTCGTAACTCTCGTCTAACTTTAGGTGACCAGGTCTGCACAAATCCGGTACAATTTGCTCGCATTATGACAAACCAGATACTGTACTTGTTGAGGCCGCTGCTGCATGCTCGCGCACCAAACAACACACACGCGTACACTAGTACAAACTTGTGGTACCGGGTTCAAAGCGCATCTCTCACTCTATGCTTCGAGCGTCGAGTGCTGAAGTATGAAAACAAATTTCCGGAGACGCTAGTAGAGTCGAACTCGGTGTCGGAATTTAACAGATTCCTTACGCCCAGTTTGCAGACTGCAGGTATAGGGAGCGTATCGCACCCGGATAAGGTGTAGTGCAGCTACAATTTGCTGCCACCGTGCAGGATTCAGCGGCGTGATTTCGTGCATGTGCCGGATTCACCTACGATGGAGCAACACAGATTTTTATCTTCTCGCTCTCTAATCTCAGTATTCAGTATTGTCACTGGCGCGGGGTACATATATGTTCTTAACCCTATTAAGGGGATTTAATTCTAGTCAGCAGAATAAGGATGCATCAAAGCCCAAGAGAGGCAATGATCGAGCTAGAAGATGTTGAGCTAGAATTAATGCTGCGGTTGCTAGGATCCCCACTGAGTTGGAATATAGGTCTTAAGGAACAAGGCTTACACCTGACAACGGTGGCACTTATGCAGTCACCTTAAAAACGGACAAACTATTCAACTTGTATGGAAAGCCAACTTGTCTGCGGGTTAATGTTTATTATGACACAGTAGTGAATGCCATGATATATACGTATGGCTTATGGTACCATCTGTTAACATAATTTAGCACGAACGTCTGTCGTCTGTTAACGTGCGGTGCTCATATAGCACAGGAAATGCGACAGTGGAAGTTGGACTAGGGCCTATACGCTTTACACATTCGCACCATTTCCTTTGAAAGCAGTTTTCCTTAGTATAGCCATTATTTTTGCATACCAGTGAAGTGTCTATACAAATTCGTGATGTGCCCTCACTGCTGTTCTCTGTGTTGCTAGTACTATACAGAGACAAAATCAGTTACACAATTCCATTTGCTTATCGCAGTTAGATTTACATACTAATTTTTAATTGACCACAACAAATTTACATTCCTGGTAAGTAGTAGGATTTTAGTTGTAATTTTGTTAAGATTTTCATCCTAGTAGTTCACAAGCTACATACCAAAGCCTAGTCCGAAAAAGCACCAGAGGCGTTTCGCCTTATTAGGACACGTCAGTGGTGCGCATTCCCTAGGTCCTCTAAGGAGGATCGAACCTATGACCGCTAGAGGCGGATGCTAACTAACCAGCAGTTTAGGCCACGGAGTCATGGGAGACGTTAGCTGGGCTACATAGTTTGCAAACTAACGGGGATAGTGCACCACCGAGGGAATGCGCACCACTGACGAGCCCCAATAGGGCGAAACGCGTCTGGTGCCTTTCCGGTCTAGGCTCTGCTATGTAGCTTGTGAATTACTGGGAAGAAAACCTTAACCAAATTTACATTCAATGCTAATGACCTAAGCGTTTGACATGGAATGCTTATGAATGATAGTGGGCCGCTTCGTGTTCCGGTTTTGAGACTAGCTATCTGGCTCCATGTATAGAGAAACCAGTACACTGAATAGGATTTTCAGAGACGAGTGCCAGTTTACGCAGCAAACCCACCTCAACCATTAAGGGATGATTTGTTCACCTTTCATTTTGTGCAAATACCAGAACACTGAAACTCAACACTTGTACATACTAGTAGGGGAAACTCGGTTTCTCTACATTACTTGAAAATTTGTCTCGCCTTAGGTACATGACTTAAACCACACATTCAAATGATTATCATTACACTGGCAGTGGAACTTCATCTATACAGTTTTTATTACTGCAATAATTTAATAATACAGGAAAGCAAGTATATTTTCTTTTACTTATGGCCACTTTCTCAAGTCGGAAGCTCAATGTAATTGCATCCTTTAGTACGTCCAGGCCTTACCAAACGTATGAATACTAGCCGCGCTTAGCAGATTAACTTTCTGGGTTAGGTATATTATTCCGAGACCTTTTCGTTGGGGCTCACTGCCATGCACTTGCTAGAACTGTTTTTGCTTTTGTACGAAGTTAAATGAATAATTATAATCGTTCTACTTTCCAATGCATTTTCAAATAAGCCATGAACTAATTGCATAACCACAAGAAACAACCCATTGGTTGCTGCTCAATATTTACGTGGTGACGGAGCATCAAAATTTATTTGATTATTTAACTAATAAGTGTCCCCTGGTCTGTGAGGAAAACTGAAGAAAGTTATCCAGATCGCGCACATGCAAAACCGAACCTGGAAACACTGTAATTGCCTAATTGTGATATGAAGACAATGTACGTAATAAAGTTTATCATTACGCCGGTCATACTTTTAACTTCCTAACCAATGGAAACAGAATTATTTTGGCAATGCTCCAACCTGATATTGCGGTTTACATAAACATCTTTTTCTATTAAGATCAGATGCTCATTATGGAGTTAACCTTGCACATCTCAATGATAGAATGCGAGATCCATGAAGTTTTTGAAATCTTGTAATCTTCAAGAGAGTATTTGTTTTAGGTGATATGTTTGGCTACGTTTTTGGTAGGAGCATATTATAATATATTGTCGAACTAGAATGGCATGTTTGATTGTGATCTACTGGCTTTATCGTCCCTTTCGAAGTAGCAAACAGCCTGCTGATTCACTAACCTCCAACGCGAGTGTGTTTAATGTGTTCAACCTGAGTGCTCAACAGATACTACTATGTACTCCACTTCCAAAACCCGACTTCTGTAACGTATAGACAGTTCAAGGAGTAGTTACAGTACAAATATCATTAATTTTTGTTGGTAATGCGCACCTGTAACGTTAATTTGTTTTTAACCGTGCTTTCCAATGTTGACATTTTAGGTCGTACTCATAGTGATGTCCATTTTGACGCTCGCACTGAAGCAGATATAGTGGAATTCACCGCTGTGGAACGAAAGTGGAAACTACTTATTTCTTGAGACTGTAATCCGCAGTTATGCTACCGATTTCGATTTATAAAACTGTGCAATGACAACTGTTCATATTCAAGGTGGAAACTTCGGGAAAGTCGGGAAATTGTCGAATTCCACTGGCCTTGCAGATATCATGTATTTGTGCCTCTGTTTACTTACTTATTTTTACTTTACAATATTTCTGTTAACTAAATGTGCTTCATGACAATATGTCGTATAATAAAATCATTTTCTTCTCATTGCTGATCTGCAAAGGATTGTGGTAAGAAAATAACTACGACCTTCTTATATTTCAAGGGTCAAAGTATAAGGCTGGGTTACTAGTTGAAAAAAGCATTTGATCATCCATGATTTAACATTGAAAGAAGTATATTAAAGAATGAATGACTGCACGTATTTAATCATTAGAATACGCAGTATTGTGAAAATATCTGCTAACACATATTATTTACGTTTCAGGAGTATATACCTATTAACTCCTAAAAATGGTAGGGGATGCAAGCAGTTACACTTCACAGAGAGAGAGCAGGCATCGAACCCCGTACTACTGGGATATTGCATGGCATCTATATCATTGTAGCCACCCATACAGGACGAGCAAGGCTTCGCTAAACGGATAACGAAGGCGTCAAAGGTCATATTGTGGTCTTCGTTGCGTGATGGCTTTGCGACGCGTAATCTCAACATCGACCAAGATTCCCATTAAAGTGAACCTTAGCCGGTTCGATCACTAGAAGACGGAAATTGGATGTTGCCTGCGAGGAAACACTGCACACCACGACGCATTTCCTCCTTGTTCAATCTCATCAAGTTCCAGACATGCTATACTCACCTGCTGCAATCATACAAAATCGAAACGCGTCGTGGTGCGCAGTGTTTTCAAGTGAGCAACACCCACTTTCAAACCATATGAACTGATTCGTGATTAGGGTATACGGTAGAACATAGCACAATAAGTAGTACAAAGAATAAAACAATGGAATCTCTAGAGGATGTAAAAGCTACCTGGTACCAAAAGCCACCCAAGTAGCTTGCCTCCAAAAAATATAGTATTGCGGTGTGCTGTTCCCATAGCAACGGACTGAGCAATGCTTTGCAAATCAATTGGAACACATAAACAAGGAAATTATTTATAGGCACATTGTAATGGAGTTCAAATGATAAAATATCGTGAATAGGAACTGTGCTCCATCTCTAGCACGCCAATGGAATTGTGCTAAATTCCAAAAGATAACACGTTGCCAAAATGCAAAGTTGCTGGGATCAATATCAAGCAAATTGTTATGCTGGATACTCGAAAAGGTGTTTTGTACACCTTTAACTTCGTTTGTTTGGTATTGAAGACTAGCTCAGAGTTGTTATTTATGAGGTTACCAAGCAGGCGTAATATAATTTACACCTAAATTCCACAAAACGTATCGAGAATAATGGGCAAGGAAAATATGATGAGTTGGTAGACGACAAATTGGTGTAGTGTCGGAGTTAGTTGCAGAATGTTCTAGAGTATGCACTTTTTTCTTTCTAATCACAAGTTCTTCCCTAGCAGCCCTATTGCAGTTGGTCGTAAACCTGGTTAGTTTTCCTTATAAAGGTCACAGCAGTGGAGCATAGATACCAGGGAACCTGATAAACTGTAATGCTGGCTAAGTAATCTTGGTCCTGTCCGAGAGATTACTCGGAGAAGATCTAAACAAATGCAATACACTTTTTAGTATTAATCTGCTGATTGGCATGCGTTTTTGGATGTAGTGTCTCATTTACTATAGCTAACAACAAAGCATAGCCAGTTGTTGCAATCTGCTTGTCATATGCTTGTTAAACAGCTAAAAACTAATGCTAACGTACTAATTTCCAGCCGAGTCAATTAAATAACGAGCATTTAATACCCGCCATGGCTGGATATTCGGCCGTGACGCAATGCTTTAAACAGGATAAAATATTGAATTAAAGGCAACAGGACAATAGCAACATGGTATGCTCAATGAAAAACATATCCTCACTGGCAAACATTACTAGGCAGTACTTGAATAATAGTATGTTGGTCAAATAGCAATTTAGCTGAATGGGAAATGACAAACGAATCATAAATTATCGGGTCGGCATATATTTCTCTGTAGTTTTGTCTGGTCGACGAGTGCACTTTGAAGTGGATACCTAATTTCAATGAGTTTTTTGGAAGCAAATCCAGTGCATGAATTTACGTGCGCATATACAATGGTTTTTGCCGAATTTGGCTTTGGAATACCAGTACAACGAGACAAGTACTTTAGGGACCTGTCAGGCCGCTTGAAATGTTTGCGGACTAGGCCTGGAGAAATCACAGGGGAGCAATAAATGCAGTGTGCTAGAATGTACGCAGCCATAAACTTCCGAATCAAATCACATGGTGCGCAGAATGATTGCAGTTGAGTGACTTAAGATGAAAGTCGTCTGCGTGGTGAAATATGTGGTTCACTTGGGTTGACCACGACAAATCAGGGCTCACTCTAACCCCAAGCTACTTCACCGGCATACAGATGTTCAAACTAACAGCTGCCATCTGAAGTTCGGAACATTCCGTGACA
This sequence comes from Dicrocoelium dendriticum, assembly GCA_944474145.2. Taxonomy (NCBI): domain Eukaryota; kingdom Metazoa; phylum Platyhelminthes; class Trematoda; order Plagiorchiida; family Dicrocoeliidae; genus Dicrocoelium; species Dicrocoelium dendriticum. Next base: position 134,748,758 of record OX104063.1, read on the forward strand.
AGTTGCTTGTGCTGGGTTGCGTTAGTAAGTGAGACCCGAATATCATCATGCTTGGACGCGTTCATCGCCGATAATAACGCCAATAGCATATGTAGCCTCATGGTTTCTTATAGGACAGATATAGAGCTAATATAAGACGATAACAGGAATGGCGACGGAATAGGTTTTGAAGGATAATGGAGGCCGTGGTAAGTGGATGGGAGATTTCACTGCCAAACCTGGGGAGCTGAGTATGTTTGACGAAAGATTCCTTTAGCAGGGATACAAACAGCAACAGCAATCTGTAGTTAACACAGGCGAAACTGTTGTTGTATTCGAGTAAGCAGACACGTGTGGATTTGCGCCAACTGTGCAGCGAAGACAACACGGAAGGCACTAGACAACCGATTGTTTGTGTGCATATTTAACCTCTGTACGAAAACTGAACTGAGCCATCCAAACGATACCGGGCCAGAAATTTTCCAGCTAACTTTCACAAAGACGTTTAAAGCGACTGAGTTGGGTACAATAGGCCGATATTTACCCGACCCCTACTTCCGGACTGGCACTATGCTTGCAATCGTCCAACCATCTGCAATGTTCCCTTTTTTAGACACATTATGTATAACTCAGCGAGAGGATGGGCTAAGGAATCGGCACACTGCTTGAGGATGACAGGAGCCAGATTGTTAATTCTGCATGTCTTGCCTGAGTGCAGCTGGTTAGCTTCATTTGCAGTGATGCAACATCGACAGGAGGCAGTGAATCCGTAGACCACTGAAAACGTTCGGATGTAGATTCAGAGAAGGGTCACTGTTGGTGCAGCAGGAGCTGCGTTTTAATTCTTATACGTCTACATAAGAACTTGTGTTTGGACGAAGGACTGCGCCAAGCAGTTTTATCATCCGCCAAACGTCATGACAAATATGGTTTTCAAGATATGTTTGACATCTGCATACTTGAGGCGGTTCAATTCCTCCTCTACACGAGCCGAAAGAGAATTCACTAAAGCACGATCTTTGTTGTTGAAAGCTATTTGCTTGTGCCTGCGAAGATGCTGGAGGTTGGGTGTAGCAAAACAATCCGCACGGATGAAGATGGTTACTGCCGAGCAGCAGCGATTCCAAATTTGGTGGATTCTTCTCAATATATTCCTAATTGATGGAATAACGTTGTGATGTTGGGTGGAATTACAACTATCTCAGCATCTCGCGGGTACACATCCTCATGGTACTGACTGCATAAAGAAGCTTAGGCGAGTAGAAGAATGCGTTTCCGGTAGTATCGTCTAAAGCGTGTGCGTCAGTAATCCATTTAAAGAAACAAATTACAGTACGGCCAAATTGGAACGCCCCGCCTATCAGGTTTTGAAAAAGAGCATAAAAGGTGACATTCTGGACATTACACGAGTCCCACTAAAGAATGCATGATCAGTTTTGTACAATCGGATATGCGCAAATTGCTGTTTGATCAACCACTACTCTTGGCAAGTGTATTTGATGAGGTTCTCGAGATCCAGGATATGAGATGCAGTTGTGGTAATGTTCACTTGTTGAAATAGCGAATTGTTTTGTAAATACGAAAGAGTTGATGGTCGCGAATAATGATTTAAATATTCATCGTAAGCAAATGTGAAAGCAGAGATTCAAATTGTGTTTCGGTCAGTTGGATTGGTTTGACTTCGAAATGATTGCTTGCGGCGCTATCCACAGTCAACTGGTGTCCATTTTACATACCATCAAAGTAAAACCCGGCAATGAAATCATACGATAATTCCTAGGCGCTGCACGAAGCAATAGCGCTTACGGGTGTGTCTACGGTTTGATTTAATGCACCCGTTGTCTGAACGTAAGTTGACACGCAGCCCCATTCCTCACATAGCAGTTTGTCCGTCGATCTAGCACAAGTTACTTCCGAGCACGGGTGTTAATAAATAATAAGTATATACACCATTTGCCTCCGCGTTCTGCAAGGCATGGTTGGCTTAACCGATTAACCGCACCGTAGACAGCAGCGTTCGCCGAGCATTTGTTTCAGTTCAAATAAGCACGCATTTACATTTACCCTTTCGTATACATTCCTTTACTTGAGTGAGTACAAAATTCATTTATCGGCAAGGTTACAAAACCTTAAATTGCTAAGATTTTTCTCAATTCAAATTGATTTAGGCAACTGGCAAATTCCACTCCTGTGTTTACGATGGCAGAGTTAAACGTATACTTACAGAATGCATTGATTTCAGCATAGTTGCTACCAATGGATAACCGCCGTACAAATGTAACTAGTGTTTGGAATTCCTGTGGTTGACTAGAGTTCTATGAGAAGCTAATTGCTGACTTCCACTACTGGTTCAACTATTGCGATTGCATGGTATCCGGGATTTCGTCCACCCTTCGTTTGGTCAAATTGGCAATGAGGATGTAAGCAATTTTGTATGAAATTGCGGCCGCATCGCTGACTACTATCAGCATTGGCTATTGAGTCAACACTGTGTGTAACAGGGTTGTCAATATTGTTTGCACAATACTGCTTTTCTTATTATGCCATGTTTTGAATTGTCCATAATCGGTCGAATGGACTTCGGCAGACCAACTGTCTCGTAAATACAATGATGGAACAAAACGACTGCCCAATTATTTGCATTTTGAGCGTGTGATTCGAGCCGGAAGATGTGTTGTGGTGGTTTACATTTTTGCGTCTCCTAAGCATATATTTACACAACAATATCTCCTGTTTTGAATGATCCATGCTACTTAAACTTTTCCACTACCTGCCGTATTTTAATCCAAAATCCACTAACATGAACAACAGTATGACCACTCCATTCAAAGACTATGGAGTATGTAAGCTAGATTATGCCTCACAACACTCAGCTTATGGACATTTTCGAACCTATCAGTTTTATCTTCCGGACACATTTTCCCCAGTAAAGGATAATTTTTGGAGTAACTTGTTCAACTTATGCTATGTTCATATTACTTCAAGCTGGGGGAGCAGTGTGGCTCAAAATGTAATAGGAAATATTTCATATAATCTTGTGTGTTACTTTGCATTTACTGACCTGCTTAACCTTAGTACGTTGATAACGTAGTTTGACGGCCGGTATCGAAATGTTTCCATGGGCATTAACATAAAGTGATTGTTATCATGATGTTCAGAATTAGCTTTCTTTAACAACAAAATCAAGGCTTCATGAAAACAGCAGTTGATAGTGTGTTATTAGCTTTACGCTATGGCAGTTATATAGTTTTCTTAAGTCTAACTTAACTCCGGAGCCTGTTTCCTCAACCTGGTGAGATATAAGCCAAGCGTCTTTAGTCAGCTTGATGCAAATGCATTTGGTAACGTCATGCTGGCTCTGATAATTGACTAGACGGAACTGGTACTTCTCTGTTTGGTCAGACTAATACTTTGTTTCATGCATCAGAACTTGTTTTACGGAAGACTTTTCAAGTGATTGCGCAACGGTCTTCCACTTGCTTTTTATCGCTTGGCCTTGGACACCCCCGATTCGTCCCTCATTCTGTTTTTGTACATTGATAGTGCAGCAGAGAGTTTCTGAAGCATATAATGCTTCATTCCCAACCGATGCAGAGCACAACGGATTGGTTATTGTGAAATTAAAGTCTGTTCAATGCTCCGCTTGGTATACTTATTACCACATTAAGAGCGAAACTAATTTGTTGGTAAAATTTGCTCAAATGAAGTGTTGCTACAAATTGTAAGACCTACAAAGGAAATATTCGAGTCAGAAGCAAAAGAATTTGCACACCAATACGAATATTGCAACTATTTTGCTGAGAAGCTAATAGCACTAAGGCGAATACGGTGTACCCTTAGGCGAGAATGAGGATTCGAGCTCAGATTCTAGGCTTCACATTGATTGTACAGAAAACTGCTGTCAGATGGAGCAGAATCGGGATTGCAAAGAATTATCATAGCATCAGGAAAAGCGATTGCCTCCTTTAGGCACAAGTTTGTTACTGTGCATTTGTACACTGTTCTTCCTTGTTTTAGTGCCCCTTACCCTACTGCCGTGTCTGCCTGCAGCGGCTCACGACATTTCTGCTCGAAGAGTCACGACGCTGAAGTTCACGCTCGTCGTATCAGTTTTTAGCTCAGAACGATCACCGTCCGTTGCATCCGACACTCTCGCCGTTTGACAACCGTCTCCGATTACGCACCCGGTCTCGGATTATTATTTACCAGTTCTATACTCTGTAATTAACCCCTGACAACAACATGCAAAGGAAACCCGCATGCTAACTAACAGATAAACGAACCGAAGTTAGAGTGCAAGCAAGTTGTATGAGCTTGATAGCTTAAGTGTACGGTGTTTTGAGGCCAAGTATATTAATCAGAGAAGCCGGAATGTTTCGTAACCAAATGTGCCTTTTTACCAAGATTCTATAAACATTAATTGGCGGAACACTGCTGTGATAAACACTATCATGCTTCAGATCCACCAAGTCCGCATCGTCAGTAATACAGTAAAACGCGTATCGTGTGGCATATGACGCTAAGGCATACGCATAGGTTGCATTCAGCGGACATGAGGTGATCGGCCTTTGTCCGGCACTTAGTCAGGTCGAATTTTGTGGATTCACAAATGAAACAGACTCAACGAGATAGATGTACCAGGTTTTCATCTCCAGTAAAAGACGCATTTCCATTTGGGACTACTAATAAATGCTTGTCTAATATCTTTTCAGTAAACTCTGGTAGTCCGTGGGAACCGGCAAATAAGACGGCAGTATCGAGTTGCATGCACTAGGTTGGCATAGAATGCTTAGAATTGCGCAGCCCACGGTCGGTGTGCACTGTCGTAGCTGCATTGACGGTTTTAATGTATTTAAACTGTGCATTGGCAACCATAAAGAAAACGCAACCAAACACTCCATGATTATTCGAGACCCGATATATATGACCAACCGTGACCACTGAGTAGATGAAGAAAGCAATGGTGAAACTTTCACAGTAAAATCCAGAACTGGAGTCTAAAGCTCCGGCAGTATTTTGCAGTTCATCATTTTGACCGGCTTTGACTTGAAGCTGCAACGAGGCAAACTTTTTAAGGAGATTTTGCTTATCCTACGCGCTAACTGATGTAAGATCTCTGATCCCATGCTGATTCCTTGTGTTGTGCTTAAAAATTAAACTATACTGGTCTCAAATATCTTAATTTCGCTGAGCATGCTACAATTAGCTGCTGGATTGGAGAGCAAACAAAGCACCACGCACCCCAACAAGACGTGTACAGCACATATGAAGTATCCTTACGAAATTGGGTTTCACTTACCGTGTTTGAATTGTAGATGATTTGCAATATCATGGCATGGCAAGCATACATAAAGTTAAATGTAAATAATTAATAACCCGTGTGCATGGACACAGCTAACATTGGGTGCAACCAGACAAGCTTGTGGTGCAGAACGAATGACGGTAGTTCACACCTACGTCCACGGCAGCCTTAGGCTGACAAATAATTGTTTCTGAACGCACAAGGCTGGCTACATCCAGTTTATTGCTATAACCTCAGCAAACCAATGGAATAGGGGATCAGTGTGACATAACACAAATTTAATCGCTGAGCCCAACTCTATCTGGTCACCCGAGTCTACTAGGTGTTTGCCTATCGAGGAACTCCACGGTCTGCGCGAAAATAGAACCTTTCGATGTTAGACAATTTAAGCAACTTCAATCTAAACTCATCTTGGTACGGGCTCCTTTATTCGGGAAATCAGCGTTCTATTGGTTCTGCCCATGTAACTGTCTCCGCAGTCACAAACTAATTGGTATACATAGTGTGCATGGGCCCTAATAGGCTGATTCCTTCGTTGGAGGTATGGACAAATTTCGGATTAAGTTGATGGTGACAACTTATGCATTATAGTAACTTGCTTGTGTAGCCGAATTATCCGCTTAATTTGTTCAGAAACAATTATTAGTCAGCCTAAGGTTGGCTTGGACGTAGGCGTAAACTTCTGTCATTTGTTCTGCACCTCAAACTTGTCTGGTTGCACCCACTTTTAGCTATATCTATGCTTATCGGTTATTGTTAATGCTACTGAGATGACAATAGAAAATACATTTATCTATCAGCATTCGTCTCCTTTCTGTGCTTTTCAAATTGTTGAAGGCAACTAACTCCTTTAAATTCCTGAAACGACGAATTCCTACCGAAACAGTCAGTTTGTCGCATCGCGCAGTCAGTCTGAGGTGCAAGATGGTGTGCTTAGGTGTGGAGGTATTGTTCCTATCGAAATACATTTTCGTGAGTCGCTGTGAAGTGCCATGCTTCCAGGAACTCCGTCGCATGTTTTGTACTCCCACTTGCTAGGATTCTTTTATTTTCCAGCTCGAAGTAGCGATATTCTCGGTCTTCATGTGCGAAGACCAGCGAATTCGACTCACATCTTCTTACAGCGGTGCTGTGCCGCTTCGTGTACGAAGCTTTCTTACAGTTTGTCCAACCTAGTTCGTCACATTCGTTGAATTTTATCTGTTAGATAACACTGTTTTAGTCGCTCTGATCGATCTTGTCGTTAGGCTTAGAAAGCAGTTTCCTTAGGGTGACGGTTTGTTGGCCACCGACATTTCATGTGACTGTAGTAACCTCCCTGCCTGTTCAGAAACGTTGTTGATATACGGGAACACTATGCGCTTATTTGTCGGCTCTCGTGGTTGCTGTAGTTGCTGAAGTGTTTTTTTCCTTAGGCTTTTTCTGCGGAAGTTTCTAGGAGAATCGTTGTAATAAGATATTCGGTATAAGTGGTTTTCTTCTAGCCTTCTCAATTCCCTTATACTGCAGTTTGTTTCCGCACTGTTGAATAAGATTTGAAAGCATCTTATTGTGTTGATCATGGGTGGTTGCTGTGGTAGTGTACTACCTGATCTGCATACATATTCTTCCGGTATACACAGATCTGTATTGTCCCGCCAGGGTTCCTGTGGATCAG
>OX104063.1:134756192-134772916 GCA_944474145.2 Dicrocoelium dendriticum
AACGACAGCCGGATGTGTTAGTCCGCAGCTCCAACTCCGACCCAGTGGAAATTTAATGTGATGCTCCCCAAGGATCGGTACGCGGACCCGGTTGTACCTTGACCGCATAAATGCTCTTGCTAGTATACTCCAGTCGAAATTTATATAAATTTTTGTTATTCTCAAGAACCCGCAAGACATCAGATGATGGACGATCACACGACACTACAGAGCTTTCTTGACAGCACTTATCCCTGAACATCCGAGAACCGGGTCTAGTTTAACTGGGCAAAATGCGAAGTTGTGAGCATACCCCAGCACATTACCCATAAATATAGACTTTAGGGCTAGCAGTTGTAACTCTTTTTTCCCAGGAAAGAGAGCTCGGTGTAATCGTGCAGTATTACCTTGACTACCAAAAACAGGCGGATAAGGCATAGAGAAATACCATTCGGCAACTTGACCTCTTACCGAGAGCTTACGGAAAACTTAGGCCATCAGTCTTTTCGCAAATGTTGTACGCCCATGTGGTCCATGTGGAATTCGTGTTCCAAGCCTGGCGTCCTTGACACAAACACATTATTGGTGCACTTGAACTCCTAAATGAACATGGCTAAAATCATCAGAAGAACAGTTTCACCTTCTCTAGTAACACAAAATACAAACCCTGGGATTGTACAGCGGTGAATATCACCGCCTGTGAAGTGAACTTGTCGTAGTGTACCGGATACTGACAAAACCGAATCACCCCTGTAGTGACTTATTGCAAGTCAAACGCAATACGAAACTGAGAGTCCACCAACTCACACTGGCAGGCAGCCGATATTATTATTGACAAAGCCTTTCCGACCTTCGGGTTTCCCGAACTTGGGACGCCACACCAGCCCCCGCCTTGTGCCCCCATAGTAACGTTTTGTTAGCAATTGGACGACACCCTGCTTTGAGTTACTGCCTACCACATAATAGATTCAACCTTTTGTGAAGCTAGCGGAATTACTGGCCTTTATTTAGTAGTCTAGTTGTGTCTGACACCGATATCGAAACCATAAGCGAAAACTTTATTAACCTTTACTTGTCCAGTGGTCACACTACATGATGACAGTTGATTGTGCATTCACTTGTGAGACGTCGTAGTTGTTCGAAGAAAAGATGTCCCCGTGCATTTTATGTGCAGCACATAAGGCGGAAGCATTTTTAGGCGCTCTTATCAACGTCACAGTGAGCCAAACAGCAACTATATTCGAGGCATTGTAATGGATGAAATCACATCGAAAGCCATGCTAACATATCGAACAGTAACATGCGTATCATGCATAGAACTTATTCTACGTTAAAGTATGCGTTTACTTGGTGCAAGATTCACTGACACGTGACAGCAACATCTCTGTGTCGTTACTCAAAGGTACTTACAATCGCTACTGAGAAGCGATAACTGTGGGGTGTACTGTCTTCAATCATCTTGTTTTCTAAGGTTTCACCTGGTCCAGTTGTAGTGCAAAGTAAACTGTCTCATTTTGTCCACTTAACTTGATTTGTGACAGTTCTTCTGCTAGAGTGCACGTCAAAGTTCGGCAAAAGAACTCGCGCAACAGGATTATCGGGTCAAAAGCACTGCATGCGAAGGTTATCTTGGCCTGAAACAACAGCACACACGTAGACTGTGTGCATCAGCCCCACGTAGAGGTACCTTCGGTTGTTGTACAAGACAGTCTGGTATGAGTTACTAAGAGTGATTATAGATGTTCACTGTCCGGAGTTTTACACGGTTAAAGGTTACGATGACAGAAGTAACTTAATGAAAACATGGTTATCTGTCCTGTATTACATCACACTTCTGCGAACTCAGAGGGGGAGTTGATTCAATATAGAAACAGAGAACATTATAGTGCTCGCTCAAACTTAACCGATACGAACTTCATCTTCGCCTTTCCAACAAAGCCAAAAGTACTGTAAAGCAACTGTCACGCTGATGGATGAGCATTTAGCCTTATGTATGTGCTCCTAAACTAAAAGATGGAGCCAGTGCTTTTCGCTCAGAAGAAATAAGAGCTCCAGCTTGCTTCGAAAATTTAGCAACACTTTAATCATTCTTTGCGGATTTCAACTTTGCTTCCCTTAAAATTTTTGTCGGGAATATGCACAGAAAAGCCAACAGGTAGTGTCATCTTTTTCCTATGCGAAACAGATGGGTGTCGTGTTATTGTTGAAGATAAAGCTTTCTCCGAGAAATCAGTTAAGGACTGAAAACAGCCATACCACAATAATGTGTTTCTGGCTGTTCTTGACCGAGATGGTTTACTGTGAAACCGCCTCTGCTGTCGGCAAGCAGTCGCTTAACATTTCCATAGTCTAGCCCAAAGTACATGCAAGTATGTTTGCTGTGATACTTAATACATTATGACCACTAGGCACCAGTCCTTTATGAGGAATAATTCGTTGAATAACTCGTGAAAATTGTACAAACGCCACCTGTTAACCAACAGAGCTTTCGCATGCATGAAAAAAGCTTGATTTGGGGACACAGAGAGCAGCAGAGTAAAACAGTGCAAAGGTTTTCACGATGATTGCACTGATTGTACGCACACCATTAATCTGCTTTCTCCCAAAATAGCCTATCTAGCATTCATGATGGAAATAGTGATCTAAAATTACAGAATAAGCACATAAGCAGGCGGATCCAACGAGGTCCATGAGATCATTCAGAAGGCTGTGCCAAAACAATGCTCGGAACTAGAAGCCTAGAGATCTGGGCAGATTACAAATATTACATAGGACCCTATGTGCATTTGAGATATCAACTCTTTGTGTTCCTGATGACGTAACGTAAGTTGTGTTAAATTTATGGCTTCCGTCATCGCAGGATTCCGTCTTTTGCGGCAATCAGCATCAAAATGTGCTACTTCATCATCCTGTCGATCACACCATAACGCCGATGGACCGCACAACTGGCATTAATCACCGATATTTTAAGTCCAGTTATAACAATGTTAGCGAATAAAATAGCTCCACCTCGTCAGCCTGATTTATCCCTCTTCAGTACCAGATCTTCCAAAATACTATTTAGCTCTAGAATTAACACCGGTACTTGAGCTGACCATGTTCGCGTATACAATGACGGACTCTTCACTGAAAGACGTATCAGACCCGGTACATCCCATTCTCATTAGCCTAATGCAGCGCAAATTCCCTAGTTCTGGAGGATAAAGTGCTTCTGGAAAACCGACCGCATAGCTATGCATACAAACATGTCAGATGTGCACTGAATGACAGATAACTGTTGTAAATTGGCATGCACATCAAGTGCTTGAAGATAGCAGTACAAAATTTTTATCGGCGGTGGAACTTAACTTATCAGATTCGACTTTTTTGTTTTTTTTACTGATGAAGTAGGCCCGAATACCATACACATTTATCAGCCGTGGCATGTAGCTGAAGTTATGGGTGTGCTGAGCACAACAGTAACAGGCTTCCTGTGCTTTGACCAGTTGCAAATTAGTTCAAATAATGACCTGTATCCCAATGCTATGCTCCTGATGTTTCTTTTTATACAGGCCCTTCCTTTGCGCTTTTTGACTGGCTTGCAACAGTACCACACCCATTTCATCAGCGGATAGATAACCACACTACATTTTTGTCCTTAATGCTGCCAGTTTCATATGTCTTGTGAAATATACTTGAAAGTCGAAAGGTCACTTGTTTGCGCATTTACTGCACTGAATTTTAACTATGATACTTGTAAATGTATTTTTCTGACTATTGCCTATACCACTTCTCTTTGTAATGCACATTTATTCAATTCCAATCTTTCTTCCTCTGGGCCTGATCATGGCTCTGATTCCCCCAGTTACCCTCGTTGCTCTCACATATTATTTGAATACCTTACACCTACCGTTCTATCTGGTCCCTAGTTGTTTGTTTTCCATGCCGAACTTACAGTTGGTGTACCGCCAGCGTCGGTACTCCTTTCTTTGATCCAGACTGTGCTCTCCCAATGGCTTTATTGCCTTTGTTTCTTCTCACACACTGTCTTGCCTCACGTTCGATTCCCGGATTTTATCTTACGATCAACCTGCCTTCTGAGCGGTAACACACCAACGCGTAAACTGCCCAGTTTACTACACGATTCTCCATGCTTCACTTCCCCTCACCTCCTTCCCAATGAGTTCATAACAGACCGGTGTTTGCAGGGTCTATATCCATCCGGCTGACACGTGCTACCGACCTCAGGTCTTCCTTACGTGTCTCCCATTGAGGCTGCGCTTAACCTGATGTGATTGGCTCATATCTGGTGGTCTCCTGATCGGTTCACTAGCGTACGCTTAGTTCAGACAGACGACAGAGCTGGCTTAGGGCTGCATTTGAACAGCCAGATTGATGCCCAGTTGTTGTAACGGCACACTGAGCATATCCGACTTTTGTTTGAGGATATTGTTGAAGTGTCCTTATTATGATACTCTATTGTTTGTATACTAACACTGTAGTTTAGCGCCGACTGTGGTTGTCTCTTTACCGGTGCGGCTTCGCAGTTCTGCTTTTTGTCGATTATGGGTGCCCTACGAGTTGTTCAACTATCGTAAACGCTTTTGAAGCTTACACATCTCAGTTTCGCATTTTACGGTAAACGTTACAAATTGAGGGCTGGTTTCGCTTAGTAATACTTCTGAATTCAACGACTTTTCCATGAATTCTCACATTGTTTAAACTTTTCTTTTGAGTTTGACGCATGGGTACTGTCTTAATTGCACTAAACCATAATAGGCACACTTTAATCTAAGTTGTCTTTTTGACAAGATGATAAAGCTTAATGTATCAGTAAATATACTACCTGTTTTCACTAACGCGTTATTAAAAAATGTCCAGTTTGATAAAACTATTAAACTTCAGCTCTTCATTTGAAAACATTGAGAACATAGTATATCATGTGCAAAAATTGTTACGTCACACAGGATGGATAAACTGATATCACGGGAAAACACGTAAATTCCGGATAGTCTAAGTGCTAGTTGACTAAACAGGATGTCAGGAGAGCACATCTATTGTTTGTGTCCCGTTAACACACAGTTAAAAGGGAACTCGTCAAGTAACGTACATGCATGAGCTCATCTTTCAGTGGTTTTTAAACACTGGTTTTGCGTAAGAAATAACGCAAATGGACAGGTCGTTCCTGGTTTTTGATACATAACGTGCAAAGAAATTCCAGCGCCACTCGCACAGTCTATACTCTGTTGCCGGCATTAGCTAGTGACCCTTCAGAGTGGTATAGCGATGCATTTGCTAATGATAAATCGTATGGGTGTGATTACTCAGGATTTGATATGGTAGTATCGGCTCGCCTCACAGGTGTCGATCTCGTCTAACTTTGACCTCAAATGTTTGCCTCCTCAACCGCTAAAGCGATAAAGCGGACAATATATAATCCTGCTCACTCTTCGTTGTAATGTTTCAAATACGGCAAGATTGTGTTTGCACCAGGGCTACCAGGTGTGAATAGGGTATTCCGAATGATGACATAATGTATTAGTTTGGCAGATGAGAGAAACGGATAAGTCAAATCGTTCGAATGCCCTAAACAAATACGTCAAAGTCTTACTCGGCTTATTTGAATGCTTTCTGGGCCCGACATAAACATTCGAGACCCTCTTGTATTAGATATGCTAGGTCGAAACCAGTAGAATTGCTTTAAAAGCCGTGATCCCCAGCCTGTGATCCCAAGTGGATTGACGGCACATGTCCAAAAACTTCCATTCAGTGGCGTTTAAATGAAGCAGGTTCTGACAGCCCCATATGGTATGCGGTAGGAGGTTCCGGATTTGCTTATCACTACGGTCTCCATAGGACAGCCACAGGAAGTCTGCGCCTACACTGGTACCATGGGAAGCTGGTGCTGCACCGCCCACAGCTCCATCAACACACCACATATCCAGTGTAAAACCGAAGGAATAAGACCGAGAGGCATGTGGATGGGAGCCATGTTTCATCAACGGAGCCGGCCCACACTCCTTCACAAGCAAACACAGGCACTCTGCATTTGAGAATCAAGCGCATGGAAGACGGCGGCTGGACCGAAGTCCGCTCCAAACTGAGTACATGGAACCACTCTTTGAGCCTTACAGGACTACAAGGAAGGTACCCTCGTCCCCTCCTGCAACGACCAACTGTCTCCTAGAGCCAGTATGGAGGAGATAGTGGGTGCTAGACAGGTAGGCACCTTGTCAACATAAACACCAAGCGCAACCACATCAGTGATGTCAAGCAACCGCCAATCAAATGTAATGTCAATATCAAATACAATAGCTCAAAAGCACCATATGCATAAGCCGGTGAATTAGCAGGAGTTCATGGGGTTCTCAACATATCCGCGATAAATTCAAGATGGCATAACAAGAGGAGAAAATACATGCAAATCTGTTGTAACGCTGCCCTCGCCCCAGATCTCTGAACACTCAACGCAGCCGAGGAGGAAACAAAACGTTGAAACTTGCTAACTCGAAGTGTAGTAGGTAAAGAACACGGATAATATTTTATGTCACTGGCTGTCATCTACGGCTGCACGTTTCTGGGCTGACTCACGCCACTTGCCTGGACCAATACAAAGCCTGCTAGCGGTCCGCACTGGCCGGCTGTATTTGCACTCACTCACGCCTTTTGCTTAGCAACCCGTGTCATGATGACGGATTGAGTTCAACAGCTTTCCAAGTGACTTTCCGCACGCCCACTTTACGTTTCTAAGCCCGGCTATGTTCTTAGTTTGCGGCCTCCGAGTAGAAACAACATGAAAAAATTGACGAAGTTAACCCCTTTTATTTAAGCGAAATGTGCAAGGTAATGGAAAGTGATTCAGGGAGATAGATACACGAGGTAAAAACATTAGCACTAAGACATTATGGCAAACCAACCAAATGAAATAACAAAGCTCAGCAACCAAACAGGCCATTAATAAATCGAACGGAAGCGAATGCAGCGTATCTACCAACGCAGCGTCGGTTCTGCTTACTTTCTTAGCAGGACGCGTCATCATTTCGATACTGGTCCCGAGTGTCCTCGCTCTTGGCTCAATAGACTTGCTTGTCTCAGGCACTCCTGACAGCATGTGCTACAGCACCATCCGCTCGAGGTCGATGCAGTACGACCCATCGGCGCCTGCCGCTTCCGTAACTGCCTCACATTCTCCGCATACACGAGGGCATTATCTTGCACTTCGGCATCGGCCTCCATGATCAGATCGAGCCATGCACGCCGATCAACCGCTTTCGAGCAACATTAGAACGTGACAGGGTCACCTTGATCATGTCCTGGTAACAAAGCTTCGGGTTTCCCACCTACCGCTTCCCCACACTCAGCTGAACACATAAAAGTTGCTTCGGTTTCCCTTGTCGCATCTGTCCAACACACATGACCTAGTCACCTCAAGTGTATCAGCAAAACTATGTAGTCACCGCATACATTCCACTTCTGTGCAACACCATTTTGTCTGTTACTCTGTCGCACAAACCGATGCGCAGAATCCGGAGCAGACACGGTTGAAGAAACCGCTCGAGATATCACACATCCCGCCGGTACATCGTCCAAATTTCGCTACCATATAGAAGAAAGGACGGCACCATGGATTTGTAAGCCATCAGCTTCGTGCCAACAGTAAGTCGGTGGTTGTTCCACACTCGGTACTCAAGCTACTCGAATTTCGCCGCCGCCTTCGATACGCGGATTCGAAGCTGCTTAATCGAGATCACACCTACAAGACAACAGAAGCGTGAGAGGGTTTGCAACACTTCATCAGGTTTGCGGCATCATGGTAGATTGCAATTGCGGTGAATGCTGAAAGGGACTGACAGTTTTGATTGTCTTGGTGGTGAGCACGAACTTGGTCGTCGTCGAAGCGAGAGTCAAAGTCAATTGCTGCAACTCATCCTAACTGTGTGCAAACAACGCACAGTCTTCAGCGAACAGCAACAGAGGGATAGATGTCTCGCAGACTATGCTACTTGCACAGAACCGAAGGATGTTCAACAACGCACCGTCAATTCAGTGCTCCACACGAACACCGAAAGCATAAACAACATCAAACGCACACGACATCATGGCATAAAGATAAATATTGAACACGGCAGGAGCCAAGACACACCTTTGCCATAAAAGAGAGACAGATGCAAGTCATCCAAAATCTGTCTACTCAGCGGTACCCTCGTCCGCATAACACTGTGTAGATACTCAATTAAAATTACAAACCTACGCGGACAAAGAAACTTACCCAATACTAGCCGCAGCGTTTCGTGGTTCACCGCATCAAATGATTTAGTGAAAATGACAGACAAAGAGTACAACGGCTGGTGTTGCACTCTGCATTTCTCCTTAAATAGACGAGCCGCAAGCATCATATCTACAGCGCTCCGACAGGAACGGAACCATATTACTCTTCCGCCACGTTCGGTTTTATTACTTGAGTGACGAGGCGGTAGAGTAGGATTCGGGTAATCACTTTGCCCACACAGCTCAGCAAATTGATAACACTTTCATTCTTGGTACATTGCTTGCTTCCTTTGCCCCTGTACAGTCGTTCCACAAGGGTTTCTTTCGGCTCAGGAGAAACCTCGTCCTCAATCCATACGCGTTGCACTAAATGGTGCAGCGCACTAACCAAAGCAGGTCCGCCGTGTTTCAATACTGCAGGCGGGATCTCGTCGGCACCGGCACACTTGCCGTTTTGCAGCTGAGCAAGTACATTCTGTCTCTCATCCAGTGTCTGCATTTCCGCCAGACAAGCCCTCACATTGTGCTGTTTAAGGCCGTTCAATGTAGGCAAGTTAACATCCGAACGGTTGTTAAGAAACAGTCAACGTGTCTGCAGTTCCTGTGCAGGCGGCACCTGAACTATTATCAATTAGTGTCATCAGCCGTTCCAACCTCGGTCTATACACCGCTTTGAAGACGTCAAGGAATTCTTTATATTGGTTGCGTTCGACGTAGCATTCCATCTGCATTGCCCTCTCCGTCTACCATGGATTTTTAATGCGACAGAGCTCTCGGGTCAGTCGCCGTCGAAATCTCCGAAACTGACTCTTATCCCCAAATCATTGGGGTCTGCTACATGTGCAGTAAACGCTGTGTTCTCCTCCGACACCAGTGCGCCAATCGTCGCATAGTTCTCATCAAAACAATCAGGCCGCTCACAGTTTGTGCGTCCTATGGTCTCCTCGGCAGCAGCTGTCACGTGGTCGCGCATGTGGAGCCACAGGTTGCCCACTGTGGCCATACATACCACTTCACACAGGCGTGCAGTCAACGTCTTCTCCAACTCCATCTTTTTCTCCACAATTGATAGGGAAAGAACATTCTATTTCCGCAAGTTCACGGCATGGGCGAAATACACGGATTCACGAAACCATATGTACTACTTGGTCCGCATCCACTTGTTATCAAAGCCACACTCAGTGCAAGCTGAGTGTTTGTGATCGTCAGGTCTAGAGGGGCACACTGTGAGAGCAGTCTGTCACCGTTCGCATTCGCCGAAAGAGTCTTGCAGAACGATGACATTTGTCCACTCCGATGCATCGCGCCCAACGCGCGCTTTGAAATCACCCAGCAGAAATAGTCGGTCGCTCCTCCGCACAGACCGTATCAAGCATGAATTTCCGACTGTAGAATTGATCCCGCGTGTTATCAGGATAACACGTGGTCGGACCGCACGGGATTATAAAAGTGGCAAAATTACCTCTTCCGAGTCGTAGGCGAAAAGTCATCCGTCGCGCGCTAATGCCTGTTGGCTAACCCACCAGCTTGCCATGGATGACATCGGATATTGCAAATCCGAGGCCACGTCCCCTTTTTGCTGAGGGGGCGTTGCCCACCCAGTAGAACGTGTAGCCAGCATGCAGTCTACCTTGCTTAGCGAGCTGGGTCACAGCAAGCGCCGCCATATAGATGTTGTAGCCCGCCAATTCCATCGCGACCAATGCAGTGTGTCGCTCAGGGCGCTTACTCGATTTTCGGTCCAGTAGTGTTCACCCGTTCCAGAAGCCGATGTTGAGGGCTTTGCGCGCAAGCAAACGATTGCATTGGTGAGCAATCGCACGCGAAGTGGTAGCTGCGCTTAGGATGTTTGCTTGAGGAACTCCGCCCGGAGCCTTTGGCTCAATAGCCCTACCCACAAGGTGGTGTGTGGCTTGGAATTTTGCTTGAGCTACTCCACCCAGAGCTTTTGACTCAGTACTCAGACCCACAAAGCAGTGGGGACTAAATCCAGCTCAGGAATGTGATTGCAAAAATATTGTGGGATCTGCATGACGGCCGTCACACTCAGCCTTTAGGGTTCTGGAACGATTCATATGTGTTTTGCAACCGTAGTAGGACACGCACCTGCGACCACGGCCAGGCGCACGAGGATTTTTAGGAGTTTCCACCAATTTGCCCAGGAGCTGCCTGGCTTGAGGCGGGCAGCAGCAATTCATTGACCCCCCGTAGGTGGCCTCTTTCTGTCAGAGACAATGCGGGGCCTTCATGCTATACGCCAATCCAGCGGTGAGCTTATAACCCGTAGACCTGTTTTCTTCCATGGCTAAGTTTCACGAAAAGGATGGACTACGATACCGACGGGGCGCCTACACTTGATAGGAGAACGACTCGGGTCCTCAGCCAAAGCCTTCGATTAAATGTACACCCGAGAGGTAGCGGGTCTAGCATATGTTCAGTTCAGCAACTCATACGGATTGGTGTCTTGGCTGTTAGCTAGAAGAACCTAACCGAACTCCCAAACATCCGTTGCCACAAGGAGGCTTCCAGGACATGATCCCACACACATCATTGGCAGCGTTGGGTCAAAGATCTGTCAGCATATAGCTATCACAAGCCTGAGCGCACCATAGGCTCTCCCGCCACTTGCACACTTACATGCCCTGTTACGGACATCCTGCTGTGCTATGCTGTGAGTTGTTGTTTTAATGTCCCGCCAAATCTGGACAGCAACATCTAAGAGATTTGAGGTTATCACACGCAAAATCGTTTGTGTCCATCAACGTGGGGCGTGGAGCAAGCACTGAGGACTGATGTACTTCGCACGCAACTTCGATGCAATCAGAGTTGACACTGTAAACTCTCAAACTCAGTTGTGGCTGAAGTAGGAATTCAGCTAGCCAACTGAGGCCTGCATTACAGATTCCACACAACAGAAGCTTAGAAAGGAGGTGACGATTCAAATAATCAAAAATATTCCAGAAGTCCAAATAAACTGTGTCAACCCCTCCTATCGGTATAGACGGTTTCAGCTCAACCTGAGAGCATGTAACGATTTATGGTGCAATACCGGTTCTGGCGGGATCCATGTTTGGGTCTTATTGTATTAGCGCGGAAGGTGACGATCAAGAAGAAAATTGGAAAGCCACCACAACTAACGAGAACTGAAAAGGGGTGCAGATCCTTTGGACTAGAGCAGACGGTGCAACGCAAACCTAACACGAGCGGACAGCGGATCACGAGGAAATAAACGGAAACAGGCTTGAGCCAAGTGGAACAGAGAAAGGCCAACAACTCAGACACAAATGTTTTTGTTGGTGCATCCAGCAGTAACCCCAAATTAAATAAAGCAACCGAGATGAGGCAAATCAACTGTATTAGAACAAATCCAAGCTGATTAGAATGCGAGATATGGAAGCGAAGATACGGGGGCCAAGTCTCCCAAAGTTGCAAACAAACAACGCATGAATGTGACATGTGATTTCCTATTTATGCTGCGTTATGGGACGGATATATATGCGTGTGCTTAAAACATTGATCCGTCGTCGCGTGTTATATAGTTTGTGTTTCTTTGACGCTTCGTTCTCGCTACACTTTGGCGCCGCATCTTCCCAACTAACCCATGATTGCTTCGGCTATAATGGCCTTCAAAACTTCGGAAAGCACCGATAGGATCTTTCTCTGTCGACCCTTATCCCTATACTGTCCATGGTGATGGAATCTATCATAGCTGGTGCACTGGTTGACTATTTGAAATCGATGGTGCACAACAAATTATCTACTAGCACGGAGTAGCTGAACGCAGTCAGCTGACGCTGGAGAGGATGTTGATGTAATCTAACTGGATATCCCAAAAGCATTCGACTGTCTAAAGAATCGGATAATCCTTACCAAACTACAGCGTTAGGGGATCGGTGATGCCCTTCTAAGTTGGATCACCAAATATCTCCTTCAGCGGCATTTAGTGTTCAGATTTCGGAGCTCCTTCTTGACCTCATACAACTTGAATGTGGTGTGCCTCTAGGTATTCATCAATGACCTTGCACAACTAATTACATCTGACTTCCTACTGTTTGCCGACCATGTCGAGATTTGGCACAAGGTTCAGGGGAATACTGACCAGTAACTGCTTCAGAGTGGTCTAGACACGGTACAGCAATGGCTCATCCAAAATTCACTGCAATTTAATTTTATTATGTGCAAGGTGCTCTCCATAAAATACCAGAGCCACCACCGTCACAAGATGGGAACCAGTGTGCTGCAGCGAGCCGCCACCGAACGAGATTTGGGTGCAGTGATTCAGGATAATCTGAGTTGTTTCAGGCAATGCGCGTAAGCCTCCAAAATTGGTAACCAAAATGTGGGCCTGTTACGATTGGTTTTGGGAGAAATAGATCGCTCTATTTTCCGGCAGATGCTTAGTGCGTTTGTTCATGCTCATGTTGAATATGCAATTCAAACCGGGCGCCCATGGCTGAAACAAGACCTTAGTGCACTGCAGCAGCGCAAACGTCGAGCACCAAAGTACTTTATTGGAATGCACGAGGAGAGGCCGGAAAGATTGCGGGTATTCAACGGAAGTTATCGCGGTTTACGGGGTGAATTGATAATTTTGTACTTAATTCTGCACGATTTACATCACGTGTACTGCTCTTTACTGCAACTCAGCAGTAATACCAACATGAGGGTCACTCACTAAAAGTAACAGAACAGTGCAGCCGTCTGGATTGCCCCAGGAATTTCCTTCCTGTCTTCGTGTTACTCGTGGTACCCTCCATCAGTATCGGTCATTTCTGCACCATAATTATCTATAATTAAAAGACTTTTGAATGACACACTTACTCACCTACATTTTGTTACCTAGTGCTACACCGCCATCCCACTTCTGGAATACACTTTGTATTTAGTTGCTGTTACATGTTTGAGCTGCGAAACAACACGGGTCACACGACTGCAGCGTAACAACCGATAAGTCCCTCTTTTAAGCGTAAATAACCCACAGCATTTTTGTTCCCCGATAATCCTGCAAAATCATCCAACGGGATATGTAAAGCATTGCTTCTTAACCCGTACAAATTCACTGTTTATTGTACACAAGGTGGTGACTGGACCGTAATCCAGTCCGTACCGGATGGAACCACACATCTCCACGAAATCTATGCTCCTTGTCACCTGTAGCGATGATTAACAGTCTCCTGTAGCCCGCATAATTAAAGTGGCGGATTTTCGTCAAGTAGGTGTCTTGTCACCATTCGCATCAAGCCAAATCAGGCATTGTATGTCACGGGGAAGGCTTGCTGTGTCAACAGCATGTCCGACAGACCTTTAGTCGAGTTGAGCCCGAATCAGACGGCAATTCACATCAAATGCATCGTCAATCCCAGTCTTGGACCGACACTTGCTAGTCCAATGAGGGTAGGTCCTTGAGCGAACCTGACTGAGTTACACGCATAATTCCCAACAGATACGCTAGCCCACGTCAAAAATTTGATCCGGGTGACAATAAAAGGGCAGAGCAGAGTAGAAAAACCAACGATGAAAAAGGCTAGATACCGCATTATCCAATGTGAAGACGTTACGGGGTATTTAGCTGAACCTGGTATGTCCCTCACATGGAGTAAAAAAGAGGCAAACTAATGAATAACACGTCAGCAATTGAGAAATAACAGGAAACCCAGTGAGCCTAAGAAGGTACCGAATTAAAATCTTGTGAACGAACCAACTATTTCTGACACAATATGAGCTGTATTTGGTCAGAAGAAGATGGGATAAAAATACAAGGTCCTTATAAAGAAAGGTATTCCATTAATAGTCAATAGTTTCTCAGGTGGCCACGGTGAGTCTTTCAGTCTGGAAGGATAAGTAAATAAGCATGCGAGCGAAGCAGCTGACCGAATTTGCTGGAGTGGACTCAGGTGACTAACTCACAGTTGCACCACTGCTTTAGGGGCAATTTTTGAGCTTCTGATTCTGTTGATTTCAAAATACATAGTGTGGACCACAACGCCTGTATACACTGAAACTTTCCCAGCTGGTTTTAGTCCGTTGAGTCATATGCCCACTATGTTGTGTAACTAAGCCGGCGGTGCGGAATATAGACTGCTAGCTTGGCCAAAAGTGCGATCAAGATTCCTTTCTCAAATATGGATCAACTTTTATGTTGGTTAATGATCTGTTATGGATGAGCCATCGATATATGATCAAATGTGGTTCGAATTACTGTAGTATGAACCAGCGATGATTGTGGTACAAGAACACACAAGAAAAATCGGAACCATGCTGCAGTGTTTTCGTTAAGAGTAAGGTTTGCGCTTCGCTTTTGTTAACAGGTTACACTCCCAGAAACACACATAAGCCAGGACAGGCGAAAGCAGAATGCATTGAATTGGCGAACCAAGCTTTTGCCTAACGTGGGTTCCATTTCGTGTGTCAGTAATAAAAACAAAGCGCCCTCAAACAGCAAGTTATCAAGTCGATAATAGAAAATAACATACTAAATGGCAAAACAACCGCAACATTCTTATGAAATTGCGTAACTTACTAGTGTGTGGTCAGCCGCAGTGTGATCATTCAGGGAAGGCCCGGAAACAGTTCCAACTAATCTCTTTCTAAGCATTTTTAAACCTTTACCGTTTTACACCATAACAAGACAGAGGGAAGGCTATACCATGTAGGCACTGGGCGATGTATGCAGAACTTATCTTCTAGATCCAGCTCATGAAATACCGTGAATTCCAGATGATCGCCCCGAAGATGGTCTGATGACCTTGTTCAAAGCGATCCGTGAGCCTGGGACCATTGAGATCTCACGTAATTTTTAATATCTCCAGCATGTTGCTTCTTCATCTGCTGTCCCACATTTGTAACAATCCTGCGATAGGTATTTGGTCTTTATACGATAACTCACATTGACCTACCGACATTTGCGGGCCCAGCCTTTACACCTTCTTATTACAAAGGATATACCTCTAAAGGTATTTTGCGCAGGCCTGAACACTGTATTCCATATGTGGGCCGAGCATTACTCTGTACAAGGTGAGAAGTGCCTCTGGTTTGGTGCTGCTCAGGGCTCTCGTAGGTTGAACAAACTTCCACCTTAAAAGAAGAGGAGTTGCTGCGAAGATATGTCTTTTCGATAATTCTCCTCAGGCATTGAATCTTTACAAACAATACTTGTTCGATAGAAAATACTACCGACAAATAGACGGCATTGCAATGGGGTCCCTTTAGGGGCCACTTCTTGCCGATTTTTCCTTCTAAAAATTGAACGCCGTCTTATTCAGAACCTTATTGCGTCTGTTGATTTCTACCCACGATACATGGAAGATAGGCTCATCGTATGGGACCCAAAGACCAGTAGAATGGTGTGCATCCATCGCTAAAATTCAATTATGAAATAGAGAACGACGGTGCAATCTAATGTTTGCATGCGGCGGCAAGCTGACGGATTGCTTGAGAGAAGAGTATTACATAAGTCTACGTGGGTGGGCCAGTACACAAAGTTCGACAAATTTGTGCCCATGCAATGCAAGCGAAACCTAGTGTGCTGTCTTTATTATCGCGCCGCAAACATCTGCAGTCCAGAAACATTGGATGCTGAGAAGAATTTCATTCTCACAGAGCTACAAAACTACAGTTATCGCACGACATTTATCCACAAATCTTCTGCTGTTTCTGCTCAACCTAATGAAATACCATCATCATCATCATACACATTAGCTAGAGGTGGGGAACACCTCAGCTACTGGGCCACAATACATAGAAGAAAGAAAAAAATGCAACCGGTGCAAGCTGGATGAGCTACCGGTAACGGATGGGCATCGTTCCAGTAAGCTACCAGCCGGCTGCTGTGCACCCCAAAAAAAATTATTATGCAAAATTATATAAGGCTAAATAATGAGATCATGGTTGGAGGGGGAGGCTAAGAGGCATGGGGTGGGACAAAGAAACTCACAGCACGAACACCACTGAGGTCGGCTCCTAGCCATATCAGCAAGTGTGTCCAACCAAACGTGTTCATCGTCTTTCGGACCCCAACCAGGGAGCCGAGACGCTCCAACGGAAGCCACCTCAGAAGTGAGGACCTTCATTCCTCTGGACCAAGTCATCGCTTGGCCACCCCTCCTTTTCTTCCATCCACACCAACGGGCGCAAATAACACACGTCGCGGGAGTCGGTAGGCTGACATGCGTAACACGTGGCCGAGCCATCGGAGCCTGGTGCGTGAAATAACGGTGCTGAGCGGTTCAGTTAATTTTCCTGTGCCATAAACAAGGCGTCGAACACGCTCGTTGCTCACGCGGTGTTCCCACCAAATGTGAGCTGAATTACGAAGGCACCGGTGGTCGAACGTAACTAGCCTCTTGAGGTCCGCTGCTTTAAGCGGCCAGGTTTTACAACCGTACAGTAGGGTCCAACATACTGCTGCATTGTACACTCTACCCTTCGGGGCAAGAGTGATGTCACGCCGGCGCCAAAAGTGGCGAAGGTTAGCAAAAGCGCCCCGAGCTTTTGTTATA
>OX104063.1:134773016-134820196 GCA_944474145.2 Dicrocoelium dendriticum
GAATTAATGGTTCTCGGCCTCCATATGCACTGACATCAGGAAGTTCTGATCGTGGCGACAATGGCTAGGCTGTGTTCGTGTAGCCTTGTGCCAAGCTTTCTTCCAGTCTGTCCCACGTAGTATTTGTCCCAGTTCCGGCAGCAGACCTTATTAATCACACCAATTGTTTTCCCTTTGCTAAGTTTATCTTTCATTTTGAAGGGTTAAAAAGGCAATAAAAGCCTCGTTGCTATTTCAGTGATTCCGTAGATATAGGGCAGTTTTGGTCTATTTTAAGCTGTTGCATTTGTCGAGGTGTGTCGAGCAACCTTTGTGGTGCGAGGCAGCGTAGAAATGAAGCCTATTGTGTACGAGTTCCGCTTGAGCAGATTGAAGAGATGGTCTTCTTCTGCCTTCTCAGCTGCGGTGTGCTACATTGGGTTTGTGCTCGTTTGGAAATGGTTCGCAAGCAGCTGCGTTTGTGGGCTGCCGGATGATTGTTGCCGTAGTTGAGGGTCTGGTCCACTGCGTAGATTTTGGGTAGACCGTTGTTTCTAATCGTTCAGCAATAGTCCGTCGTATGAGAAAGTCTACAAATGGTAACTGCTCGTAGTTCTCCTCCTCCCTGGTGAATTGAGTGCCATCGAGCACACTGTTGATTGGTTCATGTGTTTCCTCCAATTTGGAACGTTTGAGGATAACGAAGGCGTCGTCTACTTCTCGTACTCAAAGTTTTGGTCTCGCGATTGGAAGTGCTATTTGTTCCAGCGCCTGCATCACTGCCTCGGCTACCAGACCAGAAATCGGCGATCCCGTTGGTATGCCTCTTATCTGCTCGTAAATTTGGCCATTGAAAGTGAAATGGGTTGTTAGACAGAATTCTTATTAGTCCATCATCTGTGTGGGATCGAGTTTACTGCTGGTAGCAGACGACATGCGCTCCTCTAGCAAGCGCGTCACTTTTTGTTTCGTCAAGCCAATTTCGATTGAGGTAAACAAGGCGGTAACTTCGGAACTGAAAATCATTTCGTCTCGTTCAATAGTTGCTGTTTTAACTTTCTCAAGGAACTGTTCTGCTGAGATGATCGAGTGTTCCGATCCTGCGATTAGGTGTTTTAGCTGTCTCCAGAGCTCCCTTACAAGCCTGTAATTCGGTGCTCTGGGTAAGCACACGGTGGAGCGAAATCTGTTTAACAACCCATTTCACTTTCAATGGCCAAATTTACGAACAGATAAGTGGCACACCAATGGAATAGCCGATTTCTGGTCTGGTAGCCGAGGCAGTGATGCAGGCGCTGCAACAAATAGCACTTCCAATCGCGAGACCAAAACTTTGAGTACGAGACGAAGACGACGCCTTCGTTATCCTCAAACGTTCCAAATTGGAGGAAACACATGAACCAATCAACTGTGTGCTCGATGGCACTCAATTCACCAGGGAGGAGGAGAACTACGAGCAGTTACCATTTGTAGACGTTCTCATACGACGTACTAGTGCTGAACGATTGGAAACAACGGTCTACCCAAAATCTACGCAGCGGACCAGACCCTCAACTACGGCAGCAATCATCCGGCAGCCCACAAACGCAGCTGCTTGCGAACCATTTCCAAACGAGCACAAACCCAATGTAGCACACCGCAGCTGAGAAGGGCAGAAGAAGACCATCTCTTCAATCTGCTCAAGCGGAACTCGTACACAATAGGCTTCATTCTACGCTGCCTCGCACCACAAAGGTTGCTCGACACACCTCGACAAATGCAACAGCTTAAAATAGACCAAAACTGCCCTATATCTACGGAATCACTGAAATAGCAACGAGGCTTTTATTGCCTTTTTAAGTCAACGTAGCACACTAACAAACAGAAACGATGCGCAGTAAACCCTTCAAAGTGAAAAATAAACTTAGCAAAGGGAAAACAATTGGTGTGATTAATAAGATCTGCTGCCGGAACTGGGACAAATACTACGTGGGACAGACTGGAAGAAAGCTTGGCACAAGGCTACACGAACACAGCCTAGCCATTTGTCGCCACGATCAGAACTTCCTGATGTCAGTGCATATGGATGCCGAGAACCATTAATTCGACCTAGAGCATGACAGTATCCTCGGAAGGGCTAAAAGCCGGCAAGCACGTGAGTTCATTGAAACCTGGCATTCAAAGCAGAACTCGATCAATGAGCACTTGGACATTGAAGTCGCTTACAACCAGTGCGAACCAGGCCCCATGAAGCCGCACTGATGATGCTGCCTATTCAGGCAACGAAACGTCTGCACAATAATCGCTCAGCTCGGAGAACAGCTCAAAACCCCAAGCAAGGTCTGCTACCGTTTTGCAGTGTTTTGTCAACGGTGGTTAATACGTTATTTTGTCAAGTTCATTGGCGTTCCGATTTTGCCTTCGGTTTGGCTAGGATTCTTGTGGAGCAGTGAAGTGCATATTTCGGAATCAAGGCATAGGAAGATTGTAACACTATTGGATGGTTATCTGGTGTCTTGCTGCCCAACCATTTAGTCACATCACTAGCAAAATATAATGCTTTCAGGCGCTAACCCCCAACTAATTATATTTGGACATCAGGAACCCTACTATTTAAGTCTCCAAAATGACTTCCTTTCATTATAGTAAAGACGATAAAAGGCATATTCAAACGGTAGGGAATGAAGTAGCCATGCATATAGCGCAAAGTAGGATAACTTGATTTAAGTATGTAACAAATAACACGCTTTTGCTTTCGTGTACTTTGCATTCATGACGCTTAATAAATGTTACACGATGCATTTTGCTCCCATTTTCTTCTCTGCAGAATGTTACTAGTATGGAGTAAAATTATGAAAATTGGTTGTTACTCACAGTCAGTGAATAACTTAGTATAAAAAGTAAATATGATGTTCGTAGCAAGTAGAAGTCACTATTGAACTGCACACAATAATCTGCCTCGATCAGGAACCGAACCCCGGTCCCACCAATTACCGGTCCGCTGCTCTACCACTGAGCTACCGAGGGCTGATGATCAGGTGCGCAATTTAATACAGGACTTCTGCTTGGTGCGAGACGTATTGCCAATGAGCTCACAGTATCTGTCCAGGTGTTGCAGGTTAGCTCACTCACTCGGCACTTCCCAATGGAGCGAAGTATCCGTCCTTCTGATTTCTAAAGGGCGATGGTAGATTACTTGTATGCTTGACACATCCCGTAGGATGGTTGCGGTGAATATGATGAAATCAAAATATGTCTGGGTCATCTACCGAACGTCTGCCGAGATGAATACTTTGATAATTAACATAAGTGTAAGGTTAAAAAAGACGATTATCGAGCGGAAACCTTCAGAAAGACACTGGGGTGCAGTAATCGTTGATGTAAGGAATGAGAAAAGTAAAATATGGTCGCTCACTCGAGTCCATTTGATACATAAATCCTGCTGAAAAGCATGCTTGCCGTAATCCGCAATAGAGGAGTTTAGGTAACAAAATGCTGGGAGCTAAGAGTACCATCCAATCGTTTTTTGAAAACGTCCAAGGTAGGAGAGGATACAAATGAGTCTTGGAGTGCGTTCCAGGCTTGGCAAACCCGAAGGGAAAAGTGATTCCGTCGACACTGTAGACGGCCATATCGTTCCTTCAATTTTAAACGATTACACCTGAGCTGCGGGTGGTGGCTTAGTTTCAGCAAGTGACGGCATACGCGGTTGGGGTCACTCCATATCTGATACGCTAATATGAGATCACCGCGCAGCCTTCGATAACGCCCGCTGAAAATTTCCAGCAACTTGAGTATTCGGTAGTAAAAAAGTGATAGCGCAAGCCCTCGACATTCTTTGTTGCTGTTCTTTGTGGTGTCACTAATGACTCTAGGCCGCATTTCAATCAAGTTTGCCAAGCTTGGATAGCGTGTTCTACGTGTGGGCGCATGCAGGAACTACGTATCTTTGGGAAGATTGATGGGTCAAATCTCCCGAATGCCCCTCGCAGCATGCCGACGTGCTGGTTGCCGGTATTCCAGCTACATCAGCATGTTTTTTGACAGTTGAGCTCACTCTGTACGATCACACCAAGGTCAAGTTCATGGGAGCTGGTTTGCAGTCCGGTTGCCCCAAGTAAATAGGTGTAGCCATGTGTATTGCGTAAATGTACAACGCGACATTTGTCTGCGTTAAATGGCAAGCGTTTTGAACTGACCAGTTCGACACCGTGATAAGATCGCTCTGGATCCGTACATGGTCGTCCGGTCCTCTGATGCTTCGCCATGTCTTGAGATCCTAAGCGAAAATTAGAAAATCGGAAGTAATCGATCTCGCCAAATCGTTAATGAACACCAAGAATAGAAGAGGCCCACGCACCGAGCCTTGTGATACTTCACACGCCACTTCGATTGCATTAGAAAATGATCCTCGGACTCTTACCACTAGCCGCCGTTCCTGGAGAAAATTGCCAACCCAACTCAGGATTGGGTCGCCAGTGCTGTAATTCCGAAGCTTCTGAAGGAGAATGCGCTGGTCTAAGCAATCAAACGCTTTTGAAAAGTCCAGGTAGATGACATCGACTCCTACCCCATCATCAACAGCTTCAGTCCAGCTATTACGTGAAATTAATAGGTTAGTATTACATGCACGATTTTGACGAAAGCCATGTTGCTCTAGAGCTATTAAGTTGTGGCTTTCCAGATACTGCATCAACGCATCAGCGATGATTGATTCCATGACTTTGTATAGTACGAGAAGTAGTGTTATTGGACGGTAGTTGGTAGGGTCAGTGCGGCTACCTCCTTTATGGATAGGAATGATGACCCATCGTTTCCATACTAGTGGAATACAGTTCTCTTCTAGATATCGCTGATAGAAAACAGCCAGTGGTTCTGCTAGATCACTAGCTACCGCCTGCAGAGTCTTTTATCGAATGTTGTCAGCTCCTGGAGAACTATGGATACGCAAGTATAACAACTAATTCAACACCGCTTCCGCAGTGAAGGTGATGTTTTCTAAACCAGGTGGTGCAGTATTAGAAATGAGAAGAATGTTAGGGTTCGTTACCTGTTAGAAAGTTTGGGAGTAATGAAGCCGTAGGCGATTAGCTTCTTCTATTGCTGATCGCGTTCAACTATCAACCATGAATAGCGCTGGAACTCCCCGCTTCACATTTCGAAGACCGTTAACGTGCCTGTACAGGAGTTTGCGGTTCGTGCAGAATCGCTTCATTAACTCCTGCTGATGAGTGACCTTGTCTTCGCGGATCAGTTTCACACAGAAGTTACGAGGTGTCAAGTATGCAGTCCAGGTTTCGGCGTTCGGTCAGTCCTGGTGATCTCGCCATGCCAAATCTCGCCGGGACATACATTTACGTGTTCTGCTCCTCAGAAATGGCTTATGCTTGTTTTTGGGTTGAAAGGACTTCTTTTCCCATGCGTGCGCAAGCAGTGTGCTAAAATTCCTTGTAAAGGTTTCCCAGGCAACATCTGGGGGGCACTCGGTTAAGAAAGTCCAAGATGTATCCTTAACAAGCTTAGATAACACGTTATAGTGCGAGATAGTATGCACTTTATCATCCTCCTTTCCAGGGTACTCCGCAAAGCAAATATAGTCAAAGAGTAGAGTAAGATGATCACCACGACCCAGTTGTGTGCTTGTAACTATCCCGTCAACCATGAGTTCTTCGTTAGTTAGCACAAGATCCAGTATCGACAGCTTGTTAGCAGTTCGAAATCTGGTGGGAGAGATTAGGTGGTTGTAAAGAGGGTGGTTAGCAATAAGCTCTTGCAAGCAGGCTTTAAACTGCATACCGTCGGTTGCCGGCGTTTCTATGTCGTGCACATTAAAGTCTTCCGCGATAAGAATGTGGGTGTAGGACTTGTTCAAAGCAAGCTGAAAACGTGGTTCAATTTGGAGTCCATTTCCGACATTGAGTTTGGTAGGCTATAAATCACGGCTAGTAGACATGTGTCCTTGTTTCGCAACCACAGGCGGCACTAAAGCGAATCGGGAGCTGGGACTTCCGGGTGATCGATAACTTCATAGTAAAGAATCACACCGCCACCCCTTCCGGTTCTATCGGTCCGAAGCAGCGACATACCGGGTAAATTGATCTCAGAATCGGTTATCTTAGGGTTTAACCACGTCTCTGTAATCATGACGAGAACCCGCGGTTGTAAGGCATGAAGTTCTCTAGGTTAGGCCAACTAGCTTAGAAGGACTTTTGCGTTTGTGTAATGCAAGATAGGGTTTTTGTTGTTAGGTGTTCATTGATGGATGTCAAGTTTGTGTTAGTTTTTAAGCTGGCCCTTAGGTGGCCGACCATTAATGATTTCTTGGTTGACGTATTTCAGTCGTGTTGCATGGCATTATTTAGCGTTCCTGAACATACGTTTCACTCGTGCTGTGCTCGGTCCTCTTGTGTGCCGTGAGCGCTGTTACATCGGTCTCTCAGCAGGACTGTGCAAATAAAGAATTTGTTGCGTTTGCTAGTTCCATTGAATTGCTTCCGACTTTTGGTCGTTCGCCTGCTGCCTTAAGCGGGATCTCTGTTGGCAACCTAGCTCGAAACTTTAACCAGCTACCCGACAGAACTTGCGTCATTCCCTCGGTGTGTAGTATTACTTTCATTGCCCTTGAACCGCAGCCCTTGTAGTTGGGGGACGACGGAACTCTTGTCAGGGATTTAGCAACAACATTTTCAACAGGGAGTGCTTCGCAGATGTAGCCCCACTGCGCTCGGTCATGTGTTTGTGCATCGTGATCAGAAGAATGCAGAAGTTCAGGAACACTATGAACAAATATTGTTTTCCTGCTATCCCTATTAGGAACGCCGCGTTGCTCAACCGCCTCTTTTGGGCGATCTTTCCAAGGTAGATCAGGTAATATGCGCACTCCGCTCGGTGAGTTGCGTAGACGAACTGCTGAGAGCAGGACGGCCTCTGTTTCATCTGCTGAATTTAGTGTTACTAGAAGAATTCGAGGTTCACCAGAGTGCACTGAGGTCGGGTGATGCGTTACGCGTTGCAGCATTTCAGGCTCAACCCGAATACCAATCGCATCGCAGACGGAACTCCACTGGTTACGATCGTCTTGCAACTTGCTTTTTATTGTGTCAGATTTGGATTCGGGAACACTGGTGCCCACGAGAGTTAACGCAGCATGGTTTTGTCTATCGAGTGTTGGCTTTATACTCTTTGCCGGCAAATCGGGTTGTTTAGACGGCGCCACTGGATTTGACGGTCAAACCTGCTTTGCGCCACGCGTGCTCGGTACTGAAGATGGACCTATGTGTGTTCCTCCCGGCGTGTTTGTTGAGGCAATCGATGCGTACGTTACCTGCTTGTTATCTGCACCGGATTTGCTTCGGCTCTGAGTTGTCGGTGTCATGGCTAAATCTCCAGGTGAAGCGTCTATAGTTGGAAAAGTGGAAGCAGGCATGTTTGAGGTTTACCCCACTTATGGGAGTGAGGTGACCCAGTGAGTCTATAGTCACAGACGCTGCAGTGCGGTTGGAGCGTCTAGCTCTTTTCTTCGGTTTAGACTCAGAGCTTACTTTGGCCGGGTGAAGTAATATCGTGGCCATTTTTACCTCCGTGGGAGCGATCTTAGTATTTACAAATTGCGCGATTATTTCAGTCATCCTACCACATTTTTTCATGAGCAGAGATAATCAGTTGACAACTGGAATGACTTGACACGTTGGGCAAAACCAAATTGTGTCAGCAACTTGGATTATCTGTCTCACTTCTCGGACGGATTTGTCTGCACATTGCGTCCAGTAAGATCTAATGCAGCTAGAACAGGTAATACTGATCTTATGGACTTTACTGCAATTGTCTGCGCAACATAGGCGACGTTGAACCAGTCGTCCTATTATTGTTTACAGTAAGGCTTATCTAAGCGCTCACCTTGATGAGTGTTCTTTGCGCTAGGGGTGGCTTACGAATAGGCCAGATCGCGCACACGAATTGAAAGTCGTTCAACCGCACCAAGTTCAGACGGTAGAGGCAGATGGAGGTCGTAACGAGCAGACTGTCGGATTCAACGATCAATCGACTTGCAGTGGTACACACACACCCACACAAAGCGGCAGCATGTGTTACTCAGCTTGCCTTAACCGACGGTGCAGGTGGAGCGCTGATAAGCGTCCATAGAGCTGCCCAGTTGATGAGCGGGGCAAAAAGGCTGTAACTTTGTTATACTGCAACTTGCAGGGATGGTTGCCACGTAGTTTGTGAGCCCTCAACTTCTTCCGAATGAGACGAAAATCTTTTTCGAAAGACTGGTTTGATGTAGTTACACAAGTGGAATTCGGCAACGAATATGCCGAAAACTGGGTACTAGAGCAAGAGTATACTCCACACAGGTTAGATCTAAGAGTTGAGAAGCGCTAAGTAGAGCTCGTCGAACTGGTTCGAAAGAGCGCACGCACAATATTGTGTGGGGAGAATTGGAGTGGCCACAGAGGACAAAGCGAGAGCCGTGCGGCGGCACGGGAGGGTGTCACAGTATGACATGGTTTACTGTCCCCAGTAAGCCTTCGAGCCAACGAGGATTGTTTCTTTGATGTAAGACTTCTGCGTAAGCATCGGCTAACTAAAGTATATGTTATTTGTCTCTTGAATCCAACAGAAGCGCACATACTGTTGTACGCAGCACAGGCATGTATAGGTTGCAAACATGCAGTCGTTCACGCTGACGTCGAAAAAGCGCGAGTGCACCAGGCTAGACCCACCGACCACTCAGTCGAGCAAAATGGTTTGTAATCATAGCAGCGATACACTGGAGTAGTCACTGGCCACATGCATGAATAGGTGATCCAACTTTGGCATTGTCTCGTTCTTCCTTCTACTGTGCACGAATAAACTCAGTTTATAACGGGAACTAACAAGAAAAACCTCGTCTCCGACCACTGTCCATAGAATCTTACGCCGTTCCTTGGGTTATAGATGTGGGAACAAGTACTTCATAGCCGTTGAAAACACAGAGGCTTACAAAGCTGTAGAACATATTGAATTGTGGAGATTGGGAAGACACTCATTAACCGGTTGTGGTGATGGACTGGCATTTGTAGTACGAATTCTAACGGTCCAACAAAGTACGGATGAAAATGGCCGCCATATATTCTGATAGGACGTGGCCTCGGGCATTTGACGAAGCGATCAGCACATGACTGTAAATAAAGGAATCGGTGAAAGTGAGGAGGGGATCTTACAAAGTCCAAGTGTAACTGACAGAACCGAGCTTTTGGGGCGGAGAGTGGTGTGCCCACCTTCTTTGGAACATTGACAGCTGAAACTGGCTCGAGCCAGTTATAAACATCTTTGTTTGCACTTGGCCAAACGGAACGCTCAGTGATCGGGTTGGAAGTGTTCGGATAAAGGAATAAAAGAGTGAATAATGTGAGCCAAATGCTGAGTGTTTGTTGTGTTATGGACTCTTTTATGCTTACTTGCATGGGAAAAATTACGCTCGTTAGGTGAAAACTTGTTTCCTCCCTGGTTCCTGCCTTGTGTGAAAATAAACTAACCATGAGCGGTCTAGAACAACCTGTGGAAGAGTTACAAAGAAAATTTAAGCCTGTGGTATGGTGAGGAATAAGTTGCATCTGCAGTTCCGTGGCCTGCAGATTGTGAGACAGGTCTTCCTCATTCGTCATTTTTCTGCCATAGCGTCAAATTTGATAATATGAAAAGAGGGAAGAGTGAGCTTGTAGCAAAAGAGAAGCTAGTGACGAAGTTGGCGACAATTGAGACAGCGCCAGTCAGCATCATACTACGCTACAAAGCATAAGTGTGCAGTCTTCCGTGGTAAATCTTTATCCTCAGACGAGTTTAAAACGAGATTGGGTCCCTCATCATAGATGTAGACGCTAAAACCAAGCTTCTTATGGTGTCGTAAATGACAGATAGCTAAGCAGACGGCAAGCAGTTTTCTATCAAACGTGCAGTAGCTGGATTTCCCTGGTTGCAGGCCATTGGAGAAGAGACAAAAGGATTGGCACTGCTCAACAACATGTTTGAACATCGAACAAAGATATATCACGCGTAAAGTAGCAGATGTTTAATAAGTCAGGTGGGGAGATTAGAATGCAAACTAAAAGATTCAAAGGATAACAGAATCGTTTGTGCAAGCCTCTACCGTTTTGACTGGGAAGCTGCGTAACCGTAATTTGAATGGGAATTGAATGGACACAAAGTAATCTGGGGAGCGATTATAGTACGCGCAATGCGTAAGAGAAAAGAAAGAAAATATGAAAAAGACCAAACTCATTGGCCTGTTGCGTCCTTTGACTGATGGAATAAGTACATCCACTCTAGGCGCTTCTTAACGATATTCCACACTAACAGCGTTTAAGCACTGAAGTGCAGGAAGTGAAAAGGTGCACGTTTGTTGGTAGTGAGAGGTTGACGCCCGAACACAAAGAGTTATATAGTGTAGCGCAAATGTTTAAGTGCCTCATCGAGACTTCTTTTTGGTTCGTCAGTGTGAGGGAAGATACACAGTGTATTTAAGGTGGGCGTTCCAAGATTGGTACAAAAGAAGTGAATAGAAATTCCTGCGACATTCCAACTGGCCATACTGTGCGGCCAACTTCAGCTGGTGACCTTTCAGAGTTGTCTTGTGATTCATCTTCAGAAGGTGACGACGCGTGTTTCGGATTATTCAGGAGCAAATATGTTGTTATTAAATCGCCACAGAGGCGTCATTATTGTCCACTGTAGACCCCTAGAGCATTCGGTTTCAGTTGGTAAGGGAGAAGAAACATACCCTTTCCTCTCTTGGTCGCCCTACATTGCGGATTTTAAAGTGCGGTGAGTTCGCACTTGGGCCAGGGTTACCAGGCCCGAATGCTCGGTCTAAAGTGAAAAACAAGATTCACTTGTGCTATCACACCTAGGCCGCATTCAGTAGTAGGGCGCCCCAAAACTTGATCCCTTAGCCTGTATTCACAAGTGCATTGACGGCGTATGCTCAGTGACTTATATTTAGTAACGTTGAAATGAAGCAGTACTGAGTCACCCATTCGTTTGACCTGCCAAGTTCAAACTGAAGTGCTACGTGGTCACCTGTTGTTTAATGATCCGCAATATCTTGAGATCGTCCGCGAAGAGTAAGAAATCAGAAGTGATCACTTCCGCAACAAAGTTTATATAAATCAAGAATAGGCGTGGGCCGAATACTAAGTCCTGTGACACTCAGAACTGAACATAGATTGGGTCAGTATTAGCGTCTCGGACAGTCATACAGATTTTTAACATGCTCCGGAACACTAGTAGCACGGGTTGGCTAATAAGTTTTTCATCTGTTCGCCGAGTTTGCGAAATTCGTTTGCATACGTTTCGCAACTATGCGAGGTGGCATCGTCAGTGCGCTGATAAGCAAAGTGAAATCATGCTGATTGCATCGTCGACCATTGATCGAGGTGCAGGTGACATTTGTAAGTGATGGTCAGATCACGTCGGGTCAGGTAAGATTTCAAGAGTGATAGAGGCTTCGGCTTAACAAGCATCTTGCACCGGTAAGCGAACAAAAGCCGCCGGTACTTCAATGTCTGACTAACTTCCTCGACTTCTGCCAACGATTGAAGAAAAACAAAAGCCATCTCTGGATTGTCATTCTGTATGGGATTACAGTGACATGGCGCAATAAAATTACAGTGTTTGAAAAAATTTTCAGACTAGCAACTATCTAGGCCATTTTTAATTACCTTTACGGTGCTACGTACTATTAACGCTGGAGGCAGCTTAACCCCAATTATTTACTGCATGATTCAAAGAGAACTTCGCCCTGATATTTAACCTAGACCTCAGATGCTTGAGCTTCAGGACATGCCCTCACAGGCGATCTGACAAGGCTAGCTCAAACAGTTCAGAATGCTGGATACTGCTAAAACCCATCATAATTTTAAACCTCTCTAGGAGGTCCATTCTTAGTCTGCGCCTTTCCGTTAAATACAGTCCTATGCTCCTTAGGCGTTCAGTTCAGGGTTTTCACCTAAACCGTCAGTCATCTTAATCGCCAGATGTTAAATTTTCTATACAAGCGAAATCTTTCCGGTGGTACGATACCCAAGCCTGTACATAGTATTCCAGATGAGGTCTTAACGCCACTTTTTATAATGGAAAAATAACCTCGGCGGTAGTGTTTCATAAAGGTCTTTTGAGGCGCAACAGCTCATTTCGCACAATGTTGGCAGTATGCTGACATTACCCTGAAGGTTTGAAGTCATTCGTCAGAACGATGCCTATGTCTAAAGCGTCATCTGCAGGTCGCATGTCTAGATGCCGACAGACGTTAGCACCGTAATCCCTTCATTCCAGGAAGTCAGCGACTGGCATTTGCTGGCGTTTAAAGGCAGATTCCATATAACAGACCAATCCGATACAATGCGTAGGTCCTTAGATAAGGGGTCTCGATTACTCCTACTGACGATCTTCAGATAATAAGAAAAAAATAACTGGGGTGATGGAGAAGAGTAGCCCAATCGTTGATAAACATGAGAAACAGTAATGGTCCCAAAGCAGAACCTTGGGAAACACCACTGTGAGTAGTGCGGATGCACTACTAAAGGTTCTTCCACAAAGAACTTAGCAATTCAAATCAATATTTGATAATTCAATATTTGCAATGCAATATTTGATAATGCAACCCAAAACATTCCAGTGGAAACCCGAGTTGAAAGCTTTGTTAAAGTCAAGGTACCAGACTTCAACATAGATTCCCTCATCAAGACAGCTGGTTATTTTAGCTAACAAATACAAATGATCAATAAGATATGATTTCTTCTTGACAAAATCATGCTGCTCGGCACAAATTAAGTTGTGATCAACAAAGTTCTCACAAATTCGTTTTAGAATAAGCTTTTCCAAGCGTTTGAGTAAAACGATGGTTAGACTTACACTACTGTAGTTGACGGGTAGGCTTTTAGAACCTCCTTTATAAATCACTACAACAACTGCCTTCGTCAAGTCCTGTGGAAGCCTATCGTCCAGTAGTGACATATTGAATATCCTAAGTACATGGTTTTGGTGGATGTCAGTCAGCGGTTTGACAATGGCAGGTCCAGTCAACTTATTTGGGTTTAAATTAGCCAGTACTCCGAAAACTTCCACTGTTATAAACGGAGTATCCAGCATTGTATTGATATTTTTATAAAAAGAAGGTGAGGCTATAGGAAGCTCATCGTCCTTACGAAGTAAGTTTTGAAAAACGCGTAGGAACACCTCTCCCTTGGTTACATCTTCTGTGCAGTGACAACTGGTATCGACAACTAAATTACCCACTCCTTGCCTTAAAGATGGCTTTGGCTCAACAATATTATTATACATCTCTTTTGCTTTTATATTTGAGCCAGTCTGACTTCATATTAATACTGTGCTTGTCACTGCACCTTGATTGCTGTATTGCAGCATTGCTTGTACTGCATGCAACATGTAAATCCTTTCGAATCTTGAAACTTCCAAGAAATGCTACGCTTCTTTTTCACACGATTACTACTGCGGCACCACTACCTATGTTTATTGTACTGTCGCCTGAGGCGTAGCGGTGCAACTTCGTCTAGTACCTGAGCAAGAACGCTCTTAACGAAGCTCTATCTTAGTTTCATTTTGGCCTTCTCCAATTCAGCAACTCAATTGAGTTCACTTCTCTAGTCCGTAACCGATTTAGGTCGGTGAGACCAAGGTTCCTCACAAGTCGGGGCTTTTCCCGGAGCGCTTTCCTATTTAAAATGTAGGTAATGACACCGTGTTTACTTTTACCTATGGGAGCTTTAGCTTGCACATTTGACAAGTGGCCTTATTTGGACTGTACAACCTCTAATGATGAAGGAGTGTAACTAAGACGCTTTCATGTTGGAAAATCAACTTCCTGGGAAAAGACATTTCATTGCACTCACTTACAATTTCCGTCTCCAGAGTTTCCATGGTATTGGAAGCATGCTATCAATTTGCGTGTAGGAGGTTTAAATCCCCAGTGATCACAGAGTTCGGTGCAGCAGCCGCTGCCTGTTAGAGCAAATTAAGAAGCTCCACATCCTCTACTCGCGTAGACAAACACTATGGTACGCACATATTATTAGCTCTAAGCGGCCTCCCACTCGCAGAAAACATGGGACAGCTTGGATAGCTATTGCTTTCATAAAATACGAAGTTTCCCAATTTCCGTATTGTCTGTTGAAAAGGAGAAGTACGCCATCACCTGCCTGTTGCCGAGGTCTACCTACTCTGTACCCTGAACATCCTGACAGTAAGTCACTCATTTTATAATCATGTGACAATCAGGCTTCGGCAATCGCACTCACCACAGAAAACGTACATCCTATTTATTCCTTCTGCTACAATTGCTGGTGTACCACGCTCTTTGTCTCTCTAAATTCCCCGT
Organism: Dicrocoelium dendriticum; assembly: GCA_944474145.2. Lineage (NCBI taxonomy): Eukaryota > Metazoa > Platyhelminthes > Trematoda > Plagiorchiida > Dicrocoeliidae > Dicrocoelium > Dicrocoelium dendriticum. Next base: position 134,787,349 of record OX104063.1, read on the forward strand.
TGACTTAATGCGCGGGCGAAGAGTCTGAGGTGATAAGCCGTTTCTTGACGTAGTTTTATGTGTTTGCTTATTCCAATAACCGGTTTCTCAAGAGTAGTATGTAGTTCCTGCGGGTGCTCACGAGATAAGTTCAATGTTTCGGAACTCACGCTAGGTGCCTTTACAGTATGATCTACGACTGGACTTTCATTTTGTGTTTCATTAGACTCAACCACCTTGCTCTTTATCTGCCATGTATTTCACCTGTACACACCCTTGTAGGACTAATCTTTGTAGCGCCCAAAGTACTAGTACTCTGGGTCACAGAAGTGCACTCCATCCCTGCAGATAGCGAGGCCACCTCTGTTGAATTTGCAGCTTCAGATGGCTTGGGTTGCCTGTTCTCCGCCAAAGATGATACTTTGTCCGTTTCTTCATTGTATGTTGCTACCGTAAACGGTATAATTAAATCATGTGTTAGCACCACACGTCCAACATTCCAATAATGACTGTGACCATTCCTCGTAGTCATGGATTTAGTAATCAAGCTAGCTTTAGTACCTCCAGTAAGGCTTATTTGATGGGGTTTAAGCTTCAAATGAAGCGTGTCTAGTGCTACCTGACACTTACCATTGGTAAGAATCAGCACAAATCCAACCCTGTTTAGTAGCAAGTCATCGCGTACAACATTTTTGAACTTTACCATGATACACCAAGCATATCCCTGATACCGTAGTACTCCTACTTTCCTCCAATTGACTACACGCTGTATCATTTGATGCCGAATGGAACGGAAGACCGGTTATACGAAGGAGATCAAATACCCGTGTTTTGTCTAATTCACGTCAAGGCTTAGATTTCAGTATTACCGACTTCACTCTGTTGTGGAAAAGAACTTTTCTTTGTCTGTCAATAACAAGTTCCACACTACGTACGCAACACGCCAAAGACAACTTCAATTCAGTACCTTCCGCTCGCAAAGAACCAATGAGTATACGTTGGTCATGAGTCTTATGTGCCGCTATGGTGAATCTATGCAAATACTTGTTGTCATCATTGTCCTGCTCCATACAGACCTTTGAATTGGGATCCAAAAACTACCCCGTACAGGGTGGGCTTAAGGGGCTACTAAAGACACAGTGGAAGCGAATCCACTTCAACTGAGGATCTCGAGCGTACAGATCAATGGACTACTGGTCAAGCGTAGAACAGTTATTTTGATACAACAACTGATATCTGCCGCACTGACTTCCGTCTCTGACTGCGACACAGCAACTGCTCTCGCTGCATTTAGAGATGAGCTCTATGGTTATGCGTTTTGCTCATCTACTTATGAGTAAAACATTTAAGGTTTACAATAGCCAAGTGAAACCCTAGGAGCAAATACAACAAAGAAAAACAGTTCGATGCAAGTGCGTGACGAAGAAAAATGAATAAATACTTACAGTGACTTGTACAATATACTATAACTGGAGTGAACATCTTAAGGAAATCTACAATAAATACAGTAAAAAATAAGAACAAAGGACAACAAACTAAAACGAACTCCCGCGATGTTAACGGAGAAAGCTTTTTTTGAATGGCTTCCTCTCCGTGTCTGGTTAGGGTGTAGTATTGCTTGTTGCCCTAAGTTACGATATGTTGAAAACGCATTTGTAATAATAATAATAATAATAACAAGAGTAATAAGCAATCGCAGGTTGGTAACAGTCACATAGCAGCTATTGAACAGCGTCATGGAAGACATCCAATTTACATTGGAACTGGAGAATGAAAGCCAGATATCTTTCCTGGACCACTTGGTAAAAGTAACCATAGAAGGGTAGCTGCGAATATCAGTTCAAACAAAAGGCACACGTGCGGACCAAATTCTGGACTGCAAAATCAACCACCGGAAAAGCTAAAAGTAATCTGTGTGCGGACACCATTTCGCAGAGTGCTAACATACTGCAATATCACGGATGCAAAGAAACAAGATGAAAACCAGCTATTTATTGTTTCCAAGTCAACGGATACCCATGAAGCTTAATCCGAACGTGTCTGAATAACAACAACGCAAACTGACAGTCTACACCCACAACTCGGAGATGGGTTGTTTTGCATTATATGAAGAACATATCCAAAATGGTGGCCAGAATGTTAAGACAGCTTCATCTCAGCTAAGCACACAAATAACCTGCCATGTTGAGGAAAAGCCTGTCAAAACCAACAAGGAAAACTGGGAACTTATGAACGACGAAATGTAGCCTAGAGATAACGAGCATGTCTCGTTGACTTGCGGCGCGCGTTCCAACCCGCGTAAAGGCGGGCGTCCTCGCGGTATGCTCAGACCGAGTGCATTGATGAGGGCTGGAAATGCTGGTGATTGGAAATTCTGTAATGCTGATCGAACGACACAGGCCACAGCGATAAAAAGTGAGCAGGTTTCCGGAAGCAGATTGGTCAGCCAATCAGGAAATAGTTGGCCCGTAATCGTGTCCACTCTGCAACTGTCCACTACACGTGCAAGTAACCAAGCAGGCGTCAGCACGCGAAGGAGCACATACTTGTGCACCTTTAAGTCAAGGCTTGTGGCATGGGACCCAGAGAAGAAGCGCGCGGGCCCAATCCCGCCCAATCCTACGTGCACTAAGAAAGTCCAGGTGCATTTAGACAGAGTGAACGTGGCGAACAAGCATAAACCAATGGAAAGGGAGCCAGTGACACAATACGAATAACAGGGATGAGCCACTGAGACGGACTGTTGTAAATAGTGTATACACCCTACAAATGTTCGTGCGCAATCTTAATAAATGACTTCGTGATGGCGGCTCAGCCTTCTTGCTTCCCGGAGGGCTAAACGACAGGTGCAACTGGTGATGGTCGCACGGCAGCGAAGAGCCATTCCGGCCTCTCTCTGACACATTATTATTCCAATATGTATCCATTACGCAAATAACTATGTCGGCCAAACAAGAAGAACATTGGCAACAAGGATACATGAGCACAAAATTGCTTACAAAAATAACTATGCATCAGCCCTAGTTTCAATGTACGTGGACGAAGAAGAACTCAGCTTTGTTTGAGCCAAAACAGATGTTCTGAAAGGAGGCGAGACTAGGAGAAAAATGGAGTCCCTGGAAGCCTGCCTCTCAACGAGGGACTCAATGAATATGCGTATAAACACTGCATCATCCTACCAGCCAAACAGACGAAAAGAAAATTGGGGAAATTTAGGCGCTGATTGAATAAGAACAACTGCAGCTACGGCTTCAGTCACGTGGAAATTAATCGAACATCACGGGGTGCGGTGTGATGCCAACAATATTACATTAAACTGCAGTTCGAACACGGATCGACGATTTAAGCAGCAATATTACACTTTACACTGGCAGTGCCAACTCGCGTAGTGGCGAAACGTATGCAGACAAATTTCCGAACTCGGCGAATGGAACAGCATCTTATGTAGATGTCTTTAATGCATGAACTTACCTATCCAAAAACGAGTGGAGTCACCAATTACACAGCTTCCAAGGCTGCAAAAGAGGACGTCGTTTTTAGGCGGTCGAAGGCGTTTAAAATATCCAAGTACACAGCATCAATGCCGACACATCACTTGACGGTTGCAATCTTAGTGGATCCAACAAGTCGCAGGTTTTCAGGGCAATACTGGTTCTGGCGAAATCCATGCTGTTCTGTTGCCATGATTTTGCCTCGTTCCAAGTAATTCATATCGCTCCTTGAGTTTGGATAGTACCGACAGGAGTGTTATTGGGCGACAGTTGGCCGGAGCTGCGCAACTTCTGGCCTTGTGAACGGGAGTGACGACGCCATAAGTCCATATTACTGGATCTCCCATCTTTTCAAGACATTGTTGGAAGGATAGAGAGTGTGTGATGATTCGCCAAATTTAATGCAGCTAATTTCAGTGTCTTTGGACGGATATAATCAACACCAGGAGAGGTATGCTCGTGCAGGGAACAAACCTTTACAGAACACTTGCAGTCGTAAACGAGATGTGGTTAAGTCTTGTTGGTTGTATAACTTGTTTGAACAGCATAGACTGGGAATGGACGCTTTGAAGGTTTGGGCAGTATTGCTGACATAGGGCGTTAGCTGTCCCTTTCGCAGTTTGTGCTGGCCCAAGCTACGTGCGCAAGTCAGGAATCCTGCGCTGCAATTTTTCTAGTATATAAACATGTCAGTAAATGTGCTTTGGGTTTGAAGGAACCTTCGCAGCTAGATCTTGTTGTTGCTTTAGTTTATCCGCACGTGCCAGGCTAACTCAGTGATTTTGGTGGGCAATGTAGACTTCCTATGCGTTGAGACCCGGTGACTCCGTGTAGGTTCGGCAAAATAAATTCCGTGTGACTATGCATTTCACCATCATGCTGAGTATGAGTGGCTTTGCTCAAACGATGCGCGGAGGCCTGTTTCTCGAAAAACTGGCCACTAACATGTTGAATTGATGAATAAATGCCCAACAGGCAACAGCGGAGGATGGTTCAGGCAGAAGCGACCAGTCCTTTGCATTAGTGAGTGCGGTCAATCCATGATTAGTTGCTAGTCATCGGCGTTTTCTGCGGCATAATCTGCATAGCAGACGTAGTGGAACAAGAGTGTTGCTTGATCGCTGCAGCTCAAAGGGCTAGCTGTCGTACCGTTTCGCTCATAAGCACCTCGTTGGTGAACACCAGATTAAGGAGACTTGGTTTGTTCCCTGTCCTGAATATTGTGGGATGACAGCGTGGTATTCCAGCCGTTCCATTTTGAAATCATCATCCAGACCAGCTGGGGTCTTTGGGGCGTGCAGATTAAAGTCCCCGACCAGGAGAATGTGCTTGTGTGTGGTGAGTTTCCATAGTGGAGGCTAGGAGATTGTCCATTTCTAAATTGGATGATGGGGGGTGGTACACGGTGTTCATTAGATATGTGTCAGTACGAGTTAGGTGAAAATGGCACCAAATTGCATTTACAATGTGGACCTCTGAGTCGTCCATAAGATCAAGATATAGGTCATTGCACTAATAGAGCATGGAATTATGTGTACAGAAACGTACGTAAACTTGTACATAAACGTTTCATACGACCGATACTACTACCGTGTCCGACCGACACGGTTACTTAATTCCTTTCGTGACCTTTCCTATTTACTTTAGGTTGCTGACGCTTGTATATTAAGTTTCCTTTGGTGCACTTTCTTGCCATCTGTAGCCGCATGTAGTCATCAATCTTGACAGTTTAAACACCTCAGAAATCAATCCCAGCCCGATTTGACGCTTACCCTACACACTCGGTATTACGTAAACGTTTGGGTCTGAAGAGAGTTTACCGAAAAGAATGCCTAACCCTGAACCGATTTCTGGTCTTGATTCATCTGAGTATTGTTAATTCCCTAGCACAAACATCGCTTTATTTGTATTTACAGATATAAGTGACCGTAATCATGGTGAGGTAACTGAATCTGTATCAATCATATTATAGCACACGCGCAAGCTTTAAGTTGATCGTTACATATCTATTGTGCCACATATGGGATCAACGCTCAAACTTTTACTAAGTCAACAGTGCAATCTGTTATCTTCTATAGGTTAACTTCTATGTCAACTTTTATTATAAACACATCTGTGCTTGTACGTTGAGTTAGATTATATCGTGTTCCAAGTAAGATATAAAGTCTGAGCCTATTCTCTTATTCACCGGTAATCCAACTACAGTATCAAGTTTGCATGAGTCAGCTTGTTCTACAGAAAGCCAAATACTAGAGAAAAACAATATTCCTACCCTTATGGATTGGACCTGACATTTGTAACACGATCATAATCTGATATCTGAGAAATTCCACAATGCATGGAATCCCGAATTTCTTCCATAAAACCTTCTTGTAAACATGAAGAAATATACCAACGTAGCGGAATGCAAAGACGAACAATCATCACAACACTTCAGCATAATGAGAAACAAAATATTTAGACATCAAGGATGCGTATGTAGACCGTTTATATACCTGGGGTCTAAGCTAAGGCTACAATGACCCCGCTACACCAGAGAACTTCTGGAGTCCTTTCGGAATCGGCAGTAGCGCAAGGAGATTTGAGTGAGATTCGTAGTGCAGGACGGTGAGTATGTGTGCAATCGGTTCCAACAACTATACGCAGCCGAACATAGGTACACAAAATTGATTTCCTGAATACAAGGTAAAGCTAAATATTTTAGAAAAATTTTGCCGTTGCATTTCCATTGAACGAAGGGATCTTCGGACGCCTACCATCCATGAAACCTGAAGCCTGTGGAACGCACATGGGAAAAAATTTCACAGTGACATCCAGCCTGTTCATATGGTGTTCAAGTCCTGTTTAAAACTTAGCATTTATACACCCATGACGAGTGAGCTTTTAGTTGTACGACAAATGTTACCCACAAGTTAAAGCGGTGGTCATTCAGTAGTTTAGAAAAAGCTGCAACATCGAGCTACTACGCCAAGCTATTGTCTCTACAGACTTCCATCTATGTAGCAACTCTGATTTCTCAAAATACTGTGATCAGTTAACCCGCTATTTGAAGTTCTGCTTCAAAATGTATTGTTGGTTGGAGACCGTTCTCATCCGCGAAGATAGGTTTTTCTTCTTAGTAACTTCAAAGACTGCGCAGAGTCAAAGAAAAGGATTTTAAGACTTGTCGACTAAGATAAAAAATGAAATGTGCCGTCCTAACCACATTATTGTCCAAACGAAAGCTGGAAGGAGCACTTGCCGAGAAATACAGCATAACCTCCACACTTGACCACATCTACACGTTGGCCAGCTCTCAATGTTAACCAACTTATCATATCTTAAACGGACACTATGTAAGCCTTATGGAACCACACGTTGGTATGTTGACCATCTTTGTAAGCTATATGTTGACCACTTGGGCTATAATAGTCCGCACTAATTTAACCTCCATTAGTTGACTATTTGCGGGCTTACCATTGACGGTTCCCGAATGGCTAGTTTGTTCCGGTAACACGGTGGGCAGCGGGATTGCAATATGTGTACCCCTGACCCCCAAATCAGTGGACTTGGCGTTTGAGGATACATCATGTTCTCTGCGTGTATATGCATGCGCAGTTTGTGCCCGCCGTTAGCCTTCACGCGCACATGTATTACCTAGATCAATTTGGGTCCCCACAAATCCGCGCCCAGGTAATGCTCTAGAACCATCTATGTTCAACCTTCCTCACCGGTCCGCAAACACAGGCAAGCCTACGTCTTCCCCTAAGAACATGTGCCCACTCATCGCACAGGCTGCAATCTGGAGTTCCAGTGTCAGGCAACCCCACGAATAACCAGCAGATTCAGGCACTAGTTCATTAGCATCTTGGATTGTGGCGGGATTGACGTTTACACCCAACTTAATTTCTCTATACATTTTCCCGATTGATTGCATCCATCGGTCAATTGAAGTGCCCCATAACGCTTTGATTTGCATCTTTAAGCCGATTGAACGTGCTCATTAGTGCAATTGAATTGCATCCGGTATCATTTCTACGCACCAAGCGCGCGCAGTGACCTTGGCATTGAGCTAGTCCAAAGCAACCAATGACGAAAAATTTAATAACCCTTGCGTGAATGTATAAGTTTGTGATGTGGTGGTGTGTGGTGTTGACACCTTGGCGGCCTAGCTTGCATTCAGCAATCGTGACTAATCTGAAGCTAGTTCCACGTAGTTTAGGGGCACAAGGTTGTCCAAACGCATGATGCAACCGGGTAGAAGTGGACCACCAGGTACGTAAGGGCGTGCCTTGAGAATGGAACCAGTGGGGCTATGAACACGGTAATGCGACACCCCAGTAGTGATCTTATGGCCGGTTTTGAACGTCCTACCAACGCTAGGGCATATGACGGTACTGTGCCCGGATAGCAAAACAGTCAGAGGTGCATGGCTGCGAAGGGCCCGGGGTGGTGTGACGGGCCTGCGATCGGCGGTCTGCTAAGAGGTCTAGTGCCAAATATACTACTGTGGAAATTTTGTTACAAGACGAATAGACCATGCTTTGTTACAGCAGGCGTCGCTTACTCTCATGGTGGATGCAGTACACCGGCTTGCTTGTTCCTGCATAAATTGAGGTACTGAGACCGGGCTGTCGGCAGTTTGCATCGACCGATCTGTACACAATCACATACATGGGCGGACCGGCGCCGACCCAACGTAAGCGCAACTGATACGCATCCGCTGATTTCGTATCCCGTACGCAGTTGGATGATATGTTCGCATATGGGAATCACTGCATCGTTGCTTGGCATCTTTTTCAGGCCATTTTACTGGCTGTTCTCTAGCAAACCTACTTGACCGACACAGCATATCAGCGAGCAACACTGCAATTCGTTCCTCCGGTAGTTGGACCTGCAAATCCCATAATTCTGCGAGGTCGATAACAGTCAATTCCCTGTCCAAATGCCTGTGAACACTTGGCCCACAATCATAGATGGCAGTACAGTAGCATATAACGGAGCTAATAGATAACGCTTCACGTGACTCGCAGGATGGCCGTAATGAATGGAGGAAGTTTAACTAATGTATGTACCGATGAAATGAAGTGAGGCTTGGTGATTTAGCAGAGACCTTTGCATGATAGCTGGTATATATCCATTTAGTTACAACTAAGCTTTTGTCACGTTTTCTTTCCGGTAAGAAGCAGAAATTTCGAGAAAATAAATTTATACTTGAAATCCTCTCTATAATTCCAAAAAATAACAACAGAAGAAGTAGGTTCTAGGATGACACTGTTAGGAGGACTTAACAGATCTCCTCCAATTTTGCTGCGTCCAGATATCAAGACAGTCACTGGTGTGTGATTGCGAATGATCGGGGTCTGGAGTGCAAAATGTTATGGCATGCTTATAAGTAAAGCGACAAAAGTGGCATGCGCAACTTGCCCCCGAACTCTGGGTTAACAGGCAGCCACAGGGTTAAGTGAGAGACATCATGGGTCGCACTCTGATGAAAGGGCTGATGCCGTGATATGACTGCGACATTCTTGTTTTTAGGTGCGTACATGGCGAAAGATCCGTGCACCATAAGTCAAACGCAATACCTCATACCATCCAGCCCAGTTAATGTGAGCCACTGCACTTAACATCAGGTGCTTCCACTGGAGGTAGAAGTGTGATGTCTTGGTAGTTACTGTGTAGGCGGTCGCGTTGACGACTACTTTAGTCGATTAAGTGGTTCGTATACTGTCGAGCGTAGCACCACTAGTAATTAGCTGACGGCTCATGATGCTGCGCATAAATTGGCAAAACTTGGGCGCTGAATCGAACGCAGTCGAAGGCATGTGCCTCTGAAATGCCTCACAATAAGCGACAAACGTCGAGCTTGCATCCTGAGATGGATCAGTGGCTTACATCCAACACGCTGTCTTAGCGCACCCCATAGTGACTCTCTGCACTCGGCAATATGTAACGCACAGAAACACACAACTTCAACATATCATAGAAAATGCGTAACCGAACGATCAACAGAATGAATATTCCATTTCCCACACCACAACCCACACAGTGAAAACAGCTAAGTAACATGAACTTGTGACCCAAAAGTACTTAACTACACATGCCCTCACATCATTCGAAGCAATGTAGTCCAGATTGCTACGACTCATCCGGATACCATCTGTTTGGCTCTGACAACGCCTAACACGCAAACAGCCGGGAACTAGCTGCGAAAGCACTTAGACTGAACACCATCGTTTATACCCGCATGTCGAATCAGTGGCTTTCTGATGCAGAGCAATCAAAACACTAGTTCCAAGTATATAATTTTATATCAACAAATAGGAGTAATTTACAAATCAGCGCAATGCATTGCGCAGGCATAATTTCTTCACGTGGTCTATCAAGTCATCGCAGTGTTGTGACGTCACGCAGACTCGTGCCTCTGATATAATTCGCTCCATGAAACACATTCAACACTCGGTCTTACAGAATACATCCACAGGATCTCTCTGAAGCATCTCGGACTATCTTGGTCCCTTTGGGTAAAAGAGAGAAGTTTCGAGCGGCGCTCCATGACAGCGCCAATACCGAAATACGAGTGCGACAATTATGTTACCACTTGAGTGAGCCCTGCTTTGTTACAGCAGGCGTCACTTACAGTTAGACTAGTATTGAACTGACATAAGTAAAATGTGATAAGTCGGCAAAAGGTCTCCCTGATGAATACCCAAATTAGTGTCTACTGAGTAGGAGCTTTCTTCACAGACTCGTGCAATCTGCGTACGTGCAGTTAGTGGCGCAGCAACTACGTTAGGGACCCGGGGCGGGCGTAACATTGCCGCACCTTGCTGGCCGTTGTAAATCCATAAACGCTCACAATGGAGGACAGCGCTTAAATATTTCGTTGCATATAGCAACAAGCAAGGATCTAATTTTAGAGTACTGCCGTCAACGCAGGCGGTTTTGGTGTTATAGTACCCATGAGCAAGGATTACTAATGCACATTTCGCGCATTACCTGAGGCAGTTGCATTGACGAAACTAACCACCGTCAAGTTCGCTGTCTATATTGAGAACTGCCAATCCGTGCACCTTGTCTGCTCCAATGATGATGGAAGGTAGTTCGCCATGACTTTGCGTTTTGAGAATGCACCGCCACAGCTGCCAATGCTAATATCTAAGGTAAGATATATGCATTGCAGATTATCCAAGGCGCTATTTTTGTAAGTGGATCAAAAGCACAGAATGGCCAATGATTTTGTGGATTCCTGAAGTTTATACAAAGTACTGCAATATTTTACTTCCGGCAGAGAATTCTTATTTGTCCACATCTTCGCCGCATTAACTAAGAGGAAAAACATAATTATAATCAAGCATATCTAACGGTGTGTAAATGCTAATTTGTTCATAAGATCATAAACTTGCTGCGATGTACATACTTTTATTAATCCAACTGTCTAGGTGAGACAGCATTTCCCGTATAAATTCCGCATCAAATCCCATCGATATTTCAAACAATTATTCACCGTCCATTCGTTTCTTTTGACGGACTCGATGTTTCACGCCTACCCCGATTTAGCGTAGTGTTTCCTTGATTCATCCGTTGCAATATCCACAATTTTTCATTTATTCTGTAGCAGCAAACGTTTTGACTCTGTAATCCTGACAGAACTTCGTTGCAGATCCAGGCCATCGGTTCAGACACATCTGTGCATCATTGATTCCTATGAGTACAAATACCTAAATACTTTAAAATAAAATAAACGGAAACAACAATACCGGGATCAGGATTAAAGATGCAACAGAGGTTGTGGTTACTTTTTCATCTTATTATGTGGAATATTTCAAAGAAGTGAATTGTTCCGAGTATTTCTTCACTATAATGTTTACAGCAAATGCTGGACTACTTCTTATAGCTTTTACAGTTAGTTGGGACTTGTACAGGTTCCTCGAATGAAGAGATTCAAGTAATATTTAGCTGTGAAATCAATGTTACTTACTGGTGGATCTTAAGAAACATGTAACAGAATGAGCCGTCCCAGGAGGTGCATGAAAACAAAGACTGAGTTATGCTTGGGACAAAGATAGATTTGGGGCTAATTGTCTAGATACGTCTCTGGTAACCCATTCTTTAGCGCGCCACACCACCACCATTGTCAAATGCCTAGCAACCACTGTCATCAATCTGAATTTCATCCTCCTCCCATACTCTCAAAGTCAGTTCGGAGGTTTCCTCTACCCTTTCGCTGCAGGTCTGAAGGAAGTTCAGAAACGACTCCTCTACCGTCACCACAGTTTCATTCATCTGAATTTTGTCTGACTCATCTGGATTGCCATCGAAAATTTAGAAAACCTTCTTGCTTTGTTGACTTTATCAATATTTCTCTTTCTCGCCTGCTCTATCAAAATGCTCACCAATTCATTTTGTAAGTTTGGCGACAGTGAAAAAGTAAGGATTTTCATTCCCAGCTAAACTGTCAACAAATGCTTGTCAACAAATGTACGATGCTGAATCGTTCCCTCTATGTTGTGCCCCCCATTTCACCTTGGATGTCTTCTCAGTGACCACATGATAGCCTGCCTTGCTTGGTGAGCAAATGGACAATATCAAGTATTCTAGCTAAAATTTCACTCAACCACTTTACTACAACTACTTGCTCCATTTTGTTAATTGCCTTTCCTTCAACTAGCCAGATAACTAGCTCCGTGCATTTGAGGAATGACTGAGCACGCCAGTTACTGGATCCGTGTTCAGCTGCTTTTAGATTTAATTTCCAACAGTCGAAAACTAGACTATCCCATTGAAAACATCCAGCAGCCGCAATCAAACAGGACCTCTTTTGAAGGAGAACACACTATTGGTGTGCGCAATCCCTGCTCACCGTTTCTCCAATCCCGAAAAGTCAGTTCATGTTAGCTTCATAGTCAGCTTTGCATTCATTAACAGTAGCACCACTTATGGAAATTTTGTTTGACATGCTGAAAGACAGTAGCTCCGAGCAGGACAAGCATAGTATGAATTCCATGAACAATCTCGACAGCCCACTGTCAGAAACCCCTGTAATCGGTTGGTGTGCGTGCAAAAGTGTGCTTTCATTTCCAATTCTTTAAATTCGCGCTTCTTTTGCATCAGCATTACAAAAATTTCCCGCTGCTTCCAAACAGTCAATGTAGCTCTCTGTTACTTAGATATCAACGTCTGCAGTACCAAACTCAACTTGGGTAAGAAATTGAGTATCATCCTTGGTTTTTAACACTTCAGTCATGGAATAAATTCGAGTGTCACAATACGCTATTTTCGCGGCACATAGGAGCCCGGTACGAAAAGCTTCCTACGCAGTGCTCCAAGCAGCTTAATGACATTGATGGCTTGCAATTTTGCTACATCTGTGAAGTACCTAATTATGGTACATGAAGTTCTAACAGGTGTCCGACTGACAAACCTTATGTACGCGGACGATATGGCCCTCTTTGTGTCTGACCCAATGGCCATGTAAGGAAACTGAAACGACTGACGTGTAATGCTTCACGCCTCGGCATGCGTTTGCACCTTCACAGTGCAAATTAATGGGACAGAATCGGGACGATCAGCCAGCTCTGCTGGCTGTCTTTATAAAGGGGAACTTCATGGGCAATCCGAAATGTATTGAACGAAGCAAATATATGTATGATTTACCGGAATGGTCAAACGGTCTATTGGACACGGGTGCATTCGAATGACGCACTCCCTGCAAGTAAGAGGACACGACGCATGGTATTGACCTGCATAGCGTCGAAATCTTTAGGAAGGTTTTGCGATGCACTCCTCAAAGGCTGACTGCTGTGGCATCGGAAATTGTCGAAGCCAGAATCTGTGTAGGCAGTGGATGGAGTGGAGTTATTGAGTGCGTGGCGGCATGTCTTATGCTGTCAGTCTGCGGGGCGTTGGTGAACGGATCTGAAACAGAAGGCGTACATCAGGTCACTCCCAGTCCCATAGCAGGCAGACAGGTACATGTGGGGACCTTGTACAATGAACCACCTGGGATCTTTAATGCGCCTATTGAAACGACACGTTGAGCTGTAAGGTGACTAACGTCCCGCTGGCATCGCAATAACCGCAATTATTGTCTCTTCTCGTAATGAACGCAGTACCACTCACCCCCGCTTCACTTGGTCTGACGAAACTTTCGTGGCAACCACAAAACGTTAGCCTCTAACTACGCCATGGACAAGTTTGTTTTGTTTGGTTTCCGTTTCAAGACATATGTACCTACCTTTATTTTCCCACCGGCGATTTGGTTTTTCTTACTCGATAGACCACTTCAATCGCTTTCGAACGAACTGTCAGTCGTTCAAATCCAACATTGCTTGGAGCGGCTACAGGTTTCAAGGCAAATTCACCCAGCTCGATTCATAGGCTTAGCCACGAAAATTTTCAATCACAACCCCGCGTAATCGGCTCCACGCCCACGCTGACACATTCGCATGGCACGTCAAAGAGGACAGAATGCGGGCACACAAATGCAACGCGAACACTGTGACCTTGCCGACAACGTCAGTAACAGAACAACTTCTTACCTAAGAGGGTGACTCATGCAAATAGTTCGTAACATTTCCTCACCAAACGCCAAGCCCAATAGTCCACAGTCAAAAGACCTGTGTGCACTATGTTTCAAACTTGACAAGAGGGCATTCTGTGCCCTAACTGTTACAAGTGTTTCCGTGAGATATGCCTCCGAGTAAAACCTATTCAGGCCAAGTTATCAAAGAAACCAGGATCTGTATGGTTCTGCGTGTAATGCACATTTATCCCACTGATACAACGCGCGATCCCATTAGCTCAGAGGTCCCCTCAGCTACTAGCCAAGCTTGAGGACATGGTGACCACCAGAATCTCTACGGTTGAGGTAGGTATAGCGGACTGTGCAACCCAATCCCCCCCCTAAGTGCTGCTCCTATCTCGCGAAGAACGGCTAGTAACACCGTAATCAACACGACAGCAAGAGCCCAGAACTTCAACTGCTATTCCAATACCACAAGTAGCTCACATTCGACTAATGTGGTTCCCAGTTCGATCGGAGTAACTATATGTAAAACTTCTTCTGATCGCTCGATGGAGTGCGTATAAACAATGCAAAACTTGAAAGTTTCAAGCAATGTTCCGGAGGTTGTGCAACGCATACGTGAAGTTTCGCCGAACAGTGTGTGGCCGGTGACTAATCCTTTCCTCGACGTGTATTTGGAGAAAGGTGTAACGTCCTATTTATCGTCCGAGTGGTTAGTCCCGTGTTTAATCTTCTACGTAAAGTGTAAATTGTCTGGCCAATATCACCCTTTCAGGTTTTATGGGTTAAATAGACACATTACCGTTGCCCTGTTCCTTTATATTTCCCATCGCGTTTGGTTCTTTGTTTGACATATAATCTCTAGGAGGCATATCGCTGTCTTCAGCCGAAGCTCATCTGGTCGCCTGCAACGGAACCAGTACCAGCTATTAGCTGCAAAGCTAACATAGGTTTTGACTGTAGGACCACCTTCAACCCTCTCGCACCCATTCATTTGTAGTTCGGTGAGGTATGCATCCGTGACACTGATTTCGCTGTCACATCAACCAAGCAGTAAGTTAAAAGAACACAACACCACTGTCCTTTATGGTGGGTTATTATTTCATGATCATGGCATGCTGCAGGTTTAGGAATCTCATGAAGAATTCTGGTTCTGCTTGAATTTTCATTCCGGTAGCCTTCTAAGTTGTGCTTAACACGATAACGCTCGCCCCATAGGATATCTGAAAAGATACGGATACAGCGGTGTTCAGTTCTGAGACTACCTGTCGACAGTATTAGTGCTACTACTTTAGTGATGGAGTTCAGCACAACACACAAAAGTCTTGGCTTTCCGAAATCCTTAGGGTTAGGGTGTAGCGTAATACGCTCTACGTGTAAAGTTTTCAGTACAACTCCGACTAGGTTAATAACAATGTCCTACTGGTTGAGGTAAGCAAAATGCCTGCCACTTGTTGAGGTTGACTTTAATTCTGGGATATTGGAGTACAGTACGCTCGGTCAAGGTAGGTGTTTCTTTACACCGTGCGACATGTCGCGGTTAGTGATTGAAGTGCTCGGAGATCTACCGCAGAAAACCGGTGGTGCTTGCAATAGCAAAACTCCGGTACGCCCCTCAGTTTCCGATCCAGTTGCAAGTGATGTTAATTTTAAATGACAGCTTAGTTTGGAAGCAAATGTAACCCAGTTCTCGCTAGTACCGGTTTGCACTTTTTCTACGCAGTCCATCGAGAGATCGGAAGTAGCCATACATGTAGTTACTCTGATCGAACTGGGAACCGCATTAGTCGAATGTGAGCTACTCGTGGTATTGGAACAGCAGTTGAAGTTCTGGGCTCTTGCTGTCGTGTTAATTACGGTGTTACTAGCCGTTCTTCTCGAGATAGGAGCAACACGTAGGGGGGGATTGGGTTGCGCGGTCCGCCATACTTACCCAACCGTAGCGATTTTGTTGGCCACCATTTCCTCAAACTTACCTAGTAGCTGAGCAAACCTCTGAGATAATGGGAGCACGCTTTTTATCAGTGGGATAAATATGCTTTCCACGCAGAACCACATACGCATAGTCCGACAGAAGAAGGCCGATTACCGTTCATTTATCTACGTGGCTCACTTATGGTAAACGCCGGTGCTTCGAGGTTATTGTCCCCAATACTCAATAGTCATCCAATGTTTAGCGAAATTCGCAACATGCTACTGCGCGTGCAGAGACATGAACTTCGCTCTCAACTTAGTGGTGAGGACTTATGGAATTCTCGGCAGAGGAGTGATTTAGTGCAGGGTTCGACTGAGAAAAAGCCTAACCTCTAAAGTCGCGTCGACATGAGGCTGTTTTGATCCTGAGAGAGATGAGTACAGACAACCACAATGTGTTTCCGGCGTTCGTTAGTTGTCAGGTAACTTCGCGCTGCGTGTTTAGAGGGTTGCCTGTACCGGGAGCCCAGAGAGCGAATCGAGAAGACGGATCGAGTTGCAGGGAAACTTTTATTGGTACAGTAAAAGATTCCTTGTTATCTAGCTATAAAAGAACGACACCGTGGAAGCTCTAGCGAGGGGAGCTGATCAAGCACAGCACACAGGGCAGTTGCGCCTTGCAACCGAAACGAGCGCCAAGCAAAAATGGCGAAGATCAAGTAAAGCATTTGAACTCAGCAAGCAGTTCAACAAACCACACCGGTTGCCTAAGTGTACAATTATAGAATTTTGGATAGAATTTTACACAAGCAAACTGGGGAATCTGCAGACTGCTACATAGCCCTCTCCCAGAAGGGAGTGTGTAAGCAGTCCTTCGATCTACGTGAGGACTGTCCGTCGCGGGACAGCCTTCTGCGAGACCAGGTTGTGAAACCTGATGCGGCTGCTGGGGAAGAACCATGCAATCGGACGCTAGCAGGCTCCCACCCGTGTCCTCCCTACGGTGTCGAAACGGTTAAAAATCTGTTTGTGGGGGGGACAGTTAATAAAGTTCACATAGGCAGTTGAGCAGGAAGTTTGTTCCACTTGCAGTTGACGTGCGGGGATCCAGCGGAAAAAGAAACCGAGGTGCAAACAACCGACGGTGTATATGGAAAGTAAATGAAAAAGCAGCATAAATACATAGCAATACACAAAAGAGTGCAAAGCGAAAACGTGCAAAGCTGTTGTTGGGTTTTCAAAAGGTTTCGCTCTATTTGGTAGTTTCAAAACGTTTTGGTCTTTTCGTAGATTATACCCATGGAAATACAAGAACACAAAGTTGCGAAGAGTACTCCTTTCGATAAAACTCCTCAGGCATTTCAAATTACAAATTGGAAAAGCACAAAGCAAACGGCTGATGAAGCCAAAGTGGTGGGAATAGTGGAATCACGACAAACAGAAACTCAAAAGTATTGATCAATAAAATCCGTTAACTACACATGTGACAAAGCACGTGTTAGTTGATCGGTGAGATGCCAAGTGCATCATCCGACCACTGTAGGCGTCTGGAGTGGCAAACATTAGCAAGCTGACTAGGGCCAGGGTAGAAGAAGCCCTTGCAGCAAGGCCTTCTGCTTACCTAATTCCGGTTGCAATATCCTAATCGCAACCGCTTCGGCCGTCCGTAAGATTTGCTTTCTAAGCCCTTTAGTGTACCGCGGTTTTACTACATAAAGTAATTGGAAGGCATCAGCGGTCCTAATTCGGTGTCCGCTTTCCACCAGATGCTCCAGGATGGAACTGTTGGAGCGACTGACGATGCCTTTCCGCAAAGCCGCCGGGCAGTGCTCCGCAAGGCGTTTAGACAGATGCCTGGTTGTGTGTCCCACGTACCTCACAACACAGACGCAGGTAAACTGATATAAAATGTAAGCTTGGGACTGTACCGGAAGTCTGTCTTTAATGCGTTGGGTTATAATGGGGGCCGTTTCCGCAAGGACTTGTGAGCATGCGGCTGGGAAGGTTCTAGCCACTGCAGTGGAAATCCTTCTGTTCAATAGATCAAAGGCAACATCGCCTTTAAAGGGAACTGAGAGAAACACGTCCTTCTTAGGGAGAGTAGTAAGCACTTCAGGGCTATCGCGGATCACTGAATACTTTCTGATGGATGGGGTCGGGTAACCGTTATCTTGCAGCGTTTTGAGAATACGGATCTTTTCGGCCTCCAGCGTCTCTTGGCTGCAAATTTTCGTAGCACGAAAATACAAGCAGCGGACGAGATTACGTTTGTACCTCAAGGGTACAAAGCTCAGAAAATGTGTATATTGGCCTACCCAAGTGGCCTTCCGGAATACACTTCTTTCCAATGAACCATCATTTCTTCGGCTTAGCAACACGTCCAAGAAGGCTAGCTTACCATCTCTTTCGGTTTCGATAGTAAACTTCAACGATGGATGAACACAGTTTAACTGGTTTAACAGGTTGGAAACATTGGTGTTTGAATCGCAGATTATAAACGTATCATCCATATAACGACAATAGAAATCAAACGAAGCGATGATGGGTCGTATAGCTTCACGCTCAATCATAGCGAGGAAAATATCAGCAAGGAGTGGTCCTAGGGGGACCCCATCGCGACACCGTCAATCTGTCTGTAGTAGACTCCATTAAATAAAAATTGTCTGTTGAAGGTACACCGTAAAATTAATTCCTTCAGTTTCCTCACCGGAATACCCACATCTATGTTCTTTTCATTCATGTAATCACACATAAAATTGACAGTTTCCATCAATGGAACATTCGTAAAAAGTGACTCAACGTCCAGAGAGAGCATCAATTTGTCATTTACTTTCATGCATTCTACTCGTTTCACAAATTCAAATGTGTCTTTCACGGTGTATGTGCATAACTCCTTGCGTACTGGTTCGAGCAAACCCGCAAGCCATTTCGCAACCGAGTGAGTAGCTGAGGCTGACATGTCGATTATCGGACGCAGAGGGACTTGTGGTTTATGTACTTTAGGTAGTCCATAAAGACGTGGAGGATGGGAACCCACTGGCGTTAGCTGTTCCAGAAAAATAAAACCGCGCAGGATGAGGTTAAAATCACTCAAGTGTTGAAGGAGCTGAAGCGTATGAACCAAATAGATAGCGTGCTACTGGAACAGCTAACGCCAGTGGGTTCCCATCCTCCACGTCTTTATGGACTACCTAAAGTACATAAACCACAAGTCCCTCTGCGTCCGATAATCGACATGTCAGCCTCAGCTACTCACTCGGTTGCGAAATGGCTTGCGGGTTTGCTCGAACCAGTACGCAAGGAGTTATGCACATACACCGTGAAAGACACATTTGAATTTGTGAAACGAGTAGAATGCATGAAAGTAAATGACAAATTGATGCTCTCTCTGGACGTTGAGTCACTTTTTACGAATGTTCCATTGATGGAAACTGTCAATTTTATGTGTGATTACATGAATGAAAAGAACATAGATGTGGGTATTCCGGTGAGGAAACTGAAGGAATTAATTTTACGGTGTACCTTCAACAGACAATTTTTATTTAATGGAGTCTACTACAGACAGATTGACGGTGTCGCGATGGGGTCCCCCTAGGACCACTCCTTGCTGATATTTTCCTCGCTATGATTGAGCGTGAAGCTATACGACCCATCATCGCTTCGTTTGATTTCTATTGTCGTTATATGGATGATACGTTTATAATCTGCGATTCAAACACCAATGTTTCCAACCTGTTAAACCAGTTAAACCGTGTTCATCCATCGTTGAAGTTTACTATCGAAACCGAAAGAGATGGTAAGCTAGCCTTCTTGGACGTGTTGCTAAGCCGAAGAAATGATGGTTCATTGGAAAGAAGTGTATTCCGGAAGGCCACTTGGGTAGGCCAATATACACATTTTCTGAGCTTTGTACCCTTGAGGTACAAACGTAATCTCGTCCGCTGCTTGTATTTTCGTGCTACGAAAATTTGCAGCCAAGAGACGCTGGAGGCCGAAAAGATCCGTATTCTCAAAACGCTGCAAGATAACGGTTATCCGACCCCATTCATCAAAAAGTATGCAGTGATCCGCGATAGCCCTGAAGTGATTACTACTGTCCCTAAGAAGGACGTGTTTCTGTCAGTTCCCTTTAAAGGCGATGTTGCCTTTGATCTGTTGACCAGAAGGATTTCCACTGCAGTGGCTAGAACCTTCCCAGCCGCATGCCCACACGTCCTTGCGGAAACGGCCCCCTTTATAACCCAACGCATTAAAGATAGACTTCCGGTTCAGTCCCAATCTTACATTTTATATCAGTTTACCTGCGCCTGTGGTGCGAGGTACGTGGGACACACAACCAGGCGTCTGTCTAAACGCATTGCGGAGCACTGCCCAGCGGCTTTGCGGAAAGGCATCGTCAGTCGCCCCAACAGTTCCATCCTGGAACATCTGGTGGAAAGCGGACACCGAATTAGGACCGCTGATGCCTTCCAATTACTTTATGTAGTAAAACCACGGTACACTAAAGGGCTTAGAAAGCAAATCTTACGGACGGCCGAAGCGATTGCGATTAGAATATTGCAACCGGAATTATGTAAGCAGAAGGCCTTGCTGCAAGGGCTTCTTCTACCCTGGCCCTAGTCAGCTCGCTAATTTTTGCCACTCCAGACGCCTACAGTGGTCGGATGATGCACTTGGCATCCCACCGATCAACTAACACGTGCTTTGTCACATGTGTAGTTAACGGATTTTATTGATCAATACTTTTGAGTTTCTGTTTGTCGTGATTCCACTATTCCCACCACTTTGGCTTCATCAGCCGTTTGCTTTGTGCTTTTCCATTTTATAATTGTAAATGCCTGAGGAGATTTATCGAAAAGAGTACTCTTCGCAACGTTGTGTTCTTGTTTTGGTCTTTATTTGTGGATTTTAAAAAACGTGTGTTAAGAGCAGAAAACTTCGAAGGCACGTTCTACGTAAAATAGTAAGTGCTAACGAAGTCTGAAAAACGAACTGGATATTTGAGTTTTCTAGCTCGTCAATCGATAATAGGGCGGGAAGGAGTGCTGTGGGTTGTGGTTGTCGGTTCTGCTGGACCGGACTGACTCGTCTGAGATTGTGGTGCCAGCTGTGACGGCACAGGCTGTGAAGGTGCTTGTTGCACCGAATAATCAGACTTTTCGAGGAATGGTGGCTTGAGTCGATCGATGTTGATCGTCTCAGTGGTGTTGCGTCGTAGCCTGTCTAAGTCGGGATCAGCTTGGTGGGCAGCAGCCATAGCGGCTAGGTCAATGTTGGTGCCAGGCGATAAGCTGATCTGCTGAATGCGTGAAAGCGCATCCGCGACGGGATTGAGAGCACCTGAGACATGTCGTACGTCTGTCGTAAACTGAGAAACGTAGTCTAGTTGTCTCGTTTCCCGCGGAGAATACTTGTCCGTTGCGCCATTGATTGCGTAGATCAATGTATTGTGGTCAGTAAAGACTGTAAAATCTCGACCTTCGAGATAGTGACGGAAATGTCGGATACCTAGGTAGATAGCTAACAGTTCCCTACCGAAGGTGCTGTAACGCGATACGGCAGGTTGTAAGCGTTTAGAGAAGAAACCTAGAGGTATCCATCGATGGTCGATGAGTTGCTGAAGAACTGCACCAACGGCAGTGTCGGATGCGTCAGTTGTCAACGGGAGTGGTGCAGACGTGTCTAGATGGGCGAGAAGCGCTATGTTGGAGATAGCGTCTTTGAGCTTCTCAAAAAACAGTTTAGCGTCGTCTGCAAAGTGAAAAGACCGTTGTCTACCGCGGAGCAAGTCAGTCATTGGTTGGACAATGCTCGCGCAGTTGGGTATAAAGCGTCTATAATACTTAACCAGGCCAAGGAATCGGCGTAACTGCTTGAAGGAACTGGGAGCAGGATAGTCCTTCAGTGCCTGGATTTTGTCTGGCAGAGCTTCAATACCAGAGGCGGATATGCGGTGGTCAAGAAAGTCGATGGAACTTTGACCAAGCTCGCATTTATCGGGGTTGACGGTAACCCCATGCTGCGTCAAGCGTTGGAAGAGTGCGTCGAGGTGGTGAAGATGTTCATCGTCAGAAGTGCTGGCGATGAGAATGTCATCTAGATAAGGATAAACGCCTTCGAGTCCTCGCGTTACCTCATGAATGAAACGCTGAAAAGTTTGGGCATCATTGCTGAGGCCGAGAGGCATTCTGAGGTACTCGAATAGGCCGAATGGCGTGATGACTGCTGTTTTAGCAATGTCATCTGGCGCGACAGGTATCTGGTGGTAGGCACGAACTAAGTCGACTTTGCTGAAGATAGACTTGCCAGCTAGAGCTGAGGTCAAGTCGTGCATGTGCGTGATAGGGTATTTATCCGGGACGGTAACTTTGTTAAGTGCCCTGTAGTCACCACAGGGGCGCCAATCACCGGAGTTCTTAGGCACCATGTGTAATGGTGATGGCCCCATGGACTTTTGGACGGGCGGATGATTCCCAGTTCGAGCATTTGCCCGAATTATGCTTTAGCAGCTTTGAGCTTGTCCGGGGCTAGTCGGCGAGGGCGGGCCGAACCGGTGGGCCCTTAGTGCAAATGTAATGCATGACGTTTGACGTCACAGGAGGCAAGTTGTTCGGAACGCGAACGAGATTAGGATGCTTGCTGAAAGGTTCTAGCAAAGGCTACTCAGCAAGTAGTTCAACAAACCACACCGGTTGCCTAAGTGTACAATTATAGAATTTTGGTTAGAATTTTACACAACGAAACCGGGGAATCTCCAGACTGCTACACGTGCTGTAGGTCATGTCCCACCGTTGGCTGCAGAGCGATCGACGGTTAGCTGTGTGTGTCTCGCTGGCTACGCAGCCCAGCCGGCCTACACAACCAAAACTGCTGCGTGAATGTACGCACGTGACGGCAGCTCAGCTGAGGACGAGGTTAGATAATGCACCTTTTGTCAATGTTTCTGAATCACAGATAATGGAGCACGAGCAGGCAATGCAGTCGGGATCACGTAAAGTGCCTGTTATTCAGAGCACGCTGGTTATTCGGCTGTAAGGTGAATGCGGTTTAAACGCCGCAACAACATCAAGAAAACGCAGTGCAATGAACGCAGGAATGCGTCACGTCACCGACCGGTACGTGCTTAAACCAATGAAGAAGTTCAAGAAAACTGGGAGTGGGTGTAATGTGAAGAGAACCCGACCGCGTAGCATAAACACGGACGACTGTTCAGTTTGCGTTGTAGTCAGTAAAGTGTCAAAAAGTCCCGACCTACGCATTCGTCGGATCGCACGGCACTGTGACACGATCCGATATGCGACACACTGGATAATACAGGAAAGAATCTTTGGAAGGTTCCGTGCACTTCAAAAGCAGGTTATGAACTCCTGAGATCCGGAGAAGCGGCGTGAAGTATGCCGCTAATAAATGGATCACGGGGATATTCATTATGTTATCTTTATAGATGAGGTATTGTTTCTTTTGCATGAAACAATGAAACATTGCTCATGACCTACCACCAACCCTCGATAATTTACCGCCTGAAGTATACACCACAACGTGAAACTGAGGGTTTGGGCCGGATTAACAAGCCAGAAAATTTTGGGCCCATATTTCTTTTCCGGGAAGGTGACCGGTAGGTTGTTGTTTTGAAGTACTAAAGTCTTTTCTTTTCCTAGCGTCGTCCTACTTGCAAATGCTGCAGATATTGGTGCTTCCCCAGTTGGAGGCCAAAGGGGCATGCAGTACCAATTAGTGGCAGCAGGATGGTGCACCAGCACATTCTGCTAAATCGGTGCGTGCTTACCTCACCGTCAGAGTTGGCCACCATTAGATCGGACGCAGTGGACCAATGGAGTGGCCTGCTCGCTCACCAGATTTAAACCCATGGAGGTTTTGCTATGGCACTATCTGAAGCGGCGAGTGTACAAACCAAGGCCGTGTACATTGGATTGATTGCAAGAAAATATTAAGAACGAATGTCGCGCGATCACGAGGGATACACTGGAGAAAGTGCCAGCCAGTTGCATCAAGCGGTTTCTGCACTTCAGCGCAATACCGGCGGACATTTTAAACATAGCCTTCACAACAAAGATGATCGTCCTAAAACATTTCTGTCAATATACTTATCCAGTTTACAAGTGTGTTAACGACTAAACTGGTCCGCTGACGTATGGTGCTAATGATGCGTCCTGTTGGATAGAATACTTAACGTCCAGGCTGTCGTTGAGCACACAAACAGCCTAGGCACCGAAACATTCGATGGTTACTTATGGTGGAATCACTGAGAAGCTATGAGCTGAGGTTCGTCCGGCCTTAATGTGTACGTGGGGTCGTTCCGTACCTGGTAGACTAATATGAGTTCTCCACGTAGCCACTCGTAGCGCCTATTAAACAATCTAAGTGTTTTTGTCGCTGCTGGTGCGGAAGGTTGCACAAAACCTTGACGTAATTTGTTACTTGATCATGGTGAGTTCCGGGAGTTGCAAAGTCACGGTTTAGCCAAGCGTGCCAAGCCTGGTTTGCGTATTCGACTTTTGAACGCACGTAGGCATGGAGCATAATAGAGAAGATGAATGAATCCAAAATTTCGACTGCCATCCGCAAGCTAACACTGGGCTGGTTACCACTTTTGAAACGGAATCCGTCTGCCTGGCAGGTGATATATGTCGACCTAAGCCAAAGACACGCCTATCTCTAGAAAATTGGGGCGTATGAACCGCAGACAAGCCCTCAGGAACTTGACCTCAGTGTGCCGGTGCAGTATGTCTACGCTTATTCCAGGCAGCCGGATTCCTTTTGAAAAGTGGTATCCAGCACCTTGTTAGCTTGCGGATGGCAGTCGAAATTTTAGATTCATTCATCTTCTCTATTATGCTCCATGCCTACGTGCGTTCACAAGTCGAATACGCAAACCAGGCTTGGCACGCTTGGCTAAACCGTGACTTTGCAGCGCTCGAAACTCACCATGCTCAAGCAACAAAATATGTCAAGGGATTGTGCAACCTACCGCACCAGCAGCGACAAAAACACTTGGATTGTTCAGTAGGCACTACGGGTGGCTACGTGCAGACCTCATTTTAGTCTACCAGATACAGAACGGTCCCACGTATACATGCTACCACCTATTGAAATTCATGTCGGAAACCAACTTCGCAGGCAATAACCTGAAACTGAGTCAACAACAAAGTCGGCTTTTCATTAGGGCCGGACGAACCTCAGCTCATAGCGTCTCAGTGATTCCACCTTAAGTAAACATGGCGGGCACTTGCTCCAATGTATCCCTCGAGATCGCGCGACATTCGTTCCTAATATTTTCTTGCAATCAATCCGATGTACGCGGCCTTGCTTTGTACACTCGCCGCTTCAGATAATGCCATAGCAAAACCTCCATGGGTTTAAATCTGGTAAGCGAGCAGGCCAATAAATTGGTCCACCACGTCCGATCTAATGGTGGCCAAATCTGGCGGTGAGGTAAGCACGCACCGTTTTAGCAGAATGTGCAGGTGCACCATCCTGCTGCCACTAAATGGTACTGCATGCCCCTTTGGCCTTCAACTGGGGAAGCACCAATATCTGCAGCATTTGCAAGTAGGACGACGCTAGGAAAAGATAACGCTTTTGTACTTCAAAACAACAAACTACCGGTCACCTTCCCGGAAAAGAAATATGGGCCCAAAATTTTCTGGCTTGTTAATCCGGCCCAAACCCTCAGATTCACGTTGTGGTGCATAGGTGAGGCGGTAAATTATCGAGGGTTGGTGGTAATCCATGAGCAATGCTTCATTGTATCATGCAGACGAAACAATGCCTCAACTGTAAAGATAACAGACCATCTCAGAAGAATCAAGCGTATGTTCGTTTTCCTCATACTCCACATAGAGCTTTTATGGAGCTTATGTATGCTACCTTCAATCAAGTTCTCCTCGTTCCTTTAGAACTACGCGCTCCTCTTTCGCTTACAACTGTCACTTTAGACTTTTGATCGGTACTGTTCTCCAACAACCTTATGATGGACAGTGCTCGGCACCCAGTTACTCATCCAAACCCCTGAGACTAGCGGAATCCCGCTACAGCACGACTGGTAGAGCATCGCTTGCTGTCTACAAAGCTGTCCGTCACTTCAGACACACATTATCCAGCTGGGCTTTAATGGCGCGCACTCACCAAAAGCCACTAATTTCCCCTGCAACTCATCTTCTGACAAATAATCACCAAGAGATGCTAAACACCCAGGTTGTCACACAGTTTCCTATTGACGTCCACCATGTCTCTTACGTAACCAAACCTATCGCTGACGCAAACTCTCGTTCCAAGCTCGCTCGTTGCCTTTTGGCTCCTATTGACGTACTGCTTTGGCATTGGCGCAGATATAGGGTTGGGACTTTCAAGGCGCCCTGTAGTCGACGTCACCACCTGTGCAAACCGTTCCTCTCCAAACCACGACTACACTATCTTTGCGAATCTTCCAAAGGTTGTCCTAAACCTCTCGTGCCCGCCTTCTTTAGACGCACAGTCTCCAAATATATGCACTCACTGGCCCATCCTGGGACTCGCGCTTATTTAAAATTTGTCATCGAACGCTTCGTTTGACCATGCATAAGCGAAGAGGACAGTAAATGGTTTCGAGCATGTCATCACTGCCAGCTTTGTACTGTACACCGAAACGCCCATAGTCATCTCGACTCGTTCTGTCCCGGATTCGCAATACACTCATGTAAACCTTGATCTGGTTGGTCATTTGACTACTTCGCACGGATTCGCGCAAGTACTGACAAGTGTCGATCGCTTTACTTTGTGGCCATAAGCCACCCCTGTACCAGACAATGCGGCCAAAACTTGCGGGCCTCATTACTGATGCTCATACACCTTCAGCAAGGACTGTAGAATGACCATGGGACCTACGCCATGCAATCCGTTCTGCAACTTCTTAGGCGGCCGCCATAGCCACACGACGTGAGTTCACCCAGCAGCGGTTGGTCTAATCGAATGCTTTCATCCACAACTTATGTCATCTCTCTGTGCCACTTCGGACTCTAAGTGGCGTGAAAATATTGCGCAAGCACCCCAAGGTATTCTCAGTAACAGCAAAACTGACTTGCAGTGCTCAGTGGTAAACAGCAGACCACTTAAGCTACCAGGGGAGTCCCTTTCGCCCCGGCTCTATGGTATATGCCACCGACAAACTTCGTACCTCGTCTTTCTCAAGGCTTGCGTACGCTGCACCAGACCCTACCGCGTAAGTAGACAATGAATGAGTCGAAGCAATGTGGGACAACTGCCTGCGCTCAGACTTTTGTACGCGTAGCCGTGGTGCGTCGACCTCTGAGACCCCTACACCAGCCACTTTAAAGTTCCGAAAAGAATTCCCGAGCACTTTACCTTAAACCAGAATAGGCACCAACCTTACGTTGCTCTAGATGATCTCAAATTTGAATTTATGGAATATTATCCACAAACCACACAGCCGCACTGGTAAAGGCACCCGCAGCAGCATTTTCCGCAGCAGACATACTAGATCTTTTGGTTACCATTGCGCCACCGCCAATCTAGCCCCAACTACGAACAACAGACCGAGGCTGTAGACAGGCCAAACACTTGTTCAGCTTTTCCGAAGCTTATGATATCAGTGTTTTGCTTGCATATGCCTTCTTTTCACGTTTAGTGTAACCTTGCAGTCTCTTCACACGCCTTTCGCAAGACGACAACAATTGTTTCAATTACCGGTTTGAATTAAAAAATCGAACACATGCTTGGTTTCTAGGCATTGTCATATCTTATCATTGCTTTGTTATCCATACGGTGTCACGCCGCATGTCTGGACTGCGACCCTTATTACCCGGGCTTTCACTTCCACAACTGAAGTCCTTTGGGTAATCGCGGCATCCCACCCGACCATGTGAGGCTCATACCACATTATCAATGCTCAACGCAACGGCTATTCGCCAATCGGGATTTGCTGAATACAGCTAGCCTGGTCTGCGGGATTTGGGAAGAGGTTCTCAAGGACGACCGCGCTTCTTCGTGGAGGTGGACATTCATCGATTTGAACTGGGATGCACTGGTGGGGCTAAGCCACGAATGAGCACCGTCAAACCGGCAGCGGAAGAAATGTCCCGTTGACTTTTCCTGGGTTAGCCAGTCTATTCTGAATTCCGATGGGCCGGCCAAAAAAACCAACGGCCGACGCACTCTAGTCCATTCCTAAATAATAACCGATCAATAGCAAGGCAGCTTGGATCCAATGAGCTACATGCGCCCCGTTTTCGCGCGTTTGCGCTCACGACGATTGCTATTGCCCCATGCTGTCCAAATTGTGTCACTACACTTACCATCTGTCGAAGGTTCCCGCTTTCAGCCACTTAAATAGTGAACAAGGCCCTTCATTCTTTCAGTAGTTTTTGATTTTTGATTATGTTTTTGTTTATATTTGCTTTTTCTCCACTTATTTAACTGAATGTTTATGTCCAGCACGGTCCCCTAGTAGTCACACTCATCTGCGATCCTTCGTGGCTAAACCATGTGATGGTAGTTTACATAAAATGAAGGGGCATTCGATTTACTAAGCTAGTTAGCCATCTGGCCTTTCCACTAAGTAATGCAAACTATTACCACCATTGCCTTTCCCCAATGAACCTGCTGCTATAACGTCCCTTTTGCCAAATTCTTAAAGAGGCGTTTCGAATTTTCTGTTAAGCGCCTAATACAAATAGTATGATGTTGGGACAACCGAAGTCGGGTTATTTGACGGTCTCTTTACACATGTCGGTTCATGCGAAGGACATACTAAAAGCAACTAACCGATGCAAGTCAGCGCTGTCTGGTTGTGTATGAAATTTCTCCGCCAGACAAAACCATAAATTCAATTATAGTCGTGCAGAGGTATACTTTGTTGTTTGGCGCCT
The DNA here is from genome assembly GCA_944474145.2 of Dicrocoelium dendriticum. Lineage (NCBI taxonomy): Eukaryota > Metazoa > Platyhelminthes > Trematoda > Plagiorchiida > Dicrocoeliidae > Dicrocoelium > Dicrocoelium dendriticum. The sequence goes on from OX104063.1 coordinate 134,816,124, forward strand.
GGTCTACTAGTCTGTAATCAATGACACATAAGAGGCGTATTAATTATGGGACAGTATAGAAGTTGGAGGCGACTGAAGTCAACTTATATTGTGCAGGCTACAAACCTAGGAAGCGAATCAGCCAGTGCGTGAAAGGTGCAGCCAGGCACTCAACAAAACGATTTATGCAGAGGGATGTGCCGTAAGTAATACAACTGGAAGTTTGGAAGGTGAAAACAACCGGAAAATCCAATGTTGCAAAATACTGCAAAGGTTGCTTTTCGTTAAACTACAAAGGCCTCCCCTTAGAAGGCTGAAGGATGGAGGTCTTCGCTGGGGCGGTTAGTTAGGGAAAACTGAAGGTAAGCATGGGTGCGATTATTAGCAAGGCATGAGCAAGGGCTTCCAAGGTGGGGTGTAGCAGAGTTCGCTATGTCCAGGCTTTGGTTAGGTATTATATATGATGATGGTTGGACCAGAAGGCATCATCGGTGTGCCATCCTGACTGGCTGATCGGAATGCAAATAACTCGCTGGTCTAGAAAGCAGGCAGTCGGGACCCTCGTTTGCTGCAGACCCAACAGTGAGCATGGGAGGTGTCACTCCACCTATCTCACTTCACTCCATGTTCAACATCCCACGAATAAATCCAGGCGTCCTCGTTTCACGAAGAAATCCGGGCATCCTCGTCAGCAACGCCTAGCCAAGCAGTTGGGACCAACCCTTTCGTAGCTGTTTGTGAACGAGTGTGACTGACTGTTCTTTGGGTCGGGAAGAGGGCCTTTGTTCGGCTGTCGAGTTACTAAGGGGCTGCGTTGAGACGGTTGACGGGTCACTCGAGGGTTGCCTTGGCAGTTCCGCGGTTAAGTTTCTGGAAGGTGGAATTCAGATGGGGTGAGCCAGGGTCGGTATAAGTGGCTTGAAGCCGGAGAGGGAAAATTGCATGCATGATAAACGCAAATACGCTTTTTAGGTTGCCAAAAGGTTTTGTGATTTTTCGTCAATTTTACACAGCGTTTGTTGACAAGACGCACACCAACCACTAAAGCCGAAATTGGCGTGTTAATGGAAATAGCCAACGTTTACAGAGTCTGAAAAACGGACCGGACCTTTGACCAGTCTACTGCCTCGGTCGGTTGCATGTGAGTGATGCGGGTAAAGTTGCGGGTCACGGAAACGCTAAGTTTCGGGCTATCCAATGCTCGGGAAGTCACCACAGATGATGTTGCTGGTGTGCTAGCATCAGGATGGGTTGCAAGTGGTTCTTTAAGGAAAGCCACTTTGAGGCCAGCAATGGACGTGGTTGTTCGCTGACCATTCTGGTCTAAAGTGAACTAGTTCAGAGTCCGTTGCAGGAACCTGAAAGAGCCAGTATAGGAAGGCTAATGTGGGCGCCGCCCTGCCTCAGTGAGGGGGAAATGGGAGTACCGGTAGCGCGTCCACTGTGCATTTGCACATCTCTAGTCTGTTCACGTGGGAGTAAGGCGTAGTGAACGCTTGCGTTGAGCTAGAGAGAACGCAAAGTTAGACGATGACAAACCCAGAGATGCATGAGGTGAAGGGAATTCTCCTGGCAACTTCGGTGTTGTACCGTAACACAGCTCTGTTGGCACATTGCAAGTCAGCTCTGATGCTGCTGCGAATGCCTAAGAGTACGAGCGAAAGGTTACCGCTCCAGCTAGGGTCAGAGGGGTGAAGAACGAGGCTTTTCGCTGTCTATGGAAGCGTTCAATTAACCCGTCGGCTGCTGGGGGCTACTCTGCGGTATGAATGCGGTGACAACACAAGAGGTCGCAGAACGTATGGAATCGTGATGGTTTGAAAGGCGTTCCTCGGTCACTTGTAATGGCGGATAGGCATCCGTAGGGCCAGCCCCAACGGTCTAGGAAGACACGGACAACAGTCTTAGCCATGTAGCCTTTTACGGGATTTGCTTCTGACCATCTGGTGCAGCGGTCAACATATGCAAGACTGCATGCGAGTGCGTGTAACGGTGGCAAGGAACCTACCAGGTTTATGTGTACTTGCGGGAACAGAGCATCGGGGGAAAGAAATGAACCCAGCGGGCTGCTGGTGTGACGACGTACTTTGGTGCACTAACTTTGAAGGTAGGCGCCAGCCCAGGCACAAATAGCGTTGTTTACACGTGGCCAAACTAAACTTTCCTTGACCAGTTTCAAAGCTGCACGGATACCGGGATGTGATAGTGAGTGCAGTGCATCAAAGACTGTGCGCTTGTAGGAGACGGGCACGAGGGGTCTAGCACAACCTGTGGAACTGTCACAGAGGCTGGTTGCTTCCGTGGTTTGGAGACTAACATGTTGCACATGCAGCAAAGTGGACTGCTGAGTGCGCTGTATGTCTTCGTCATGATCCTGAGCTGATGCCATTGCGGCAAAGTCGACTGTAAGCAATGAAGAGAGAGTGAGGTTGACGCGTCGGCCACGGGTTTGTCGACACCTTCGACATGACGTAGGTTAGTAGTGAAATGAGTGACGAAGTCTAGGTGTCTTGTTTCTCATGATGAATCTTTGTCGCAAGCAGAGTTGTAGGCGAATGGCTTGTGGCCAGTGTAGACCGTGAAAGCGCGGCCTTCCAGTGTGTGCCGGAAGTGACGTATCGCTAGGTAAATGGCCAGCAGTTCTCTGCAAACATGCTGTAGCTGGATTCCGATGGCTACAGGCGATTGGAGAAGAACCCAAGAGATTGCAATTGCCCACCAACGTGCTGTTGGTGGACGGCTCCTACCGCGACGTCTGAAGTATCAGCCGTAATATTAGCGGATGCAGTTGATTTGGAAGGAGCGAGAAGGGATGTGTTGGAGATAGCGTACTTGAGCTCGGCGAAGGCTTCTGTGCTGTGCCTGGGAAAGCGAACTTACTTGCATTCCCTCTGAGTAGGTCAGTCAGAGGATGCATGGGCCGAGCGCAGCGCGGAATGACACGTCGATACTAGTTGACCAAACCACAAAATCGCCAGTGGTGCTGGCACTGTCGGAGCTGGGAAGTACTTGATTGCCTGGAGCGTATCAGGAATGAAACCAGGTAGCCTAGGCAGTTTACCGTCGATGGGCCACGTTCGAAATTAGTCGGGTGAACTGTGAACGGTGTTGGGTCAAGCGGTGGAATAGCATTCGAAGGTGCACGAGGTGCTCTTGTTCCGAGGAACCGGCTAATAAACTAGCATCAAGGTAGGAATAAGCGAAGTCTAAGCCACCAGTGACATCGCGGGTGATGTGTTGGGAGGTTTGTGCGGCGTTGCATCGTCCAAATGGTGATAGGCGCGAACCAGATCTGTATTGCTGAAGTTCCACTTTCCTATGAGGTATGCGGTAAGGTCGCGCAAGTGTGGGATGGGATACCTATCTGGGACAGTTAGCCGATTGATTGCGGTTTGCGGACGCCGTTAGCCATCATTACGGGCCGGCCTGACAGACCATCTGCTGCGGAGTGGCTACCTGGCTGTACGCACTTAGGGGCTTTATAACCGTTGCGCGAGTGGTAAAAGCAGTAACCTGTGGTATCAGGTTTTGTACGACGGGGCGATGGTCCAGAGCGGCTGCCGTGCTTATGGTTTAAAGTGGGTTCCTGGTTCTGGCGCGGAAGCGACGCTATCTGCAATGATACTGCGTCTATTGAGGATGGCTGTCTAGTCCCCCTAGTCGTTGTGGTTACTCCAGCAGACAGCTGCTTAGGTGCTTTTGTTTTATTCTCTGATTGGTGCCGTTCGATGACGACGTGTGCTAGGTCTGTAACTGCTGTATATGGCAAGTAACTTGATACCGCAAGCATGGACTAAGTGCTTTGAGGAAGACATTGCATGCACAGTCCGCAGAGACTCCCTATGTCCATCATTGGATCATTAAATTGTACAGAGCTGAAGGAGGTCCTTGTCAGCTCCTTCACTTCCTAATCATTGCGTGGATGCCGTTAGTTGCAGCGAGACGGTATTCCACAAGGGGCCATAACCGCTACATTGAAAGCAGCGAGGTCCCAGTTTGCCCATCAAATGATAATTCAAAAATCGCCTGTGAACTTCCTGCCCGTGGACCACAGTTTTCGGCAAGTCGTTCCTGTCATTCACACTGCTTGTTGA
>OX104063.1:134820507-134859627 GCA_944474145.2 Dicrocoelium dendriticum
AGACATTTTTATCCCTTCATCTCATGTCTGAGGGTAGTTCGGCCCTACATTCCTAGAAACATCTCCTTTCGTATTCTGATCGTCATCAACTGCGGCCTCTTAGCGCCATCTTTTTCCCTCTAAGTTGTCTGCTAAGCTTGAGATAACCGTCTACCTCATTCTTAACCCTCATTCCACCATACATGCTTCCATTTGAATTGTGACGCCGCGTCGCTCACAACCATCCCAATTGCCAACCTGGTTCTTTCTCCTCCTTATGCTTGAGGTCCCTGCGGTCTTACCTCCTAATTATCATCTACTAACGGATCCAGACCTTTGCGGCTTGCTGTTCCCTAATTGCAACATAACCCTCATGTATATCTGCTTAGTCTGGAGAGCTTTAAGGTTTGTGACCCGTCCGCGCTTCAGCTTAACGGGCTTCCATTTGAATTGCAACGCCGTATAACACACAACCATCCCACCAGCTGACGTCTCGGTCCCTCCCACCTTATGCTTGAGGTATCTTTAGCCTTACGCTCTTATTATTAGCTTCCTCCGTATTCTACATGTCATTATCTGCTGATTCCAAACGCTATCTGTTCCACTCTAGTATGAGTGCTAAGCCTCGGAGTACTACCAAGCTCGTGCTTAATTCCCATTTCACCGTTACAGACGGCCACTTGGACTATTTTGCCAGGTCGCCTACAACCAATGGCATTCCCTACAGCTTCCTTACTTCCTCTTATGCTTGAGGTCTCTGTGGTCTTACATTCCTGCTATTATAAAGCTCCGGCTTCCGCAAGTCGCTGCCAGTCATTACCTAGTAACATCGGTCGAACCCTAGGAAGACTGATAGGCCTCGAAAAACCACCAAGCCAGTGGCCAACTCAACGTTCAGCTTAACAGCTAATCCTCTGCATTGTGATGCCGCATACTCACAAACAGCAGGCTTGCTGACCATTTTATTTTTCCACCCCAGGCTTGTTGATTCCTCGAACTTGCCTGCTTGTCTTTATCTTCATCCGGATTGAGTATGTCGTTATCCACTGCTTTACATCTCTAACTGGTTATCTCTAATATTACTGAGAGGCGCCGAATTGCCACCTAGACTATGGCCTATTCACGGTTCAGCATTACAGACTGCTATCTCGCTGTAGAAATCAACGTTACCTTCTGCCACCGAGGCCCCTCTTAATGCGCCGCCATTAGTCCACTGCTGGGCTCGCTCTGCAACAAATTCCCGATTCACAGTTAATCCGGACCCTCCTTCCCTTCTTCTGCCGACTAGGTTACCTGCATTTTCTACTGTAGAACTCCACTTTGGAGGGGAGCACTTAGATCTTTAGAGCTGCAGCCACGTAGCATCCTGATACCCCTCTGCACTTTCACAGCTGATTCTATAACCGTATTCAAGTTACAGCTGTTGTAGCCAATCCCATATATTCTCTCGCCTGCCTTTCAATTAAACGGCTATCAGCTAGTGCCGTATATTGGGATAGCGAGCAACGCCTGCTCCAAAATAAACCCGGCACGCACCATTAAGCTTTCTGCACGGTCTATTTGGCATGACTACTTCATTGTAGAAGTTCACATTGGAGTGGAACTCATAGTATAATATGGCGCCGATTCCCATGTACCCTTGCTACCTCGGACCTTGACTAGAGCGCGACTGCAACCGTTTTACACTACAGATGCAGTAGGCAAGCTCTTCCATCCTTGCTCCAGTGCTTAATTTAATTAGTCTATTACTCCATGCTTCACTTACGATAAGTATTAGCTCAAGCACTACGAAACGGACAGCTCCCAACACCACCTTTGTATGTCGTCTGCTAGAATTAAATATTACACCGTAAAGCCCCAACTTGAAGCAAAGTATCGTCTAGGGCTGCAGTCCTTATCACTCAGCTACCCACGTCCATTTCAGCGCTGGCATCGCCATGGTATTCTCCATACAGCTGTAGCATATATTTCAGTCTGCTCCCACCCCTGTATTCAAAATAGTACTGCTATAGTTCCGTAACTGGTATTACGCTAGTAATCGGCTGTTGCGACAAAGCTAATCCGGCCCCGATTCCTACTCTGCTCTGCGATCTGGTTGACTAGCATTTCTTACATTTGTACCCAACTTGGCGGGGACACTTAGTATATGAACGTGATGATGCCCATGTCAGTCTGTTACACAATGTCCGCTACAGAGCTGGCCCGTAAAATGTTTTCACGATAGCGTTTTAGTATGCAGATGTACCTTACACTGCAGTTTTAAATATCGACTGCTTTCTAGTGCGTGCCAAATCTTATGACAACGATGGACTCCAGCTTCACGATTAACCCGGCGCTCAACCTTACATTTCTCTGCCGTCTAGTTGCCTTGGATATTGCAATGTAGTATCCACGTTAAAGTAAAATACAGTGGAATTTGGCTCTCGTGCGCAGCTTCATCCAGCACCCTTATTCATTTTCAGCGATGGTTTTACAACCGTCCACATTTTTGGCAAATAGTCCATTCAATCCTTGCTGCTGCTCTAGGTATTAAACGGTCATTAGACCGCGCCTTACATTAAGATACCTAGCGACCCCTACTTTATACGTAATACGACCCACCACCCTGATGTCCAGCTTTGTTCACCAGCACGCTCATTCAAAAATCCATCTAAAGATAGTACAATTACCAATTTTAGCGCCGAGGCTCATGTTATCCGACTACATATAGTCCCGTTTAAAGCGGCATCTCCAACTGGATTCATACTAGAGCGGCAGTATGCAATCGATTCCATTCTCGCCCCAGTTCTTAAATTTTTATGGCCTATTCGTCCATGTCACATATAACGATAGCCTACTGCTCCTGGTTCACAATAACTCTGGCTTCCGCCACCACTTTTCTCGCCGTCCGCTTGACTTATATGTTGCACCCTTGTAACCCACCCCGAGTGGTAACGTTTGGCGATGCAGCCCGTACCATCCGGCTAACCCACCTTCATCTCAGAGCTGCAGTGCAACCGTTTCCTCACTACAGCTATAGTATGTAATCCCGTCTCCGCCCACTCCAGTTTTCAGCTTTGAATGCCTAGCAGTATATGCCTCTACTTCAGACAGCGAGCGACTTCTGCTTCTCAATTTACTCGGCATGCACCCTTACATTTCTCTCCCGTCTATTTGACTTGGATGCCTCACTGCAGAAGTCTAAGTTGTAGTGTAACACTTAGTATGCCTTGGCGCTGCTATCCAATTTATTGCGTTGCCCCAGGTCTGTTTCAGAGCTTGCTCTGTTACCGTTCGCCCCCCAAAGCTGTAGTGTGTAGCCCATCTTTTATCGCTCCGGCTTTCAACTTTTGCATGTCGTTTAGTTGGTGCCGCATCCCTAGACAGAGCTCGGCTCCTGCTTCGCAACTAACCTGGAGCGCACCTTCTCTCCGCCGACCGATTGGTGTTGTATCTCCCACTGTAAACGCAAACCTCGGAGTTAAACAATTAGCATCTTCTGGCGGTGCCGCCTGTATTAGTTCCTTACCCCTGCTCACTTCCATGGCTAGCGCTAAAACCGTTCTCTCGTTACAGCAAGTAGTGCTCTCTGTACGCTCTCCTGTTTACATCACGGTGTAACTAGTAGTGCATGCTGGAGCCTAAGATAGCTTGCTGCTCCGGAGTAGTACTTAATCGACTGCTTGTAAGTCACTTCCCAACTTTATATTTGACTTTAAGATTCCACCATGAATGTCCACCTTAGAGTGGAACACCTAGCTATCATTTAGCGCTGCAGCACATACTATTATGCTATAACTGGTCCCATACACTGCTGGCTCTACAACCGTTTCTTGCCGCAGCCTACTATGTAATCCCTCATCGTCATGCTCGTTTATAACGTTGTATGTCAATCAATGCGCACGTCGTCATACGACAGCGAGAAATTCTTCCTCACAATAAATCCGACTACGTTTGTCGCTGGCTAGCCGAACAACCCCCTCGTGGTGCCAGCTGGGTGGTTCTGGTAAATCCCGTTCCAGCAAATGGTTCGGCGGCAGTGTTCCAGGGTGTGGTGGGATTTCGCCTGGCAAGCTTCCTCCCTATAAAAAGCCACAAGTATCCGTTTAACAACACTGTGACGTGGTGGATGTGACTCGCCACTAAATTAAGTCACTGCCTCTTCCCTTTTCCGGAGGACCATTCACACCTCACTGACGTCATTTGATTCAAAGCGTCCCATTGATTCCCTCTTTGATGGCGAACACAACAAACAAAACACACAAAGTCACCTTTTTACCTACTCACATAACATGTCCCCTTCCATATACACAGTTAAACTTAGTTTTACATCTCAACACGCACATAAATTCCCATGCTATTGGTCACAATGTACTAATTTGTGTACTTGTTCATCATATATGTCTGTACTACCATGATCACACCCTTGATGGTGTGCCTCGCAGTGACGAGAATAAACTATTTATTTATTTATTTATTTGACTTGTGTGCGGTACTGTACAACTTACCATTTTCCGCCATTCCATTTCCGTTCGGAGCTGGTTATGCAACCGTATTCTCGTTACAACTGTGTTATATAGTCCCGCCTACCTTTTCGCTACTTCTCTGACACTCCGTCTCACACCGGCACCTAGCTAATTCTCTAGCATCCGAGTACTGAACATGTTACGTTATTATCCGCATGGGACTATACCCATGAGTAACAACTCCACTGGCTCACCTACATGTTTGAAAGATAGGATCTTCCACTGTCGACCGTTCGCTAAATATACACCTTAGCCGCATATTTCACAACTTTCTAGCTTCTTCTGATACCCTCAACTCATTTACAAGCTGACAATATCTGATAAGTCCGGATTCACCCCAGGACTACTGTTGCGTACTCTAGACCAAATCGGACAGCATTTGTCTCACGTTCGACAATTATCGGGTCGCGTGGTTGCATGGAAAATACAGATCTGCTGTATGACATATTTCCTCGTTTCACTTCTTTTAACCAGTACGACATCACCAAAAATGTTGTATTTCACATTAACATTGTCCTGTTAAAATTCCTTGGCAGTTGCTCGGTCCGGTTCTTTTACCCTTGTTTAAAATGCTGTTTTTCTGCACGGAACCTCGTTATGTACATACTTGCGTAGCTCACCAGGCCACAGAACCAACCGAAGGCAATGAAACCATCCGCGCTGCCCAACCCTGACACACGAAGGGAACATCGAAAAGCCGTCGAATCAATACAAGTCATCTATGTCTTCCGATTTCAACAGCTTCAACTACTTGCTTTAGACTCCGAAGGGGACAACTACACAACCATAAGAAAATTTTGGCAAAACTTGACTGCGAATATCCCCAAGGATACTCGGTCGGGTTCAATTTTATCAACTTCATAACACAGGACGGCAGCCTTCCAGGGCGTGGTGTGCTTTTGCCTGGCAAGCGTTCTCCATACAAAAGCCACAAATGTCTGTTTAACAACCCTGCGAGGTGGCGGACGTTACTCGATACTCAATAAATTCACTGCTCCAACCACGCTTCTGCAAGTTGACAGATCCCACATCACATTAATTCTGTGCATATACCTGCCCTCCTACGACTTTGCCTACATATTTCGTCAGTGGCATGCCATTATTATTAACGTAATTTTGTAGGGTTTCCTCAAGTTTTACTCACCTGAGCCACCCTGTGTACACAGCCTACGCAGACTAATTTCGCATCAACATACGCAATATTACTGATCTATGTGTTATCTCTAAATCTCGCATTCGGTGAAACTAGACTTCCTAGGGGATTTGGGGCATGAACAAAAACAATTATAGAGCCAGCAATGTATGGGACCAGTTATAGCATAATAGTATGTGCAGCAGCGCTAAATGATAGCTAGGTGTTCCACTCTAAGGTGGACATTCATGGTGGAATCTTAAAGTCAAATAGAAAGTTGGGAAGTGACTTACAAGCAGTCGATTAAGTACTACTCCGGAGCAGCAAGCTATCTTAGGCTCCAGCATGCACTACTAGTTACACCGTGATGTAAACAGGAGAGCGTACAGAGAGCACTACTTGCTGTAACGAGAGAACGGTTTTAGCGCTAGCCATGGAAGTGAGCAGGGGTAAGGAACTAATTCAGGCGGCACCGCCAGAAGGTGCTAATTGTTTAACTCCGAGGTTTGCGTTTGCGGTGGGAGATACAACACCAATCGGTCGGCGGAAAGAAGGTGCGCTCCAGATTAGTTGCGAAGCAGGAGCCGAGCTCTGTCTAGGGATGCGGCACCAACTAAACGACATGCAAAAGTTGAAAGCCGGAGCGATAAAAGATGGGCTACACACTACAGCTTTGGGGGGCGAACGGTGGCAGAGCAAGCTCTGAAACGGACCTGGGGCAACGCAATAAATTGGATAGCAGCGCCAAGGCATACTAAGTGTTACACTACAACTTAGACTTCTGCAGTGAGGCATCCAAGTCAAATAGACGGGAGAGAAATGTAAGGGTGCATGCCGAGTAAATTGAGAAGCAGAAGTCGCTCGCTGTCTGAAGTAGAGGCATATACTGCTAGGCATTCAAAGCTGAAAACTGGAGTGGGCGGAGACGGGATTACATACTATAGCTGTAGTGAGGAAACGGTTGCACTGCAGCTCTGAGATGAAGGTGGGTTAGCCGGATGGTACGGGCTGCATCGCCAAACGTTACCACTCGGGGTGGGTTACAAGGGTGCAACATATAAGTCAAGCGGACGGCGAGAAAAGTGGTGGCGGAAGCCAGAGTTATTGTGAACCAGGAGCAGTAGGCTATCGTTATATGTGACATGGACGAATAGGCCATAAAAATTTAAGAACTGGGGCGAGAATGGAATCGATTGCATACTGCCGCTCTAGTATGAATCCAGTTGGAGATGCCGCTTTAAACGGGACTATATGTAGTCGGATAACATGAGCCTCGGCGCTAAAATTGGTAATTGTACTATCTTTAGATGGATTTTTGAATGAGCGTGCTGGTGAACAAAGCTGGACATCAGGGTGGTGGGTCGTATTACGTATAAAGTAGGGGTCGCTAGGTATCTTAATGTAAGGCGCGGTCTAATGACCGTTTAATACCTAGAGCAGCAGCAAGGATTGAATGGACTATTTGCCAAAAATGTGGACGGTTGTAAAACCATCGCTGAAAATGAATAAGGGTGCTGGATGAAGCTGCGCTCGAGCGCCAAAATCCACTGTATTTTACTTTAACGTGGATACTACATTGCAATATCCAAGGCAACTAGACGGCAGAGAAACGTAAGGTTGAGCGCCGGGTAATCGTGAAGCTGGAGTCCATCGTTGTCATATGATATGGCACGTACTATAAAGTAAACAATATTGAAATGTGTCCCGTAACCTTTGGACCAATTTGGTAACTACTATTAAAACCCACTCGAGCTCCATTTTATCCCGAACAAGTCAGGGCGGGCTAGCCTGGACGCAGTTTTCCCGATGGGGCTGGGCGAATGCTTAGAACAGCTTCACAATTATATCGACATTAAATACCCTGCAAGATCGGCGTATTAACCACAACATTCTGAAACCCGTGCTTGCTGCCTTCTTCCAGTTGTCACCAGCACGCAAGGGCGAGGTATGGACGACACCTAGGTCTACCTGGTTGGGGACAGTGGTGTGTTCCACTCCACCGAGTACGTAGCTCGAAGGCGGGATAGTTGCTCCTGTACGGAGGACGGCACACTTAGCCTGCTTTATGGGCAGTAGCGACACATTAGATCAGTCCCAGGGTTTTCCAGTGCATGCTATATGGCCTGAGATTCCTTTAGGAATATTTACAACATTCCGTAGCTTAAGGTCATCGGCAAACAATAGGGATGCTACCCCAAGCTTTCCAGGGAGATCGTTTATGTTGATGGAGAACAGCGTCGGTCCAAGCACCGAGCCCTGTGGGGTTTGGCTAAGGACCGGGTGCCTAAAGGAGAAGCTGCGATCCAGGCGTACACACAGCCCCCTTCCCTGCAAGAACGCAGGTACCCAGTGAAAGGGCGCAGCCAGATAATCCGTAGGAGCTCAGCTTTTGTGATAGCCTCAAGTAGTGTACCTTAACAAATGCTTTTGGGAAGTCTATGAAAAGCACATCCACTACGTAGCCGTTGTTCATTGCCTCGGTCCAAGCTTCACCAGCAACCAAAAAATTCGGCAAACACGTCTGGGAGTGCGTTCTAGGGTTGGCAAACCCGAAGGGAAAAGTAATTCCGTCGACGCTCTAGGCGGCTATATTGTTCCTTCAACGTTCAACAGTTACCCATGAGCTGCAGGTTGTGACTAACTTTCAGCAAACGACATGGTTGGGTCACCCAGTATCTGCTACGCTAATATGAGATCACCGCGCAGGCTTCGATAGCGTCCGCTGAAAATTCCCAGCAACTTCATTCTTCGGTAGTAAGAGTGATAGCACAGACCCCTTACATTCTTTGCTGCGCTTCGTTGTGGTGGCTCTATCGCTTCTAATTCGCGCTTCAAACAAGGTTACCAAGCTTGCATAGCGTATTCAACAAGCGGACGCACGTAGGCATTGTGCATCTTTGAGAAGCTTGATGGGTCAAATCTCCCGAATGCCCTTCGCAACAGGCCGACGTGCTGGTTGCCACTTTTAGCAACTACCTCAGCTTGGTTTGAACAGTTGCGGTCGCCCTGTAGGATAACACAAAAGCTATGTTTCTGGGAGGTACTCTGCATTCCGTTTGTCCCAGGTAAATAGGTGTAGTTATGTCTATGAGGTACTTGTACAACGCGACATTTGTCTACTTTGAATCGTAGGGCATTTTGAAATGACCAGTTCGCCACTATGTTAAGGTCGCACTGGAGCCGTTCTTGGTCGTTCGGTCCTCTGATCCTCCGCCATATCTTGATATCATCAGCGAAAAATAGGAAATCGGAAGTAATTGCTCTCGTCAACTCGTTAATGAACACCAAGAATAGACGTGGTCCAAGAACTAAGTCTTGTGGTACTCCACACGTCACATCAATTGCATGAGTAAATGATTCTCAGACTTTCACCACTAGCCATCTTCCTTATAGAAAACTACCACTTCAACTCAGGATTGGGTCGCCAATACCGTAATTCCGAAGCTTCTGTAAGAGAATTCGATGGTCTAAGCGATCAAATGGTTTCGAAAAGTCCAGGTAGAGGACATAGACTTCAACTCCGTCATCAACAGCTTCAGTCCAAATATTACGTGCAATTAATAGGTTAGTATGACAAGAATGCTTTTGACGAAAACTAGGTTGCTCTGGGGCTATTAACTTGTGGCTATCCAGGTATTGCATCAGCGCGTCTGCGATGATTGATTCCTTAAATTTGGATGGTACGGGAAGTATTGTTATTGGACAGGTGCGATTTTAATTTTCAGTCTTTCTAGCCGTGCCTATTGGATAGCCACTAGCAGTTGTGACACCCTACCGTGCGGCCGCACTTTAACTCGTTTCGAGCTTTGCCCTCTGTGGCCACTCCGATGCTCCCCGCACAATATTGTGAGTGCGCTCGTTTCAACCAGTTCTGAATATCACCCAAAACCTAACTGCATTCGCGAAGCTTCTGTTCCCTGCTTACCGGTTCAACTGTAGAAGTAGACGGTAGGGGGACGATGGCGGAAGACGTGGATGCCGTTACACGCGGATGTCGCGCGTGGGATACAACCCACCGGTTGTTACGCAATGTGTCCTCAACCGGTCTGCCTGCTGCGTGCAACGCATGCACAATGTGTGCACACGGAAGCAGCCACTGCCGACTGAAGGTGCATTGGCAGGTTACCTCATCACGCATTAAGACGGTGTACAGTCTACGGGTACCTTGCACCTGACATCTATCATCTGACAACTCCGTCACTGTCACCTTTTCCCTAGTGTGATGACATCGCAGGCGCGTCCTTGCGTAACCTGAAAACTGCAACGCCGTCTGTCCAAGGCTTTGGAAGCAAGAGTCCACCACGTGCTCCGACAAGTCCGTTTTCCCCACCAGATCTTCCCACTGAGCGTGAGCATCAAGGACGCGGTTGACTACCACGGTAAACAGGCCCAATAAGGACGTCCGCTCGGAGAGACCGCTCTTTAAATGCCTATTTTCGTTTTCCACTCGGTTTGTTGTAAAACACCCGAACAAACAGGTCGACGTCAACCGGTGCGCTGCCCATGATTTCACAAACGGCAACCACGTCCGTACTAAATACCTGAGTGCGTCCGCGTTCCTGTTTTTAATGGCTGTCAAATACCTGACGAACAACCGGGAGTTTCTTGCGTACACTAAGTTCCTAACGCACTGCTTAATAAGCAACCTGTCTGTTGCACTTTTCCCAGATAACCCGTTGCAACGACGGGTGACATCCTTCAGTAAGTGGAAGCGGCACAATACAAGCCGCGTGCTGGGGTACACTGTTTTGAATGCATTGACCTGGGCCATGCACTTATCAATAACTACCGTCCTTGCTGTCTCGGTCGCTGGTAACATCAGACGCATGTTGCGCACCGCGTTCAGGTACGATGCCGTCGTCTCATTATGAAGCAGCGCGTAGAAAACCGAACGTCCAATACCATGCACATCGACCAACATGTAGTGCCACAGTATGTAGCCACCGCAGTTCATTTGGTGTGTGGCGTCGGCCAGCAATACCTCACTATAAAGCTCCACCAGGTCACGTACCTACCTGGGAACGAAAAATATGTACCGCACCTCGGACTCCTCATACTCCACATTACATTGGCCGACGCTCTCAAGCAAATGTATCACATCTTCCACCGAGTGCCCCTCAACCTTACCCTTCATCTTATCTCTTATGGTCCGGAGGTCATAACGGTTCAACCTTTTACCGTAGTGCTTCAAGGCATACTTCCGTAGTTCGCGTGTGTCCTTGAACGACTGCATCATACGGTAGATGTCCTCTTCGGCGTGCTGCGGAAGCCGTCTGTTGTTGACGTACAGGAACGGCTTTCCCACATGAAAGTTATGGCTGTGTTCAACGCTGTAGGATACTATGTCGTAGCACCACCCGTTATGCCGTACGGTTATATGCGCCTTGCAGTCGTAACTCTTGTACCTAAAGTTAATAAGCGTCTCACAAACAATACATGTGAACTTACCGCTTGAACGTGTATCCCCTTCGGCAACAATGCACGCATCTATATTGCACGGATTTGTACCGTACACCCTCAGGCAACTCTTTCCCGGTTTTCCTCCTATATGCCACCGATGTCAGGACATCTGATTTGAAAAAACATGATGCAGTACGCAGTTGAAAGCGCTTTAAGTCACTTTCAAACTGCTCAAAAGTGCGGTAAACACGATTATGGAAGACAGCACGGAAAGCAGCCGTATCGTGGATAGCCATGACAGCGACCGAATCCGCCAACCCACTTTACGGTGCATTCAAGCACCCATCATGCCAACATCAGCCTATCTCCGCATTGGAGCACATGACTTTTCTCTACATATCAACAGCTCTTAGATTACAGTGTCATCTTCTCCTTTCCTTCACCAAGGCAAATTTGAGTGTTGTTCGCTACAGCAACCTCCCAGTCGCCTGCTGATCACCGACCGTTGTGGAGCACGGTCTCGTAGAGATGGCAAGGAAAAATAACGTTTTAAAATGAATTCCAGTGCCGTAAAATAAGAAGCAAGTATTTTGGGTAGATCCAGTACGACTGTATAAGTAATTGAAAATTAGGAAATAAGTTAAAGTATACCCGTTGCTATTTGTTTAAAATGTGACCTCGAGCACAATCAACCGGACCAGCGCTAACTACAACCCATACATAAATGGCTGTTTTAAATGGAGAATAACGCTTATGGTAAAATGCAAACAATCTATTCAAAACCATCTTTTGTCGCTGGGCACAATAAGAGCGAACTAAACGCAATATTTGCAGTATTTCGCAAGTGCTGGAGCGACGGTGAACCGCATCATTTTTACCTTGATAGAAATGGCGGGTCTGCTCTTCAAGCAAATACAGTAAAAATAAGAAGAAGTACAAAATACGGCATAGTGACATACAGGTTAGAAAAATCCACGTATCTAGAATTTTACAATGCAGCTTAAAAGTAGCGGCACTTAATAGATCCGACTTAGTGGGCCGAAAAATAGAGATTCCAAACTTTCGTGAGAAAGTATTTACCAATATGTGGCAACTTTATGCACAACTTAAAATGCACTAAGAAGTATTAGATATGCGTGAACGATATACGCCCACCGCAGAATGAGGTTTCCAAATGACTTTGCGCCAGACAAGTTATTGTCGATTTAGGATGCACCCATTTCTCCACCAAGAAGTGTATGGGAATTTGATCCTTTGGTTACATGAACCGAGTTAACGTGGACGAACCCAGACATCTAAGGGTTCATGTGACCCATATGAAAATATAAAACATTCATTTTTTAGACAAACACTGCAAGCTTTATCAATTTGAGCCCGGTTTATATATCCCTGGAATTAAGCCCCCAGTAGCAATAAGCTACAGAAATCTAGCACTGGCTTGAGGACAGGTGCGATTTTAATTTTCAGTCTTTCTAGCCGTGCCTATTGGATAGCCATTAGCAGTTGTGACACCCTACCGTGCGGCCGCACTTTAACTCGTTTCTAGCTTTGCCCTCTGTGGCCACTCCGATGCTCCCCGCACAATATTGTGAGTGCGCTCGTTCGAACCAGTTCTACGAGCTCTACTCAATGCTTCCCAACTCCTGGATCTAACCTGTGTGGATTATACTCTTTCTCTAGTTCCCAGTTTTCGGCGTTTTCTTGGCCGAATTTCACTTATAAATGGGTAATGGGTCATGTAAGATGGTGCAGCAAAATGACTGCAAGCTCAACCCTAGATTTGAACTCTGTCAGCGTGGGAGTACATATGACAGATTCCAATAGGGCATTCCACGTTCTGCAAACTCGTACGGAAAAGCAATTCGGACGGTATACTAAACGAGTTTGCTACTGTGCCAGCTTGATATAGGGGCCTCTCAAATTGCGCTTAGTGAATGAGCTCTAGCAAATGGCGGCACCTGTGGTTGGGAGCTCTCAAAATATGGTAAGCCAAAATGAGATTTCCGCACAATCGCCGATATTGTCCGCTGAAGACCCCAAGCACTCGAATCCTTCGTGCATACGGCAAATTATACAGACCCTTGACGTCTCTGGTTGCATGGCGTTGAGATATCTCCACCACGGTGATATCTCTCCTCATCCATGGCTGCAGAAACTGTACTACGTATTCCACAGGTAGTGGTATGTATGAGCCGAGAAATTGTGGAAAAATCGAAAGGTCGATTCGTCCGAGTGCATGGTTCAGGAGGCCCACGTGTTGGACGCCCCTCCTTTAGGCCGCCTCAGTCTGATTCGAACATCCAAGGTCAACCTGGATAAAACTCCCACATCCTTCTTCCCAGAAGACGTTTGCAGCTTTGGTTGCCGATTTTGTGAGAATGAACCAACTTGTGCCTCAGACGCAGCACTATACATTTTTCCAAACTGAATCGAAGTAGATTCTGGACAACGCAGTTTAGCGGTTAAACACTGAAAGCAATACTTGTGGTGAAATGCAGTTCTGAAGAAAAGAGTGTCGTGTATCCTTGCGAACAACTTCACGACATGCTAATGCAGCGCCCAGACCTATGCTCATGAAATCATGGATTACAACATGGCGAAATCATGCCGACCGTTGGCTATTGCCACAATAGTAATAAACTTGCTTTTTTCGCAAACCAGCGCCATAATGTTCTGGGATCCCACTATTAATCCACGAACTTCTTAAGTGAGTAAACGACGAAAATTTTGGTTGTACTTTATTCTAACCACACCTTTTACTGTTCCAAAGCAGCTATGTTTGTAGGTATATTTCGTCGTGCCTTCACTTGTATGCCTCCTTCTAGCGGGAATATTCCATTTATTTATTTATTTATTTAAAACTTCAGTAGCGTAGCCATTGTACTGACTAATAACGCAAGTGCTTTTTATAACTGCATTGAAGCAAGAAATGTAGATATGTATCTTTTCAATATATTGTACGATCAACATATGCAGAAACAAACGGGGGTAGGTTAAATGTCTCGGTTTGCCGTGCAAGAAATCTGGAAGCGTCTCGGTTTGGCTCATCAATAATCTGGCCACCTTACATGCACCGTACCTAACAGGTGCGTCACCACCGCTGAATCTCACAGTAGAGCATTAGACGTCGCCGTGAAATGCGCCTCAGGTGTTCCAGCAGCGTTGTGTGCAGTTCGCTCGCGGTGTCTCATATACACACATATTCACAGTTATTGTGAATACATTTCTGAACACCGTTAGTCATCTTATCTACGAAAAGTGTGTGTTTCCGATACACCATTGTTGAACAGATCCCGAGTTTTATTCCTTGGTTAGTGCCGTCGGAAAGGAAAAGGCAGTTCCTTCTACCTATAATGTTCTTATCGTCCCAATCCATTCCGCTGTATATCTTCAATGTGATTTCAGCATATTGTGAAACGTGGCTTTCACTACCGGTTTCGGGTGTCCATTATCCAGGAATTATCTTACTGTCTATTTCTTCTCTGTGCACATGGCCTTATCTGTGAAACACAGAGATCGGAATTGTAGTACTGTGTCCCATCTGTGTCAGTCGGTTGACGATATATCGGTTCGGAAGCTAATCATTCTTGCAAAATGAGCAGTCAAGGAATGGCGATGTGCTACTCTATGGTGGGCGATTTCCGATTCCTCACAAACTAGCTTTTCTTATCCAATTTGTGTTCAAAATGTGCCATCCACGTGATACCAACAACTTTTGGCCATTTACTGGCGTTTGCCAGTACTATGTACAACATAGTGGACATTGGCGATCTAATAAATAAATAAATAAATATTTTATTCTCGACTATGCGAGGCACGCTCATGGAGGCATGATCAGATATGTACAACGGTACAAACATTATAATGCAATTGGAACAGTAACGCAGAAAATTGTTCATATATCCATGATTGGAACTGTACAATGTTGAAAATGGGAAACAGTAAGTTGGCTGTCATGAGATACGGGACCTCAGCTAATAAGAGATTGAGAAACCTGAATGATCCACTGAAAGGTAATGGAAGAGCCCGCACACAAGGAAGGAAAAGGGCAACGTATGGTAGGATGTAAAACGACAACAGTATATACAGATGTAGAAGTCCCAGTGTAACGATCCTATGTAGAATTGTGACGCTAGTTGACCTGCCAGTGTAAAGTTATGGGCTGTGACTTTATTCGGTGGCGAGTCACATACGCCACGTTGCAGTGTTGTTAAACGGACATTTGTGGCTTTTTGTAGGGAGAACGCTTGCCAGGCGAAAACCCACCACGTCCTGGAACACTGCCACCAATCCATTGAATGGCAAATTGTAACTGGCTATGTTTCTAGTTAAAAGTCTGTTTGCTCGGTTATTCGCAGTCAGGTTGCGTCCCATTTTTTCCGCTGGTTGATGCAATAACTGGTTGCCTATTGCGTTCCTGGGTCCTGTCCGTTGGTAGGTCGGGTACTAAACATTCTTATTGAATATAATGTGTTGATCCTTCGCAGAACCACATGAAGTCTTCTCTGATTATGTATATTTGCCGGGGAGCAAAGAATTCGTGTCCAGCTACCCTCACTGGACATCGGTGGTTGGGTGTAAATAGTTAGAGTGGAAGTGAGGCCATGGTCCAGGTAAGTACTTGTTGGTTATTTCGTCCCATCCCAGACGGAGGCAGTTCCTCAGTTCAATCCCGAAGCTCTCCGATGTTCACGACCTCAGAGAAAAGGGAGAGAGGAACAAGCCGAGAGAAGACCGAAAAGGAACAGTCGATGTACCTAGCGTTTGATCAAAATCCTACATTAAGACGTTTATTTGAGACAACTAGTGTACAAGGTGTAACAGATATTACGCTAAAGATGTTTTTACTTATGCGGAAGGCATGGCCTGATGGGTAGAATACTTTCATGTGCATAGGGATGCAAAGCAGGATTCCGGTAAGATGTTCATGAGGTGTAAGCTGACAATGTTCGAATTCTACCTGAGACTAGAAAGTGGGTGTGTAGTCACGATTGGTTGTAATCGGAAACCCAAGGACAATGATAACATCATGTTCTTTAGTGCCTACTTCCGACTGAAACCCGAGCTAGAACAACATACCGCGGCATGTCACTGTCGGTTGTCTCAACCAACTTAATTTTCGGTCACTCCCTAGGTTAATCTCTTCAGTCAAACGGTGTTTCACCCTACCCAGTGCAATCGATACTGTCTCGTTGTAGAGTAGATTTCATGTCTGGTCGTCTGCGCGTAACAGTGAGCACGCGGATGGCCGCCCACTTCTGCGTTGTGTGTCTTGATGCCGCGTAAGTGAGTGGGTGGAAGTTACAGTACTTCCTCAACCGTCCATAGATGCCGCGTGCTAGTCCGCACCCATCCTACAGTGAATGAGCTCACGTGTTGTTTTCGCGTTCACTGTGCCTCACGTGGTTTGTTGGCTGAGCGCTGCACCAACCGATGCAGACGTTCTGAGTACACTTGTACTGATTTGCAATTGGTCAAGACGATGGATTCAGCTTGATGTGGTTAGAAATTGGGTTGAATATTCTTAAGGAGGAGCTTGATTCCGTTAAGGACTGGCTTGCTTCCGAAAAGTTATAGATATGATGCGCCTGAGATAGGTAACTTCTTCTTGTAGTAAGTGACATATTTTTGGTTAAAGTTTCAAACCTACACTGATTAGACACGTTAACCCTTCAGCTAGATTGCTTAGATGTCCCTCCTTCGTTCTCCCATATAGGATGACATCGTCCAGATAGACGAGACACTTGTGAGGAATTAAATCCTGAGGCGCTTTCTGCATAAGACGTTGAAATGTTGCAGGAGCGTTTGCTAGACCGAAAGGCATTGTTTGAAACTCGTAAAGGCCTGAAGGGACTACAAAGGCTGTTTTCGCCCGATCACTCTCTTCAACCTCCACTTGCCAATAACCAGACACCAAATCTAACGTGCTGAAATAAGCTGATCCTCTGAGCGCGTCGAAAAGGTCATCAATTCTGGGCAGTGGGTATGCTTCTTTCTGCGTGACTTTGTGTAGCCGCCTGTAATCAACACACAGCCTAAAACCACCGTCTTTCTTCTTTACCAAGAAGACTGGGGATGCCCATGGAGAAGTAGAGGGTCGTATAACTTCCTTTTTCAACATGTCGCCTATGAGCTTTTGCAGTGCGCCTTGCCAGTGCACTGGGATCCGTCTTGGGTGATTCTTAATCGGGGTCGTGTTCCCCGTGTCGATTAGGTGTTTCACGACGCTGGTGCGGCCCAAGTCTCCTGTCTGCCAGGAGAATGCATCAGCTTGGGCTAGCAACACTTCTTTGAGCTTTCCTAACGTTCGCTCGTCCGTTGGCAAATCGGGTGAGCGGATAAACCTGTCTACCATGTCTTCCTCGTCAGAGGAGCTCCCACAAATCGTAAACGTTTCAAGACTGTCGGCCTGGCCTTGTCTGAGCAATACAACGCAATTGTCGGTGACCAACTGGCATTTGTCTAGATCTAAATAACATCTCAGAAGCTTCAATAAATCCATTCCAATGAGTACCGAAAATGGGATGTTATCAGCGACAATAAACTCGTGGCGGAACTTCTCATTAGCAATCTGTACATGAGCAGTGATAGATTTCCATACAGACAGCGGTTCCCCATTAGCAGCGGTCAGACGATAGCGGCATGGTGTCCACACACAATCTGACAGATATTTAGTTATGCTAGCTCGGACTAGGCTGCTACATGCCCCTGTGTCAATTAGACCTACCAGTGGCACTCCGGCTATGATTTGCTCTACCGTTACTGCGAATGCGGACGTTGTACATGTGACAGCGGGATTGAAAACGGACTTCACACGGTCACTCTCACCTTGAGGATTTCGGCTGTCACGGCTTGGTGGGGAATTTCTTCTTCTTGGTGGGGGTGGACGAGGCCTTCGAAAGTTCGATTGTACTGGACGTCGCGAGTAATCCCCCCGATACGGAAAGCGATTCCAATTTCTTCGGCCTGGTGACTGGAATCTAGCGGGACTGTATCGCTTCAGCGCGCAGCATGGTTCCATGGGGCCCATGGACGCGTCGACTTGCTCTAGTTGACCTGCCACTGGTAGGGCTGCCTGAAGACACCTAGGGCGTCGTAAACGGAACTCCGTTTTACCGAGGGAGTTTGGATGCCCTCGAGCAACTGCTCTAACACGCGCTCATCCTGTTGTTCCTGCGTTTCCTCTGTGTAGGCAGTTACAGCCATCCTCCTCAGTTCGCGAACGAATGTTTTCACGTTTTCTCCCGCTCTTTGATACCGGGCATGGAAAGCTTTCCGTAGTTCGTAGGGCAGGCCAGGCCGATCTAAGATACCGCGAAGGGAAGCGAAGGTTTCCGTGGTGATTTCTCCATCTAACACTTTACTATCCATAAGTTTGTCAAATGCCTCGCCTGCTAGCAGGCCCATGATAACAGTACCGCGTTGTTGGGCTGGAACTTGATGGACGTACATTGGCACATGTTGCTCCCATCGGAGATATGGCATGCCTGGAAAAGCGTTTCCGGAGGGCCTAACGGGGGTGTGGAAGGGGCGGTTGTCAGGTTTGTTGTCAACCTCCGCATAGCGTCCGACAGGGATTCCAAAGCAGAAGCAATCCTTACCCCCGGATCGGAGGTCAGCGGCTGAATTTCATCACCAGACGGTTTACTTGGCTTTGCCATTATCTCTTGATCCTGGCAGGGTCGCCAATTATAGCCTACAGGCAAGGCAGAAGTCCAGAGATTGAGACGGAACGTCTATTACGCAACACGTAGGCGTTATAAGAAAGAAGCAGTAACGTAGGAAGGGGTGAAAGAAAAGTTACAGGCAACTATTCGCTTCAGGTTTTTGTCCTTCAATAATTGCGCAGGAGTGTCTTTCGGAAAGGCAGACAGACAAGGTGCCGTCAGAGCAATGAATTAAATTCAACAACGCGCCAATCTAGTTTCGATCACTCTTTACGCTACCTGTTCCGCTTGTTCTTTGACCCAAGCAAAACTACCGGCATAATGCGAACTTATTGCTTGAATGCTATGTGTAGACATTGTTGTAGATTTTTAGCTTTCTCTTTAACAATACGTTCATATACTTTACCTATTGCTGGGCTAATGTAACATGCTGAAGAGATACCTACTCGGATACCTAAAGCATACTTTGTCTTGACCTATACATAAGTACATAAAGTTTTATTTCTGGGCCGTAAATTGATGCTGTGTCCGCTAAGGATCAGGTCAGTATATGCACGAATCACATACTCTTGCCTGAACACTGAAAAGTTAATGCTGTATGCTCCTGGATCATAAGCATCCTTCCAGTCCGGGAAGCATTAACTTATTACAGCAAGTTTTGTAGCACGCAGTATGTTTAGAACATGCATGTTTCGGCTGTTGTAAAGTACAAACAGTCGTCTTCAAGTCTAGACGATTTCTATATGGATTCTATCATTTGAGCACAGTGGATCTCAATACTGTTGACCGGGATTCATTTGACTGGGGAGCATTCATGCAAGTTTTTGTCACTGAACACCTATGCCGCAGGATCCGTCCCTAAATAAAGTTTACTTCAAGTACATTAGACCATTCCACTTTGTTCAAGGGTCCCGATTAATGGTAGACCCAAGGAACTTAATTATAGTGCGGTAGAGATAGCAAGGAAAAAAACGTTTTAAAATGAATTCCAGTGCCGTGAAATAAGAAGCAAGTATTTTGGGTAGATCCAGTACGACTGTATAAGTAATTAAAAATTAGGAAATAAGTTAAAGTATAACCGCTGCTATTTGTTTAAAATGTGACCTCGAGCACAATCAACCGGACCAGCGCTAACTACAACCCATACATAAATGGCTGTTTTAAATGGAGAATAACGCTTATGGTAAAATGCAAACAATCTATTCA
Organism: Dicrocoelium dendriticum; assembly: GCA_944474145.2. Classification (NCBI taxonomy): domain Eukaryota; kingdom Metazoa; phylum Platyhelminthes; class Trematoda; order Plagiorchiida; family Dicrocoeliidae; genus Dicrocoelium; species Dicrocoelium dendriticum. The sequence continues at coordinate 134,840,397 of OX104063.1, forward strand.
AAACCATCTTTTGTCGCTGGGCACAATAAGAGCGAACTAAATGCGATATTTGCAGTATTTCGCAAGTGCTGGAGCGACGGTGAACCGCATCATTTTTACCTTGATAGAAATGGCGGGTCTGCTCTTCAAGCAAATACAGTAAAAATAAGAAGAAGTACAAAATACGGCATAGTGACATACAGGTTAGAAAAATCCACGTATCTAGAATTTTACAATGCAGCTTAAAAGTAGCAGCACTTAATAGGTCCGACTTAGTGGGCCGAAAAATAGAGATTCCAAACTTTCGTAAGAAAGTATTTACCAATATGTGGCAACTTTATGCACAACTTAAAATGCACTAAGAAGTATTAGATATGCGTGAAGGATATACGCCCACCGCAGAATGAGGTTTCCAAATGACTTTGCGCCAGACAAGTTATTGTCGATTTAGGATGCACCCATTTCTCCACCAAGAAGTGTATGGGAATTTGATCCTTTGGTTACATGAACCGAGTTAACGTGGACGAACCCAGACATCTAAGGGTTCATGTGACCCATATGAGAATATAAAACATTCATTTTTTTAGACAAACATTGCAAGCTTTATCAATTTGAGCCCGGTTTATATATCCCTAGAATTAAGCCACCAGTAGCAATAAGCTACAGAAATCTAGCACTGGCTTGAGGACAGGTGCGATTTTAATTTTCAGTCTTTCTAGCCGTGCCTATTGGATAGCCACTAGCAGTTGTGACACCCTACCGTGCGGCCGCACTTTAACTCGTTTCGCGCTTTGCCCTCTGTGGCCACTCCGATGCTCCCCGCACAATATTGTGAGTGCGCTCGTTCGAACCAGTTCTACGAGCTCTACTCAGTGCCTCCCAACTCCTGGATCTAACCTGTGTGGATTATACTCTTTCTCTAGTTCCCAGTTTTCGGCGTTTTCTTTGCCGAATTTCACTTATGTAACTAGAGCAAACCGGTCTTTCGGTAATGATTTTGGTCTCATTCGGAAGAAGAAGTCGAGGGCTCCCAAACTACGCGGCAACCACCCGTACAGTTTGCTGCATAACAAAGTTTCAGCCATTTTGCTCCTCTCATCAACTGAGCAGCTCTATGGAGGCTTATCAGCGCTCCACCTGCACCGTCGTTTAAGGCAGGTTGATTAACACACGTTTGCGCTTTGTGTAGGTGTGTGTATCACTGCGAGTCGACTGCTCGCTGAAGTCGAAAGTCTGCGCGTTACAACCTGCATCTGCCTCTCCGTCTGACCTTGGTGCGGTTGAACAATTCTCAATTCGTGTGCATTTTCTGACCTATTCGTGCGTCACACCTAGCGCAACGTACACACATCAAGGTGAGCGCTTAGATAAGCCTTGCTGTAAACAATAAGTGGACGCCTGGCATTCTAATGGTTCAACATCGCTTAGGTTGCGCAGACAACTGCAGTAAAGTGCTTAAGCTCAGTATTACCTGTTTTAGCTGCATTAGATCGTACTGTCCGCAAGGTGCAGACAAGAACGTCCAAGCAGTGAGACAGACAAACCAAGTTGCTGACACAATTTGGTTCTGCCAAACATGTCAAGTCATTACAGTTGTCAACTGTTTACCTCCGCTCATGAAAAATGCGATAGCATGACGGAAATAATCGCGCAATTTGTAAATACTACGATTGCTCCCTTGGAGGTAAATATGGTCACGATAGTACCTCACCTGACCAAATTAAGCTCTGAGTCTAAACCGAAGAAAAGAGCTAGACGCTCCAAGCGCACTGCAGCGCCTGTGTCTCTCGATTCACTGGGTCACCTCACTCCCATAAGTGGGCAAGCCTCAAACATGCTTGCCTCCACTTCTCCAACATAGGCGCTTCACTTGGGGATTCAGCCATGACACCGACAGCTCAGTGCCGAAGGAAATCCGGTGCAGCTAACAAGCAGGTAACGTACGCATTGATTGCCTCGACAAACACTAAGGGGGAGACACACGTAGTCCATCTTCAGTACCGAGCACGAGTGGCGCAAAGCAGGTTTCACCGTCAAATCCAGTGGTGCCCTCTAAACAACCCGAATTGCCGGCAAAAAGTATAAAGCCAACACTCGCAAGACAAAACTACGCTGCTTTAACTATCGTGTGCACCAGTGTTCCCGAATCCAAATCTGGCACAATAAAAGGCAAGTTGCAAAACGATCCCAAGCAGCTGAGTTCAATCTACAATGGGATTGGTATTCGCCTTAAGCCTGTTGTGCTGCAACGCGTAGTGCGTCACCCGATCTCAGTGCACTCTGGTGAACCTCGAATTCTTCGAGTACCACTAAACTCAGCAGATGAGACAGAGGCCGTCCTGATCTCAGCAGTTCGTCTTCGGAACTCACCGAGCGGAGTGCGCATATTGCATGGTCTACTTTGGAAAGCTCGTCCAACAGAGGCAGTTGAGCAACTTGGCATTCCTAATAGGGATAGCAAGAAAACAATATTTGTTCATGGTGTTCCTGAGCTTCTGCATTCTTCTGATCACGATGCACAAACACATGACCGAGAGCAGTAGTGCCACATCCGCGAAACACTCTCCGTTGACAATGTCATTGCCAAATCCTTGACAAGAGGTCCGTCGTCACCTAAGTACAAGGGCTGAGGTCCAAGACTAATGAACGTAATACTACACTCCGAGGGAATGATGCAAGTTCTGTTGGGTAGCTGGTTAAAGTTTCGAGCTAGGTAGCCAACCGAAATCCGGCTAAAGGCAGCAGGCGAACGACCAAAAGTCGCAAGCAATTCGATGGAACTTGCAAACACAACAAATTATTTATTTGCACAGTCTTGCGGAGAGACCGACACAACAGCGCCAACGGTACACAGGAGGACCGAGCAAAACACGCGTGTAATGTCGGTTCAGCAACGCTCAATAGTGCCATGCAACACGACTGAAATACATAGACCAAAAACGCTTAATGCCTGGCCACCTAACGGCCGGAGTAAAAACTAACACCAACTTGACCTCTATCAATGAACCCTTACAACAAATGCCTTATCTTGCATGTACACAACCGCACAAGGCCCTCTACGTAATTTGGCTGAACTTAGGGAACGCCATGCCTTACAACGCAATACCTCCTCATGGTTATAGAGACATGGTTAAACCCTGAGATAACCGATTCTGAGATCAATTTGCCTGGTATGTCGCTACTTCGGACGGATAGAACCGGAGGGGGTGGCGGTGTGATTCTTTACTATAATACAAACCTCCGATGTGCAGTTATCATCACCCGGAAATCCGAGCCGCCGATTCGCTTTGGTGCCGCCTTTGGTTGCGAAACAAAAACATATGTCTGTTGGCCGTGACATAGCGCCCACCAAACTCAAAGTCAGAAAGGGACTCCAAACTGAACCACGTTTTTCAGTTTGCTTTGAACAAGTCCCACACCCACATTCTTATCGCGGGAGACTTTAACGTGCACGATATAGAAACGCCGGCAACCGACGGTATGCGGTTTAAAGCCTGCTTGCAAGAGCTTTTTGCTAGCCACCCTCTTTACAACCACGTAACCTCTCTCACCAGATTTCGAACTGCTAACAAACTGTCGATACTGGATCTTGTGCTAACTAACGAAGAACGCATGGTTGACGGGATAGTTACAAGCACACCACTGGGCCGTATTGATCATGTTACTCTGCCCTCTGACTATTTATGCTATGCGTAGTACCCTGAAAACCAGGAGGATAAAGTGCATAATGTCACACACTACAATGTGTTGTCTAAGCTTGTTAAGGATACATCTTGGACGTTCTTAACTGAATGCCCCTAGATGTTGCCTGGGAAGCATGTACAAGGATGTTTAGCACACTGGTAACGCACGCGTCAGAACATAATTCCTTTCAACCCAAACACAAGCATTAGTCATTTCTGAGGAGCAGAACACGTAAAAGTACGTCCCGGAGGGATCCGGCATGGCGAGATCACTAGGGCTTCCCGATTGCCGAAACCTAGGCTGCATACCTGACACATCGTAAATTCTGCGTGAAACTGATCCGCGAGGACAAGGTCACTTATCAGCAGAAGTTACTGAAGCGTTTCTGCACTAACCGCAAACTCCTGTACAGGTGCGTTAACGACCTTCGAAAGGTAAAGCGAGGGGTTCCAGCGCTAGTCACGGCTGATGGGTGCACACGATCAGCAATGAAAGCAGCTGATCTCCTACGACTTCATTATACACAAGCCTTCCAGCCGGTAAGGAGCCCAAACATTCTCCTCATTTCTAATACTCCACCATCTGGTTTAGAAAACATCACCTTCACTGCAGAAGATGTGTTGAAGAAGTTGTTATCCTTGCGTATCCACAGTTCTCCCGGAGCTGACGACATCTGACCGAAGGCTCCACAGGCGGTAGCTGGTGATCTAGCTAAAGCTCTGGCTGTTTTCTATCAGCGATGTCTAGAAGAGAACCGTATTGCACCAGTATGGAAGCGAGGGGTCTTCACTCCTATCCATAAAGGAAGTAGCCGCACTGATCCTGCAAACTACCGTCCAATAACAATACTTCCCGTACCATCCAAATTTAAGGAATCAATCATCGCAGACGCGCTGATGCAATACCTGGATAGCCACAAGTTAATAGCCCCAGAGCAACCTAGTTTTCGTCAAAAGCATTCGTGTAATACTAACCTATTAATTGCACGTAATATTTGGACTGAAGCTGTTGATGATGGAGTTGGAGTCTATGTCCTCTACCTGGACTTTTCGAAACCATTTGATCGCTTAGACCATCGAATTCTCTTACAGAAGCTTCGGAATTACGGTATTGGCGACCCAATCCAGAGTTGAAGTGGCAGTTTTCTATAAGGAAGATGGCTAGTGGTGAAAGTCTGAGAATCATTTACTCATGCAATTGATGTGACGTGTGGAGTACCACAAGACTCAGTTCTTGGACCACGTCTATTCTTGGTGTTCATTAACGAGTTGACGAGAGCAATTACTTCCGATTTCCTATTTTTCGCTGATGATATCAAGATATGGCGGAGGATCAGAGGACCGAACGACCAAGAACGGCTCCAGTACGATCTTAACATAGTGGCGAACTGGTCAATTCAAAATGCCCTACGATTCAAAGTAGACAAATGTCGCGTTGTACAAGTACCTCATAGACATAACTACACCTATTTACCTGGGACAAACGGAATGCAGAGTACCTCCCAGGAACATAGCTTTTGTGTGATCCTACAGGGCGACCGCAACTGTTCAAACCAAGCTGAGGTAGTTGCTAAAAGTGGCAACCAGCACGTCGGCCTGTTGCGAAGGGCATTCGGGAGATTCGACCCATCAAGCTTCTCAACGATGCACAATTCCTACGTGCGTCCGCTTGTTGAATACCCTACGCAAGCTTGGTAACCTTGGTTGAAGCGCGACTTAGAAGCGATAGAGCCACAACAACGAAGCGCAACAAAGAATGTAAGGGGTCTGGGCTATCACTCTTACTACCGAAGAATGAAGTTGCTGGGAATTTTCAGCGGACGCTATCGAAGCCTGCTCGGTGATCTCATATTAGCGTAGCAGATACTGAGTGACCCAACCAAATCGTTTGATGAAAGTTAGTCACAACCTGCAGCTCATGGGTAACTGTTGAACGTTGAAGGAACAATATAGCCGCCTAGAGCGTCGAAGGAATTACTTTTCCCTTCAGGTTTGCCAACCCTAGAACGCACTCCCAGACGTGTTTGCCGAATTTGTTGGTTGCTGGTGAAGCTTGGACCGAGGCAATGAACAACGGCCACGTAGTGGATGTGCTTTTCATAGACTTCCCAAAAGCATTTGTTAAGGTACACCACTTGAGGCTATCACAAAAGCTGAGCATTTACGGATTATCTGGCCGCGCCCTTTCACTGGGTATCTGCGTTCTTGCAGGGAAGGGGGCTGTGTGTACGCCTGGATCGCAGCTTCTCCTTTAGGCACCCGGTCTTTAGCCGGGCCCCACAGGGCTCGGTGCTTGGACCGACGCTGTTCTCCATCAACATAAACGATCTCCCTGGAGCGCTTGGGGTAGCATCCCTATTGTTTGCCGATGACCTTAAGCTATGGAATGTTGTAAATATTCCTAAAAGATTCTCAGGCCATATAGCATGCACTGGAAAACCCTGGGACTGATCTAATGTGTCGCTACTGCCCATAAAGCAGGCTAAGTGTGCCGTCCTCCGTATAGGAGCAACTTTCCCGCCTTCGAGCTACGTACTCGGTGGAGTCGAACTCACCACTGTCTCCAACCAGGTAGACCTAGGTGTCGTCCATACCTCGCCCTTGCGTGCTGGTGACAACTGGAAGAAGGCAGCAAGCACGGGTTTCAGAATGTTGTGGTTAATACGCCGATCTTGCAGGGTCTTTAATGTCGATATAATTGTGAAGCTGTTCTAAGCTTTCGTCCAGCCCCATCGGGAATACTGCGTCCAGGCTAGCCCGCCCTGACTTGTTCGGGATAAAATGGAGCTCGAGTGGGTTTTAATAGTAGTTACCAAATTGGTCCAAAGGTTACGGGACAAATTTCAATATTGTTTACTTTATAGTACGTGCCATATCTTATGACAACGATGGACTCCAGCTTCACGATTAACCCGGCAATCAACCTTACATTTCTCTGCCATCTAGTTGCCTTGGATATTGCAATGTAGTATCCACATTAAAGTAAAACACAGTGGATTTTGGCGCTCGTGCGCAGCTTCATCCAGCACCCTTATTCATTTTCAGCGACGGTTTTACAACCGTCCACATTTGTGGCAAATAGTCCATTCAATCCTTGCTGCTGCTCTAGATATTGTACGGTCATTAGACCGCGCCTTACATTAAGATACCTAGCAACCCCTACTTTATACGTAATACGACCCACCACCCTGATGTCCAGCTTTGTTCACCAGCACGCTCATTCAAAAATCCATCTAAAGATAGTACAATTACCAATTTTAGCGCCGAGGCTCATGTTATCCGACTGCACATAGTCCCGTTTAAAGCGGCATCTGCAACTGGATTCTCACTAGAGCGGCAGTATGCAATCGATTCCATTCTCGTCCCAGTTCTTAAATTTTTATGGCCTATTCGTCCATGTCACATATAACGATAGCCTACTGCTCCTGGTTCACAATAACTCTGGCTTTCGCCACCACTTTTCGCGCCGTCCGCTTGACTTATATGTTGCACCCTTGTAACCCACCCCGAGTGGTAACGTTTGGCGATACAGCCCGTACCATCCGGCTAACCCACGTTCATCTCAGAGCTGCACTGCAACCGTTTCCTCACTACAGCTATAGTATGTAATCCCGTCTCCGCCCACTCCAGTTTTCAGCTTTGAATGCCTAGCAGTATATGCCTCTACTTCAGACAGCGAGCGACTCCTGCTTCTCAATTTACCCGGCATGCACCCTTACACTTCTCTCCCGTCTATTTGACTTAGATGCCTCACTGCAGAAGTCTAAGTTGTAGTGTAACACTTAGTATGCCTTGGCGCTGCTATCCAATTTATTGCGTTGCCCCAGGTCCGTTTCAGAGCTCGCTCTGCCACCATTCGCCCGCCAAAGCTGTAGTATGTAGCCCATCTTTTATCGCTCCGGCTTTCAACTTTTGCATGTCGTGTAGTTGGTGCCGCATCCCTAGACAGAGCTCGGCTCCTGCTTCGCAACTAATCTGGAGCGCACCTTCTTTCCGCCGACCGATTGGTGTTGTATCTCCCACTGTAAACGCAAACCTAGGAGTTAAACAATTAGCATCTTCTGGCGTTGCCGCCTGAATTAGTTCCTTACCCCTGCTCACTTCCATGGCTAGCGCTAAAACCGTTCTCTCGTTACAGCAAGTAGTGCGCTCTGTACGCTCTCCTGTTTACATCACTGGATCCGTGGAAATAGTATTAGGTTTATGACCTCTATGGTACTCCTAGTAAAGGCATGCTACCAGACCTAAGCTTTGCATAGGATGTTGAAAGCGTTTTCTGCTGCTGATGCACCCAAGCTTAGCATTAGAATTGTCCAAAATCGTCTAAATGCCGGGTTTAAATGAACCTTTATGTGTCTTCCTAGATGTCGGTTGCCAGCGGGCCCTAATTGAAGCTTTTTCATTAAGTCTGAGCACTAGTTACTATACTCAGCAGTTTCCAAACACTATCAGTAGGTAAACCGCAAAATAAAACATATATCTTTCTTATTGTTGACAAAGAGCGTGCTTTGAAAGTTCTAGGCCCAAGAATCAGACATTTTGCTCTCCACTTATTCTCTCTTGGCCCCATATACTTAGCTTTATCTGGTATACATGTGCCTTTCGTTATTGTCAACACTAGTAGACAGGCATAAAGAAAACCAGATCCTCTTCTTTAACTGCTTTTGCCCGTAAAACACTCGCATTTCCAGATTTCATTTCACTGGCACGAAAGCTAACCAACGACAGAGAGGCCCCTGTCACACTGGCTGGCCGGAGCACCAGAAACTTTCCATCACCACTTTTCTTATCTTGGCCGCCCGTGTATCATTTATCTTTTAGCTGGCTCTAAAGCCTACCATGCGTTATGCGTGATGGCGGGTGAACGACCATCTCCCACTGGTTTTTGTTACTATTCTACTCCTGATTTATCTTATCGCTCTTTGCTTCGGGTGCTAGAACAGCTTTTCCCAGGAAAATCACCAAAGAAATAGTCGGTGTGACATTAGAGTACCAGTTAACATTGCCATCTGGATGAACACCGCCGGCACTATCTTCGGAACTTAAGAATGGAGAGAAATAAATCGAAATTCATCAAAGAGCTGCACAATAGTGTGCATCCACACACGAGGCATAGCAATAACTCAAGTGTGAGCAAGCTCAACCACCAGAAGTAGAGCTGTTGAAGCCCAACCAATGTAGACCAAAACGGATTTCACGCCCAAATGCAATTAGCTAAATTTTACTAAATTTTCCCATGCTTATTTCTTTATTATTGGTGACAGGCTCCTGTAGCTCCCTGATGTTAGTGACAGAGCCTCATGAATATAGAAAATCGGCTCTAAGGGATAAATCTTGTGATGTTTAGCTAAGTAATGTGTGTATTTTGCAGGCCGAAATCTGCCAACGGATCTGAAAAATCCCCAGGGTTACTCAGGTAGACATGGCTCATGCGGCCTTGTTGTTAGCTTTAGAAAAGCTTAGAGGCTTAACAAATGCTAAACTCTATTTTATTGGTTGTTTATGTGGCTCAGTATCCCCTGAAAACGGTATGCTGTGGCCTTCTACCCGTGAGTTAATTACAGGCTCCCCTGAATTCCCATGTAGATATAATATTCCTTGCTGGATTTCTAGCTCTTTCGCGCAAAACCATCTTTTATTTGCATATATTTATCATTTATGCCTGCAAAGTTTACTTTTCAGCCACTTGCGCAGCCCGTAGTTGTCGCAGGGTATTACGGGCTAATTAGAGCATTTCTGGATAGCTATGTCATTCTAGAACATACGCCGCTTCCCTACTTTTTATCTTCTTTTCTTTTTTCTGCTATCTGCTTGCAAAGCAGAAAGCCACTTTTAGCGAAAAATAAAAATGGCATTATTCGTAGACCATCATTTAATTGCGAATAACTCGCAAACTACTGCACGTATTGTGTTGCTTTTGCGTTCAACGTATTCAGGCGCTAAAGCCGGTCCAGAACAATGTATTTTTGTGCTACTTTAAGCGAGATTGTAACTGTGTTAAGGCTTTTTATTTTATCTGAGAATAAATTAGGTTGAAAGTTCGCGCCGGAGGGCAATATCAGTGTAAGAAAAGTAGGGCTCTATTTTTTTGTTAATTGGTATTTTTCTACTGAAGCGCGCAGATTTATTTTCTCTCTTAACAAATTGTTTCTATTTTTGTCTGCATTTATCGAAATTTTTTAACTTTTCGTATGCCTTATAATCCCCTCACTCATTTCTTCCATGTGCGCAACAACAATTGGGTCAACCGAGTGGCCAATTAATGTGTGATCAATTTAAAGTGAACTTGTGGCGAATTGGATTCTGTTCCAAGGAGAAAAGGCACAACTCCGCGAAGCTTTTCACAATAAAAGAACAAGGAGCTCAATATCGCACGTAGGAACCAGAAAACGTCAAGGTGGGCGCCTGAGACACAGTAGCTGTATACCAAACAGTGCCATTGCCTTTGTAATTGCTAACGATGAACATATATTTATATTTTGCCTACTTCCATGCAACAGCATCGGATTAATGTAAGCCTTGATCTGAACCCTTTAGGGTGCAGCCTAAAGCAGGTCTAGAAATATACTTATTTATTTATTTATTATTTATTTATGCTGGAGCCTAAGATAGCTTGCTGCACCGGAGTAGTAATTAATCGACTGCTTGTAAGTCACTTCCCAACTTTCTATTTGACTTTAAGATTCCACCATGAATGTCCACCTTAGAGTGGAACACCTAGCTATCATTTAGCGCTGCTGCACATACTATTCTGCTAAAACTGGTCCCATACATTGCTGGCTCTACAACCGTTTTGGTTCGTGACCCAAATCTCCTAGGAAGTCTAGTTTCACCGAATGCGAGATGTAGAGAGAACACATAGATCAGTAATATTGCGTATGTTGATGCGAAATTAGTCTGCGTAGGCTGTGTACACAGGGTGACTCAGGTGAGTAAAACTTGAGGAAACCCTACAAAATTACGTTAATAATAATGGCATGCCACTAACGAAATATGTAGGCAAAGTCGTACTAGGGCACGTATATGCACAGAATTAATGTGATGTGGGATCGGTCAACTTGCAGAGGCGTGGTTGGAGCAGTGAATTTATTGAGTATCGAGTAACGTCCGCCACCTCGCAGTTTTGTTAAACAGACATTTGTGGCTTTTGTATGGAGAACGCTTGCCAGGCAAAAGCACACCACGCCCTGGAAGGCTGCCGTCCTGTGTTATGAAGTTACTAAAATTAAACCCGACCGAGTATTCTTTGGGATATTCGCAGTCAAGTTTTGCCAAAAATTTTCCTATGGTTGTGTAGTTGTCCCCTTTGGAGTCTAAAGCAAGTAGTTGAAGCTGTTGAAATCGGAAGGCATAGATGACTTGTATTGATTCGACGGCTTTTCGATGTTCCCTTTGTGTGTCAAGGTTGGGCAGCGCGGATGGTTTCATTGGCCTCGGTTGGTTCTGTGGCCGGGTTAGCTACGCAAGTATGTACATAACGAGGTTCCGTGCAGAAAACAGCATTTTAAACAAGGGTAAAACAACCGGACCGAGCAACTGCCAAGGAATTTTAACAGGACAATGTTAATGTGAAATACAACATTTTTGGTGATGTCGTACTGGTTAAAAGAAGTGAAACGAGGAAATATGTCATACAGCAGATCTGTATTTTCCATGCAACTACGCCACCCGATAATTGTTGAACGTCAGACAAATGCTGTCCGATTTGGTCTAGAGTACGCTACAGTTTTCCTGGGGTGAATCCGGACTTATCAGATATTGTCAGCTAGTAAATGAGTTGAGGGTATCAGAAGAAGCTAGAAAGTTGTGAAATATGCGGCTAAGGTGTATATTTAGCGAACGGTCGACAGTGGAAGATCCTATCGTTCAAACATGTAGGTGAGCCAGTGGAGTTGTTACTCATGGTTATAGTCCCATGAGGATAATAACGTAACATGTTCAGTACTCGGATGCTAGAGAATTAGCTAGGTGCTGGTGTGAGACGGAGTGTCAGAGAAGTAGCGGAAAGGTAGGCGGGACTATATAACACAGTTGTAATGAGAATACGGTTGCATAACCAGCTCCGAACGGAAATGGAATGGCGGAAAATGGTAAGTTGTACAGTACCGCACACAAGTCAAATAAATAAATAAATAGTTTATTCTCGTCACTGCGAGGCACACCATCAAGGGTGTGATCATGGTAGTACAGACATATATGATGAACAAGTACACAAATTAGTACATTGTGACCAATAGCATGGGAATTTTTGTGCGTGTTGAGATGTAAAACTAAGTTTAACTGTGTATTTGGAAGGGGACATGTTGTGTGAGTAGGTAAAAAGGTGACCTTGTGTGCTTTTGTTTGTTGTGTTCGCCATCAAAGGGGGAATCAATGGGACGCTTTGAATCAAATGACGTCAGTGAGGTGTGAATGGTCCTCCGGAAAAGGGAAGAGGCAGTGACTTTATTTAGTGGCGAGTCACATCCGCCATGTCACAGTGTTGTTAAACGGATACTTGTGGCGTTTTTTAGGGAGGACGCTTGCCAGGCGAAATCCCACCACATCCTGGAACACCGCCGCCAAACCATTTGCTGGAACGGGATTTACCCGAACCATCCAGCTGGCACCACGAGGAGGTTGTTCGGCTAGCCAGCGACATACGTAGTCTGAGTTATTGTGAGGAAGAATTTCTCGCCGTCGTATGACGACGCACGCATTGATTGACATACAACGTTATAAACGAGCATGACGATGAGGGATTACATAGTAGGCTGCGGCAAGAAACGGTTGTAGAGCCAGCAGTGCATGGGACCAGTTATGGCAGAATAGTATGTGCAGCAGCGCTAAATGATAGCTAGGTGTTCCACTCTAAGGTGGACATTCATGGTGGAATCTTAAAGTCAAATAGAAAGTTGGGAAGTGACTTACAAGCAGTCGATTGAGTACTACTCGGGAGCAGCAAGCTATCTTAGGCTCCAGCATGCACTACTAGTTACACCGTGATGTAAACAGGAGAGCGTACAGAGAGCACTACTTGCTGTAACGAGAGAACGGTTTTAGCGCTAGCCATGGAAGTGAGCAGGGGTAAGGAACTAATTCAGGCGGCAACGCCAGAAGATGCTAATTGTTTAACTCCTAGGTTTGCGTTTACAGTGGGAGATACAACACCAATCGGTCGGCGGAAAGAAGGTGCGCTCCAGATTAGTTGCGAAGCAGGAGCCGAGCTCTGTCTAGGGATGCGGCGCCAACTACACGACATGCAAAAGTTGAAAGCCGGAGCGATAAAAGATGGGCTACATACTACAGCTTTGGCGGGCGAATGGTGGCAGAGCGAGCTCTGAAACGGTCCTGGGGCAACGCAATAAATTGGATAGCAGCGCCAAGGCATACTAAGTGTTACACTACAACTTAGACTTCTGCAGTGAGGCATCTAAGTCAAATAGACGGGAGAGAAGTGTAAGGGTGCATGCCGGGTAAATTGAGAAGCAGGAGTCGCTCGCTGTCTGAAGTAGAGGCATATACTGCTAGGCATTCAAAGCTGAAAACTGGAGTGGGCGGAGACGGGATTACATACTATAGCTGTAGTGAGGAAACGGTTGCAGTGCAGCTCTGAGATGAACGTGGGTTAGCCGGATGGTACGGGCTGCATCGCCAAACGTTACCACTCGGGGTGGGTTACAAGGGTGCAACATATAAGTCAAGCGGACGGCGAGAAAAGTGGTGGCGAAAGCCAGAGTTATTGTGAACCAGGAGCAGTAGGCTATCGTTATATGTGACATGGACGAATAGGCCATAAAAATTTAAGAACTGGGACGAGAATGGAATCGATTGCATACTGCCGCTCTAGTGAGAATCCAGTTGCAGATGCCGCTTTAAACGGGACTATATGTAGTCGGATAACATGAGCCTCGGCGCTAAAATTGGTAATTGTACTATCTTTAGATGGATTTTTGAATGAGCGTGCTGGTGAACAAAGCTGGACATCAGGGTGGTGGGTCGTATTACGTATAAAGTAGGGGTTGCTAGGTATCTTAATGTAAGGCGCGGTCTAATGACCGTTCAATATCTAGAGCAGCAGCAAGGATTGAATGGACTATTTGCCACAAATGTGGACGGTTGTAAAACCGTCGCTGAAAATGAATAAGGGTGCTGGATGAAGCTGCGCACGAGCGCCAAAATCCACTGTGTTTTACTTTAATGTGGATACTACATTGCAATCTCCAAGGCAACTAGATGGCAGAGAAATGTAAGGTTGATTGCCGGGTTAATCGTGAAGCTGGAGTCCATCGTTGTCATAAGATTTGACACGCACTATAAAGCAGTCGATCTTGAAAACTGCAGTGGTAATGTACATCTGCATACTAAAACGCTATCGTGAAAACATTTTACGGGCCAGCTCTGTAGCGGACATGGTGTAGCAGACTGACATGGGCATCATCATGTACTTATACTAAGTGTCCCCTCCAAGTTGGGTACAAATGTAAAAAATGCTAGTCAACCAGATCGCAGAGCAGAGTAGGAATCGGAGCCGGATTAGGTTTGTCGCAGCAGCCGATTTCTATCGTAATAGCAGGTACGGAACTATAGCAGTACTATTTTGAATACAGGGGTGGGAGCAGACTGGAATATATGCTACAGCTGTATGGAGAATACCATGGCGATGCCAACGCTGAAAGGGACGTAGGTAGCTGTGTGATAAGGACTGCAGCCCTAGACGATACTTTGCTTCAAGTTGGGGCTTTACGGTGTAATATTTAATTCTAGCAGACGACATACAAAGGTGGTGTTAGGAGCTGTCCGTTTCGTAGTGCTTGAGCTAATACTTTTCGTAAGTGAAGCATTGAGTAATAGACTAATTAAATTAAGCACTGGAGCACGGATGGAAGAGATTGCCTACTGCATCTGTAGTGTAAAAACGGTTGCAGTCGCGCCTCTAGTCAAGGTCCGAGGTAGCAAGGGGACATGGGAATCGGCGCCATATTATACTATGAGTTCCACTCCAATGTGAACTTCTACAGTGAAGTAGTCATGCCAAATAGACGGTGCAGAAGCTTAATGGTGCGTGCCGGGTTTATTTTGGAGCAGGCGTTGCTCGCTATCCCAATATACGGCACTAGCTGATAGCCGTTTAATTGAAAGGCAGGCGAGAGGATATATGGGATTGGCTACAACAGCTGTAACGTGAATACGGTTATAGAATCAGCTGTGAAAGTGCAGAGGGGTATCAGGATGCTACGTGGCTGCAGCTCTGAAGATCTAAGTGCTCCCCTCCAAAGTGGAGTTCTACAGTAGAAAATGCAAGTAACCTAGTCGGCAGAAGAAGGGAAGGAGGGTCCGGATTAACTGTGAATCGGGAACTTGTTGCAGAGCGAGCCCAGAAGTGGACTAATGGCGGCGCATTAAGAGGGGCCTCGGTGGCAGAAGGTAACGTTGATTTCTACAGCGAGATAGCAGTCTGTAATGCTGAACCGTGAATAGGCCATAGTCTAGGTGGCAATTCGGCGCCTCTCAGTAATATTAGAGATAACCAGTTAGAGATGTAAAGTAGTGGATAACGACATGCTCAATCCGGATGGAGATAACGACAAGCAGGCAAGTTGGAGGAATCTACAAGCCTGGGGTGGAAAGATAAAATGGTCAGCAAGCCTGCTGTTTGTGAGCATGCGGCATCACAATGCAGAGGATTAGCTGTTAAGCTGAACGTTGAGTTGGCCACTGGCTTGGTGGTTTTTCGAGGCCTATCAGTCTTCCAAGGGTTCAACCGATGTTACTAGGTAATGACTGGCAGCGACTTGCGGAAGCCGGAGCTTTATAATAGTAGGAATGTAAGACCACAGAGACCTCAAGCATAAGAGGAAGTAAGGAAGCTGTTGGGAATGCCATTGGTTGTAGGCGACCTGGCAAAACAGTCCAAGTGGCCGTCTGTAACGGTGAAATGGGAATTAAGCACGGGCTTGGTAGTACTCCGAGACTTAGCACTCATACTAGAGTGGAACAGATAGCGTTCGGAATCAGCAGATAATGACATGTAGAATACGGAGGAAGCTAATAATAAGAGCGTACGGCTAAAGATACCTCAAGCATAAGGTGGGAGAGACCGAAACGTCAGTTGGTGGGATGGTTGTGTGTTATACGGCGTTGCAATTCAAATGGAAGCCCGTTAAGCTGAAGCGCGAATGGGTCACAGGCCTTAAAGCTCTCCAGACTAAGCAGGTATACGTGAGGGTTATGTTGCAATTAGGGAACAGCAAGCCGCAAAGGTCTGGATCCGTTAGTAGATGATAATTAGGAGGTAAGACCGCAGGGACCTCAAGCATAAGGAGGAGAAAGAACCAGGTTGGCAATTGGGATGGTTGTAAGCGACGCGGCGTCACAATTCAAATGGAAGCATGTATGGTGGAATGAGGGTTAAGAATGAGGTAGACGGTTATCTCAAGCTTAGCAGACAACTTAGAGAGAAAAAGATGGCGCTAAGAGGCCGCAGTTGATGACGATCAGAATACGAAAGGAGATGTTTCTAGGAATGTGGGGCCGAACTACCCTCAGACATGAGGTGAAGGGATAAAAATGTCTGCAAGTCGAAGGGTTGTGCTTGATGCTCCACCCCAGGCGTAAGTAAAACCCGTTAAACTGAAATGGAAGTAGGCCACATGCTAGGCGGTTATTTGAGCCTGGCAATCATACTAGAGCAAATGAGGGAGCCAGGGAACGACAGGCATCCTCGCTGGGTCTCCGAGACTAAGTATTCAAGCGAAGGTAATGCCTGAGAGTCTTCATGGATAAGATGAAGGAAAGAATATGTTGTCAATTCGAAGGGACATGAAAGCTGTGGCAGCACAATCCAACTAGAAACTGGTAGCAATGAAACGGGACTAGGCCGCAGGCTAGGTGGCTCCTCAAGCCCTACGAATCATACTTGAGATACACAGGCGTAGCTTTGGAGCGGCAAGTATCATCAGACGAAAAATGGAAGTAACTAACTAACTAAGTAGGCAATAATAAGAACGTAGGGCCAACGAGGCTGTTGTTTATACCAATGAGCACCCTGGTCATTGGCAGCCGATGCTCAATAGAAGAGGGGCGCCGAGAAACACATTATTGATGCTGGTGCTGAGACCTGGGTAGGCTACTGTATCAGCGGTACACCAGGCCTGTGGTGCCATGCACACGAGCTCCGTGATTGACATCAATGGAGCTAATGCACTGAGACCTGTAACATGTTGTGGGGTTTTTGCGACCGCCAGCAAAAGTTATGGGCTCCAAAATGAAAGCAGTTAACACCAGGCTTCCATTGACAGCACATCCCTGGGGCTCTGAGGCAAGGCTGAGTGCCTTGGATAGGCTCTGGGATTAGGCAACCTTATTGTCGCTGCCAATAAACCAAGCGAAATATTCTGTCATACGACTAGCAGGAGCTATTCCACACACGCGCTATCTAGTTGGTGACAGTGAGACCCTAGTTGTCAGTCAGAAGGTTCGTCTTGATATCATCATGCCTCAGTGCTTCAGTTTGGGGAAAATGGGGGAGGGTTGCCTGTAGAGGGTTTCGTAGGATGTCGCACGTTCGTCGCTCCTTCGGTGTCAGACGGCCGATATCACTGTGAAGCTGTACTCAGGGTACCTGCGACCCTCTTTAAAGGCTGGCTAGCCAAACAATCTCCTCGTGGTGCCAGCTGGGTGTTTTGCGTTCAACCCGTTTCAACAAATGGTTCGGCAACGCCGTTCCAGGAAGTGGTGGGATTTTGCTTGGCAAGCTTTCTCCCTAGAAAAGCCACAGTTGTCGTTTACCAACTATGTGACGGCGCGTGTGACAAACCTACTAACAAAAGTCACCGCCACATTTAGTTGTACTTTTAACATGATCATGCCTACAGTGATGTGTCTGTCATTGTCAGAGAAGAAACAATATATTATTTCTTGCGTATTTGAAAAGAGTTTGACTAGATCAAATTGCGCCACCAGTTTTTACTCAAACGACGTTTTCAACGTGATTTCAGCCTAGACATCGAATCCGTGCCCGTGTTCAGTACTGTGGTGCTGTTTCATGCTTTAACATCATTTACTAAACGTACTTTATTAAAACTATTTTTCCCACAGTGTATACCTATTTTCTTGCCTGCCACCGCTATTGATTTTCTAGCCCACAGTGTCCATAGTAGGGTGCTTATACCGTTACGATTGGGAAGTGACGGAGCTGCCGGAGGACCTTCCTTTTGCTCGCTATCATCCATTGAACCATCTATTCGTCAGCACTGTGACATTCACTGCAACGGCAGCGTGATGTTCACACAATGAGGGAAGTGACGGAGCTGACAGTGTCTCCATTCTGCTCTCCACACTTCAAGGCGGCAAGTGAGTGAAACAGAAGCCGCTTTTCGGACTGCAGGTGCTACACGTCCATGGGGGTAAATGGCACTGTTTTACAACAGTAAACGATATCAAGTTTCAGAATTATAGGGCGTCCCAAAGTAGTTTTTCCAGTCATGCAAGGCTTCGTTCTACCGAGGTGTTCAAACTGACCTGTATATTGCCGGCGTGTACCTTAGCTGTTCAAATAGATCAATGTGTTCGGCTCACAACGACAATTAATTTTCTAAGGGTTAGTACAATTCCTCATTGAGTGCACTGAGCGGTAGAGAGCAGAAGTGGTACCGTGTTAGCTCCTTCACTTTCCGCTCTTCTAAGGAGTTCAAGCATGGTTGCTGTGGCATATCTACGGATGTAGTATCAGTCCTGCTGGATCCTGCAGTACTGAGTAGGAATAGACCTAGCGAACGGTTGAAGAACGCTACTGACTACGCATTGGCCAGCGGGTCCGGCAGTCGGTTCCAGTCATTAAATACCAGAGTAAAGAGAGTAACATCATAAATGCTTCTGAGTCGTCCAAAACCACTCCAGCTGAAAGGATTGTGCATGATCCAGAGTTTCTAAACTTGAGGTTCGCCTTACTGCTCGACGAAGGTGAGCCAGGAATCAACATCGTCTCCATTTTCCGCCTTGGCAAGAAACATGAGGAATGCTCTAAGTTCCGTCCCTTGAAGGTTGTATGGCAAAGAGACGCTGAAGTCCATCGCCTTCTCCGACGACCTCCGCGTCTTAAAGGAGAACTGTTCTCCGTGCTATGAGAACTCTCTCCGGCGGACCACGTAAAAGTGAAGAAAGCGGTGGTTGAACGCTGATCTCGTCGTGATACCGCTAAGACGGAACTAATATCGTGGATTCCCGCGTGCTTCAAAAAAGCCAAGGGCTCGCTAGAGACCACTCTTGGTCATTTCGCGGCGTGAGAGTTGAAGAATGGACTGCGCGTACTTGCTTCCAACGTGCGCAGTCCCAGCAATAAACCATGCGAATTTCAGCTTCTTGACTCCATGAATCGTCTGGATCTTATAGATTCCACCAAAACCTGGTTGTCCTCGGATACCTTGGGCTCGGAGGTGCAGATCCCTATATAGCACCTATGCCGGGAAGATCGCCATAGAGGAAGACCTGGGGGCGTTTTGATACCCTATTGGGAGACGGACTTCAAGCCTCAGCTAGTTGAAGCCGCCTGTGGCAGCGATGGTGGCTTCGAAACTCCAATGCCGTTT
>OX104063.1:134860127-134883522 GCA_944474145.2 Dicrocoelium dendriticum
TGCTGGAGCCTAAGATAGCTTGCTGCACCGGAGTAGTAATTAATCGACTGCTTGTAAGTCACTTCCCAACTTTCTATTTGACTTTAAGATTCCACCATGAATGTCCACCTTAGCGTGGAACACCTAGCTATCATTTAGCGCTGCTGCACATACTATTCTGCTATAACTGGTCCCAAACACTGCTGGCTCTACAACCGTTTTGGTTCATGACCCAAATCTCCTAGGAAGTCTAGTTTCACCGAATGCGAGATTTAGAGATAACACATAGATCAGTAATATTGCGTTTGTTGATGCGAAATTAGGCTGCGTAGGCTGTGTACACAGGGTGGCTCAGGTGAGTAAAACTTGAGGAAACCCTACAAAATTACGTTAATAATAATGGCATGCCACTGACGAAATATGTAGGCATAGTCGTACGAGGGCAGGTATATGCACAGAATTAATGTGAGGTGGGACCTGTCAACTTGCAGAGGCGTGGTTGGAGCAGTGAATTTATTGAGTATCGAGTAACGTCCGCCACCTCGCAGGGTTGTTAAACAGACATTTGTGGCTTTTGTATGGAGAACGCTTGCCAGGCAAAAGCACACCACGCCCTGGAAGGCTGCCGTCCTGTGTTATGAAGTTGATAAAATTGAACCCGACCGAGTATCCTTGGGGATATTCGCAGTCAAGTTTTGCCAAAATTTTCTTATGGTTGTGTAGTTGTCCCCTTCGGAGTCTAAAGCAAGTAGTTGAAGCTGTTGAAATCGGAAGACATAGATGACTTGTATTGATTCGACGGCTTTTCGACGTTCCCTTCGTGTGTCAGGGTTGGGCAGCGCGGATGGTTTCATTGCCTTCGGTTGGTTCTGTGGCCTGGTGAGCTACGCAAGTATGTACATAACGAGGTTCCGTGCAGAAAAACAGCATTTTAAACAAGGGTAAAATAACCGGACCGAGCAACTGCCAAGGAATTTTAACAGGACAATGTTAATGTGAAATACAACATTTTTGGTGATGTCGTACTGGTTAAAAGAAGTGAAACGAGGAAGTATGTCACACAGCAGATCTGTATTTTCCATGCAACCACGCGACCCGATAATTGTCGAACGTGAGACAAATGCTGTCCGATTTGGTCTAGAGTACGCAACAGTAGTCCTGGGGTGAATCCGGACTTATCAGATATTGTCAGCTTGTAAATGAGTTGAGGGTATCAGAAGAAGCTAGAAAGTTGTGAAATATGCAGCTAAGGTGTATATTTAGCGAACGGTCGACAGTGGAAGATCCTATCTTTCAAACATGTAGGTGAGCCAGTGGAGTTGTTACTCATGGGTATAGTCCCATGCGGATAATAACGTAACATGTTCAGTACTCGGATGCTAGAGAATTAGCTAGGTGCCGGTGTGAGACGGAGTGTCAGAGAAGTAGCGAAAAGGTAGGCGGGACTATATAACACAGTTGTAACGAGAATACGGTTGCATAACCAGCTCCGAACGGAAATGGAATGGCGGAAAATGGTAAGTTGTACAGTACCGCACACAAGTCGAATAAATAAATAAATAAATAAATAAATAGTTTATTCTCGTCACTGCGAGGCACACCATCAAGGGTGTGATCATGGTAGTACAGACATATATGATGAACAAGTACACAAATTAGTACATTGTGACCAATAGCATGGGAATTTATGTGCGTGTTGAGATGTAAAACTAAGTTTAACTGTGTATATGGAAGGGGGCATGTTATGTGAGTAGGTAAAAAGGTGACTTTGTGTGTTTTGTTTGTTGTGTTCGCCATCAAAGAGAGAATCAATGGGACGCTTTGAATCAAATGACGTCAGTGAGGTGTGAATGGTCCTCCGGAAAAGGGAAGAGGCAGTGACTTAATTTAGTGGCGATTCACATCCACCACGTCACAGTGTTGTTAAACGGATACTTGTGGCTTCTTATAGGGAGGAGGCTTGCCAGGCGAAATCCCACCACACCCTGGAACACTGCCGCCGAACCATTTGCTGGAACGGGATTTACCAGAACCACCCAGCTGGCACCACGAGGGGGTTGTTCGGCTAGCCAGCGACAAACGTAGTCGGATTTATTGTGAGGAAGAATTTCTCGCTGTCGTATGACGACGTGCGCATTGATTGACATACAACGTTATAAACGAGCATGACGATGAGGGATTACATAGTAGGCTGCGGCAAGAAACGGTTGTAGAGCCAGCAGTGTATGGGACCAGTTATAGCATAAT
Source organism: Dicrocoelium dendriticum (assembly GCA_944474145.2). Taxonomy (NCBI): domain Eukaryota; kingdom Metazoa; phylum Platyhelminthes; class Trematoda; order Plagiorchiida; family Dicrocoeliidae; genus Dicrocoelium; species Dicrocoelium dendriticum. The sequence continues at coordinate 134,862,354 of OX104063.1, forward strand.
AGTATGTGCTGCAGCGCTAAATGATAGCTAGGTGTTCCACTCTAAGGTGGACATTCATGGTGGAATCTTAAAGTCAAATAGAAAGTTGGGAAGTGACATACAAGCAGTCGATTAAGTACTACTCCGGAGCAGCAAGCTATCTTAGGCTCCAGCATGCACTACTAGTTACACCGTGATGTAAACAGGAGAGCGTACAGAGAGCACTACTTGCTGTAACGAGAGAACGGTTTTAGCGCTAGCCATAGAAGTGAGCAGGGGTAAGGAACTAATTCAGGCGGCACCGCCAGAAGGTGCTAATTGTTTAACTCCGAGGTTTGCGTTTGCAGTGGGAGATACAACACCAATCGGTCGGCGGAAAGAAGGTGCGCTCCAGATTAGTTGCGAAGCAGGAGCCGAGCTCTGTCTAGGGATGCGGCACCAACTAAACGACATGCAAAAGTTGAAAGCCGGAGCGATAAAAGATGGGCTACACACTACAGCTTTGGGGGGCGAACGGTAACAGAGCAAGCTCTGAAACGGACCTGGGGCAACGCAATAAATTGGATAGCAGCGCCAAGGCATACTAAGTGTTACACTACAACTTAGACTTCTGCAGTGAGGCATGCAAGTCAAATAGACGGGAGAAAAATGTAAGGGTGCATGCCGAGTAAATTGAGAAGCAGAAGTCGCTCGCTGTCTGAAGTAGAGGCATATACTGCTAGGCATTCAAAGCTGAAAACTGGGGTGGGCGGAGACGGGATTACATACTATAGCTGTAGTGAGGAAACGGTTGCACTGCAGCTCTGAGATGAAGGTGGGTTAGCCGGATGGTACGGGCTGCATCGCCAAACGTTACCACTCGGGGTGGGTTACAAGGGTGCAACATGTAAGTCAAGCGGACGGCGAGAAAAGTGGTGGCGGAAGCCAGAGTTATTGTGAACCAGGAGCAGTAGGCTATCGTTATATGTGACATGGACGAATAGGCCATAAAAATTTAAGAACTAGGGCGAGAATGGAATCGATTGCATACTGCCGCTCTAGTATGAATCCAGTTGGAGATGCCGCTTTAAACGGGACTATATGTAGTCGGATAACATGAGCCTCGGCGCTAAAATTGGTAATTGTACTATCTTTAGATGGATTTTTGAATGAGCGTGCTGGTGAACAAAGCTGGACGTCAGGGTGGTGGGTCGTATTACGTATAAAGTAGGGGTCGCTAGGTATCTTAACGTAAGGCGCGGTCTAATGACCGTTTACTACCTAGAGCAGCAGCAAGGATTGAATGGACTATTTGCCAAAAATGTGGACGGTTGTAAAACCATCGCTGAAAATGAATAAGGGTGCTGGATGAAGCTGCGCACGAGAGCCAAATTCCACTGTATTTTACTTTAACGTGGATACTACATTGCAATATCCAAGGCAACTAGACGGCAGAGAAATGTAAGGTTGAGCGCCGGGTTAATCGTGAAGCTGGAGTCCATCGTTGTCATAAGATTTGGCACGCACTAGAAAGCAGTCGATATTTAAAACTGCAGTGGTAAGGTACATTTGCATACTAAAACGCTATCGTGAAAACATTTTACGGCCAGCTCTGTAGCGGACATTGTGTAGCAGACTGACATGGGCATCATCACGTTCATATACTAAGTGTCCCCGCCAAGTTGGGTACAAATGTAAGAAATGCTAGTCAACCAGATCGCAGAGCAGAGTAGGAATCGGAGCCGGATTAGCTTTGTCGCAACAGCCGATTACTAGCGTAATACCAGTTACGGAACTATAGCAGTACTATTTTGAATACAGGGGTGGGAGCAGACTGGAATATATGCTACAGCTGTATGGAGAATACCATGGCGATGCCAGCGCTGAAAGGGACGTGGGTAGCTGAGTGATAAGGACTGCAGCCCTAGACGATACTTTGCTTCAAGTTGGGGCTTTACGGTGTAATATTTAATTCTAGCAGACGACATACAAAGGTGGTGTTGGGAGCTGTCCGTTTCGTAGTGCTTGAGCTAATACTTATCGTAAGTGAAGCATGGAGTAATAGACTAATTAAATTAAGCACTGGAGCAAGGATGGAAGAGCTTGCCTACTGCATCTGTAGTGTAAAACGGTTGCAGTCGCGCTCTAGTCAAGGTCCGAGGTAGCAAGGGTACATGGGAATCGGCGCCATATTATACTATGAGTTCCACTCCAATGTGAACTTCTACAATGAAGTAGTCATGCCAAACAGACCGTGCAGAAGCTTAATGGTGCGTGCCGGGTTTATTTTGGAGCAGGCGTTGCTCGCTATCCCAATATACGGCACTAGCTGATAGCCGTTTAATTGAAAGGCAGGCGAGAGAATATATGGGATTGGCTACAACAGCTGTAACTTGAATACGGTTATAGAATCAGCTGTGAAAGTGCAGAGGGGTATCAGGATGCTACGTGGCTGCAGCTCTAAAGATCTAAGTGCTCCCCTCCAAAGTGGAGTTCTACAGTAGAAAATGCAGGTAACCTAGTCGGCAGAAGAAGGGAAGGAGGGTCCGGATTAACTGTGAATCGGGAATTTGTTGCAGAGCGAGCCCAGCAGTGGACTAATGGCGGCGCATTAAGAGGGGCCTCGGTGGCAGAAGGTAACGTTGATTTCTACAGCGAGATAGCAGTCTGTAATGCTGAACCGTGAATAGGCCATAGTCTAGGTGGCAATTCGGCGCCTCTCAGTAATATTAGAGATAAACAGTTGGAGATGTAAAGTAGTGGATAACGACATGCTCAATCCGGATGGAGATAAAGACAAGCAGGCAAGTTCGAGGAATCAACAAGCCTGGGGTGGAAAGATAAAATGGTCAGCAAGCCTGCTGTTTGTGAGTATGCGGCATCACAATGCAGAGGATTAGCTGTTAAGCTGAACGTTGAGTTGGCCACTGGCTTGGTGGTTTTTCGAGGCCTATCAGTCTTCCTAGGGTTCGACCGATGTTACTAGGTAATGACTGGCAGCGACTTGCGGAAGCCGGAGCTTTATAATAGTAGGAATGTAAGACCACAGAGACCTCAAGCATAAGAGGAAGTAAGGAAGCTGTTGGGAATGCCATTGGTTGTAGGCGACCTGGCAAAACAGTCCAAGTGGCCGTCTGTAACGGTGAAATGGGAATTAAGCACGGGCTTGGTAGTACTCCGAGGCTTAGCACTCATACTAGAGTGGAACAGATAGCGTTTGGAATCAGCAGATAATGACATGTAGAATACGGAGGAAGCTAATAATAAGAGCGTAAGGCTAAAGATACCTCAAGCATAAGGTGGGAGGGACCGAGACGTCAGCTGGTGGGATGGTTGTGTGTTATACGGCGTTGCAATTCAAATGGAAGCCCGTTAAGCTGAAGCGCGGATGGGTCACAAACCTTAAAGCTCTCCAGACTAAGCAGATATACATGAGGGTTATGTTGCAATTAGGGAACAGCAAGCCGCAAAGGTCTGGATCCGTTAGTAGATGATAATTAGGAGGTAAGACCGCAGGGACCTCAAGCATAAGGAGGAGAAAGAACCAGGTTGGCAATTGGGATGGTTGTGAGCGACGCGGCGTCACAATTCAAATGGAAGCATGTATGGTGGATTGAGGGTTAAGAATGAGGTAGACGGTTATCTCAAGCTTAGCAGACAACTTAGAGGGAAAAAGATGGCGCTAAGAGGCCGCAGTTGATGACGATCAGAATACGAAAGGAGATGTTTCTAGGAATGTAGGGCCGAACTACCCTCAGACATGAGGTGAAGGGATAAAAATGTCTGCAAGTCGAAGGGTTGTGCTTGATGCTCCACTCCAGGCGTAAGTAAAACCCGTTAAAATGAAATGGAAGTAGGCCACATGCTAGGCGGTTATTCGAGCCTGACAATCATACTAGAGCAAATGAGGGAGCTAGGGAACGACAGGCATCCTCGCTGGGTCTCCGAGACTAAGTATTCAAGCGAAGGGAATGCCTGAGAGTCTTCATGGATAAGATGAAGGAAAGAATATGTTGTCAATTCGAGTGGACATGAAAGCTGTGGAAGCACAATCCAAATAGAAGCTTGTAGCAATGAAACGGGACTAGGCCGCACGCTAGGTGGCTCCTCAAGTCCTACGAATCATACTTGAGATACACAGGCGTAGCTGTGGAGCGGCAGGTATCATCAGACGGAAAATGGAAGTAACTAACTAAATAAGTAGGCAATAATAAGAACGTAGGGCCAACGAGGCTGTTGTTTATACCAATGAGCACCCTGGTCAATGGCAGCCGATGCTCAATAGAAGCGGGGCGCCGAGAAACACATTATTGATGCTGGTGCTGAGACCTGGGTAGGCTACTGGATCAGCGGTACACCAGGCCTGTGGTGTCATGCACACGAGCTCCGTGATTGACATCAATGGAGCTAATGCACTGAGACCTGTAACATGTTGTGGGGTTTTTGCGACCGCCAGCAAAAGTTATGGGCTCCAAAATGAAAGCAGTTAACACCAGGCTTCCATTGACTGCACATCCCTGGGGCTCTGAGGCAAGGCTGAGTGCCTTGGATAGGCTCTGGGATTAGGCAACCTTATTGTCGCTGCCTATAAACCAAGCGAACTATTCTGTCATCCGGCTAGCAGGAGCTAGTCCACACACGCGCTATCTAGTTGGTGACAGTGAGACCCTAGTTGTCAGTCAGAAGGTTCGTCTTGATATCATCATGCCTGAGTGCTTCAGTTTGGGGAAAATGGGAGGAGGGTTGCTTGTAGAGGGTTTCGTAGGATGTCGCACGTTCGCCGCTCCTTCGGTGTCCTACGGCCGATATCACTGTGAAGCTGTACTCAGGGTACCTGCGACCCTCTTTAAAGGCTGGCTAGCCAAACAACCTCCTCGTGGTGCCAGCTGGGTGTTTTGCGTTCAACCCGTTTCAACAAATGGTTCGGCAACGCCGTTCCAGGAAGTGGTGGGATTTTGCTTGGCAAGCTTACTCCCTAGAAAAGCCACAGTTGTCCGTTTACCAACTATGTGAGGGCGCGGGTGACAAACCTACTAACAATAGTCACCGCTAATCCGCCACATTTAGTTGTACTTTTAACATGATCATGCCTACAGTGATGTGTCTGGCATTGTCAGAGAAGAAAGAATATATTATTTCTTTCGTATTTGAAAAGAGATTGACTAGATTAAATTGCGCCACCAGTTTTTACTCAAACGACGTTTTCAACGTGATTTCAGCCTAGACATCGAATCCATGCCCGTGTTCAGTACTGTGGTGCTGTTTCATGCTTTAGCATCATTTACTAAACGTACTTTATTAAAACTATTTTTCCCACAGTGTATACCTATTTTCTTGCCAGCCACCGCTATTGGCTTTTCTGGCCCACAGTGTCCATAGTAGGGTGCTTATACCGTTACGATTGGGAAGTGACGGAGCTGCCGGAGGACCTTCCTTTTGCTCGCTACATCCATTGAACCATCTATTCGTCAGCACTGCGACATTCGCTGCAACGGCAGCGTGATATTCACACAATGAGGGAAGTGACGGAGCTGACAGTGTCTCCATTCTGCTCTCCACATTCCAAGGCGGCAAGTGAGTGAAACAGAAGCAGCTTTTCGGACTGCAGGCGCTACACGTCCATGGGGGTAAATGGCACTGTTTTCCAGAATTATAGGGCGTCCCAAAGTAGTTTCCCCAGTCATGCAAGGCTTCGTTCTACCGAGGTGTTCGAACTGACCTGCATATTGCCGGCGTGTACCTTAGCTGTTCAGATAGCTCAACGTGTTCGGCTCACAACGACAATTAATTTTCTAAGGGTTAGTACAATTCCTTATTGAGTGCATTGAGCGGTAGAGAGCAGAAGGGGTACCGTGTTAGCTCCTTCACTTTCCACGCTTTTAAGGAGTTCAAGCATAGTTGCTGTGGCATATCTACGGATGTAGCATCAGTCCTGCTGGATCCTGCAGTACTGAGTAGGAATAGACCTAGCGAACGGTTGAAGAACGCTACTGACAACGCATTGGCCAGCGGGTCCGGCAGTCAGTTCCAGTCATTAAATACCAGAGTAAAGCGAGTAACATCATAAATGCTTCTGAGTCGTCCAAAACCACTCCAGCTGAAAGGATTGTGCATGATCCAGACTTTCTAAACTTGATGTTCACCTTACTGCTCGACGAAGGTGAGCCAGGAATCAACATCGTCTCCGTTTTCCGCCTTGGCAAGAAACATGAGGAATGCTCTAAGTTCCGTCCCTTGAAGGTTGTATGGCAAAGAGATGCTGAAGTCCATCGCCTTCTCCGACGACCTCCGCGTCTTAAAGGAGAACTCTTCTCCGTGCTATGAGACCTCTCTCCGGCGGACCACGTAAAAGTGAAGAAAACGGTGGTTGAACGCTGATCTCGTCGTGATACCGCTAAGACGGAACTAATATCGTGGATTCCCGCGTGCTTCAAAAAAAGCCAAGGGCTCGCTGGAGACCACTCTTGGTCATTTCGCGGCGTTAGAGTTGAAGAATGGACTGCGCGTACTTGCTTCCAACGTGCGCAGTCCCAGCAATAAACCATACGAATTTCAGCTTCTTGACTCCATGAATCGTCTGGATCTTATAGATTCCACCAAAACCTGGTTGTCCTCGGATACCTTGGGCTCGGAGGTGCAGATCCCTATATAGCACCTATGCCGGGAAGATCGCCATAGAGGAAGACCTGGGGGCGTTTTGATACCCTATTGGGAGACGGACTTCAAGCCTCAGCTAGCTGAAGCCGCCTGTGGCAGCGATGGCGACTTCGAAACTCCAATGCCGTTTTCATGACCGATGCAGAGCTCTCATAGTTGGTGTTGTCTACTGGGCCCCCTTGGGTTCCGGAGTTTGCCTACTGGAAGCGATCAATGTGCATGGCGGAGGCAAAGACGGTTTAGTACGTAACGACTTCAGTGCCCCGAGTATCGACTGAGGGCCACTGCATTGTTTTCCCTATTCATCTACTTTTGCTTCCGCTCGTTTGTAGACGGTTCTCGTATGTAACTTATTCCAACATGTTATAATGCCTACTCGTATAATTGAAGGGCAAACATAGTATATTCTAAATAAATACGTACTGATATGGCTACACCAGCCACTGATGCTACCTTTCCTAGAGCCATTATTTCGGTTTAGCAGCAGCTAGTTTTCAAAGGCTCCATGCAACTCTGCGGATATCTTGAGCTCCGTCGTTGCCACACCTTCTGTACAACGTTTACTCTTCTGGACTGTTTGTCTCACAGCTCATCTGGTTTGGTGACCTATTCTGTGCCTCCGTAGGTATCCACTGGTAACTGAAGGCTTAATCTAAATGCCATTGCTGGCGACTGCTACTTTTACTCTTAGCGCCATTAGCCGTAGTTACCCTACTACCCTCAACTCGTTTTGGCAACCGCTGATCTTCTTAGGCTCCCGGCAACTCAGTGCGTAGCCGGAGCTTGCTTGGTTACACCATTTAGCTTCAAAGGTTATTCGCTTGGACTGTTTGCATCACAACACCGCTGGTTCGATGACTTATTCTGTGATACTGTGGGTGTCCACAGTGACCATATTTCTTGATCGAGTGGCTACAGTTGGCCCCTGATGATCTGCCCACCAATGTTAGCATCTCGGTTTTCTCACCCTCAACACATCTAGCTACCGCGATTTGGAGTACGCTGCTCGTATCTCTGCTCACCTTCGGGGCTTGCTAGGAGCCATTCCTTATCTTTCCAACTACATTCTTTTGGACTGTTCGCATCATATATTTTGCTGGTTTGTTGACCTATCCTGTGACTCTGTACTTATCCAGTAGTAACTAGCATGATTAATCCAACTGGCAACTTTGGCCACTGAAACCAAGTCCATTAGCGCCAGTCCTCGATCGTCTTACCTTCGACACCTAGGCTTCCGTTCATATCCAATTTACCCTAACCGGCTTCTAGTATGCTCACCTTCCTATCCTCACATACCCATGTACATAATAGTTATAATGTGGTCATAGATAATCCACATCCCATGAAGTATATATAGATATTGCCACATTGCAACTTTATCTTCCGGTTTCAGACTGTAACCCATAGTGATTACAAAGCCACCTTCTGGTCTTCGGTTGCATTCTAACGCCGTGAGCTAATACCTTTTGGATTTCTTACTGGAACCCTGATCCGCATCCGCATGTACATGAAAGTAATTGACTCAGTCTGCCATGCCTTCTGCTGCGTGATCATAAAACATTTTCAGCGTAAATACTGTTACATGCGGTACAAGCTTTTGTCTTATATAAACGTCTTAAAGTAGGATTTCCCCAATGCTTGGTATTAGGACTGTCCTTTTTGGTCTTTTCTCGGCCTGTTCCTCTCTTTTCCATTTCTTTGAGGTCGCGAACGTCTTAGAGATTCGGGATTGAACTGAGGAACTGCCTCCGGCTGAGATGGACGAAACAACCAACGATGACTTACCTGGATCACGGCTTCACTTAAAAACCAACCATCTGCACCAAACACCTCAACCACCGATGTCCACTGAGGGTAGCTGGACAGGAATCCTTTACACCACAGCAACTATGCATAATCAGAGAAGGTGAGACCCCATGCACTGGAAATTCTACTTACCCACAAAATCATACTTCCTCCTCAACTGACCTCGACGTTCTTGTTGAATGCTGACTATGCCATTTGTTTAACCAACGGATGAGCACTTCGACTGTGAATAATATCCTACGAAGAGTGGTTAGTTGTACATGACCGCTCAAAGCAATTGACGACGTGGTGGGGTTTTGTCTGGCAAGCGTTCTCCCTATAAAAACCCACAAAAGTCCGTGTAGCAACACTGTGACATGGCGGATGTGACTTGCCACTGAATAAAGTCACTGCCCACTGTTACGCTCTGGAATATCGACTAGTCATTTTACTATATTTTACTGCCACGTACAACAAAGATACTCTCAGTCTTTATTTACTGTCCCCACTCCACCTTCTGTGCTGTATTGTATAGGCGCTCATGAAATCATGTTATCCACACTCCAATGCTGACTTGCTCCTCTTGAGTGCTTCGACTGCTTTTGTAATTTGTACAACTTTTGTCTGCAGCCAATTACCTCCGTTGCGCCACATACGCTTATAAATTTTAATCATATCTGAGGCGGTATTCCTCGAGGAATTTGAGAATAAAATAGTTATTTCTTTATTTAAATGAGCGCTGATGTCGTTGCCAAAGGCAATCGTGAATTACATTCAAACTACTCGCGGGGTCTTGATGAGTTGCATCCGCTGTTCCCCAAAACTGTGGCCGATTACCTTGCGGCTGCTGTTCGCTGGGCATTTCGCCATTCCCTTGGAGTTGGACGGCTCCCGGTTGCGCGGAAACTGGGGATTGCTATGCCTATACACAAAGGAGGGATCGTCAAAATCCTGCCAAATATCTACCTATCTGCTTGCCGTTAACCTTGAGCAAGCTAAGGGAGAGAATTCTTTAACGAGCACTTCTTCTCCACCTCGAGAACCTAAACGTCATCGCTTGTGCGCAGCATGATTTCCGGCGGGCACGTTCTTGTTCTCCGAACATCCTTGTGGCCCGTGAAAGATGGGCGAAATCATTAGACGCTGGGAAACGTCTGGATGTTATGTTTGTCGAACTCAACATAGGCATTGGCAAGGTTCCTCATGAAAGGTTCCTTTATAAACTACGTGGTATCGGTGTTTCTGGGAACCCTCCCTCCTGGATTGCTCATTTTTTGGCTGACCGCCCAATGCATGTGGACGTGAACGAAACTTCCTCTGGGCCTGTGCTCATGCCTAGCGGCATCCTACAGGGATCGTTCCTGGGCCCAGAAATTTCCAAGATCTACATCAATGGTCTCCCGTCGGAACTTCTGTTTGATTGCTTGATTTACTCTGACTACTAGAAGTTGTGCCTGGGGGTTCGCTGTCTTGACGATATGGACAGATTATAGGCCACACCTGATATGTTACGTTAGTGCTCCGCCAAATGGCGATTGCCCATAAATCGCGATAAGTGATCGGTCCTCCCCTTGGTGCTCCTGAGCCGTTTGGGACGTACCACGTTTGTGGGGCGTTGCTCAGAACTTCAATCCTTGAAAAAGACCTAAGCTTGTTTGTGCCATCTGATCTGCGGACTACACAGGACATGTTACGAAGAGTTACTGCTGCCAACGGGATGTCCCATGCCATAAGAAGAGCCTTCTCGCGTTTGACTTCGGCTACCTTCCGACTCTTGTTTACTACCCAGGTGCGCCCCACTATCGAATAGTTATTACCTGCCGTCTTCCCTCACCAATTTCGAATGTGACCTCATTGAGTAAGTCCAACGGCGGGGACCGAAATACATATTGTAACAACGGGACTTGCCTTATTCCCTGAGACTTCGGAGGATGCACCTGTGCTCGCTGGATTATTGCCAACGTCGCGGTGACCTGCATTGTACCGGGCGTATCCTGGGAGGAGCGACGGGGACGGAGCTATAGGCGTGCTTGCAATTCAGTGCAAACAGTTTACCTCGAGGCCACAACTGGAAACTGTTTAAGCCCAAAAGGCTCCGGGTTGGTCCTGCTCTCGCTGTAGCAACTCGCGTAGTCAACGCTTGGAATGAGTTACCGAAGCAAGAGGTCGATGCACAGACTGAGGCATGTTTCAAGCAAATGTTAGGTTCTTATCGTTTGCGTAGGATGGGCCCTTTAGCTTTCACTTTAGCTCTCACGGTCCCTTGTGGTTTACCGTGCAGCGTCGAATCGCGGCCTCCACTTCATGAGCAGGAAGCGATGGAGCTGACAAAGGATTTCTTATTCTGCTCACTTATGATCATATGAACAGCTGAATCGACTTTGCGCTTCCTCACCGGCAATAAGCCGCTAAACATATAGACCTGTCCTTACTTTTACACAACCATTTCCGTTTCACCTCCAGATAACATGTAAACCCGCGACCAATTCTTTTCCTCCATGTAGTACATCATGAACCGGATTAGCTTTCTATCGCCAGACCGCTGGGATATTCCTCTCATTACTTTCTACTTAACTGTTACCCACTGTTACTTCCTAGTCAGCTGCACAATAGTGTGCATCAACCCCTGAGGCATAACAATCCCTCATATTCGAGCAAGCTCAATCCCCAAAGTAGCGTTGTTAATGCCCCAACAAAGCAGAGCAAAATGACGTTCACGCCCCAAAGCAACTTGCTTAATTTGTGTATTTTCTTGTGTATTGTCTCGGCCAAAATGTGTCAACTGATCCGGAAGGCCCCTGCCATATTCAGGTAGACCAAGCTCACGCGGCCTTGATATCAACTTCAGCAACACTTAGAGGCTAAAAATACTAAACTCTACATGCCTAGTGCGTTATGTCGCTCAGTGTCCACTGAATTCCCATGCAGACATAATATTCCTTACTGGATTTCCAGTGTTTTCGAGCAAAATTATAGCTTACTTGAGTATATTTGCGTGTACACATGCAAAGTGCACTTTTCGGCCACCTACGAAGTCCCTGATTGTTGCACGCTATTATGGGCCATTTAGAGCATTGCTAGATAGCTATGCCAATTTAGAACGTTTGCCGCTTCGCTATTTGTTACGTTTTCATTTCTTTTCGCTGCTATCTGCTTGCAAAGCGGAAAGCCATTTTCAGCGAAACAGAAGGATGGCCTTATTCGTACACCACCACGCAATAGCAAATAACGCGCAAAATATTACACGTATTGCAGTTTTTCCTTTCAACGTATTCAGCGGTCAATACTTATCCAGAACAGCCCACTTTTGTGTTACTTTACGCAGGATTCTAGCCTTAGGATAGGCTTTTTCTTTCTGAGATTTACTCAGGTTGAACTTTGGCGCCAGCAAGCCATATCAGTGCAAGAAAATTTTGGCTATATCTTTCTGTTAATTTGTATTTTTCTGGAGAAGCATGTCGCCTCAGTACATCTCTTAACAAATCCCTTTTATTTTCGTCTGCATTTCTCGAAATTACATTTTAACATTTCATACCCCTTATAATTCCGCCACTCACATTTCTTCCATGTGTGCACCAATACTTGTGGTGACTGAGCGGACCAAAAAGTCCAAGGGATTTAGATGAGGTTGTGGTGAATTGGATCAGGTTCCACACGAAAGCGGCACAACTACAGCTCTGCGCAACTTTCACACAAAAGAATTAGGAGCTCCATATCGCCAGAAGGAACCAGAAAAATTTCAAGATGGGCAACCGCGACCCCATCAGCTCTACATCAAACAATGCCAATACATTTGTAATCGCCAACTAGAAACATATACTCGCATTTTGCCCAACTCCATGCAAGAGCAAAGGATTAATGTAAAGATTGATCTGAACCTTATGGGTGCAGACTCTAGCCAGTATATAAATATACCTATTTATGTATTTATATATATTACGTCCACAGAAATTTCCATGCTATCGATCTGTGTCTTCATTTCAATATGAAAAGGAGCCTACCGGTTTAATTCAATGACGTCCAAGTGCATGTTATGTTTTAGGGGAGTTACTTCGCGCTCTAAAGCCTTGTAGTGCACGGTCTACGAGGATGGACCCACCTAGCTTACTGTGGAGTCGGCCATGAGTTGTACGAATTTCTTTTGCTGTCCAACTTTCCCGGCTTATGTTTCGTTTGTGATCGGTGCCACGTTATGATAAGCAACAAACGGTGTCTTGACAGGCTGCCTGCGCTCAGTCCGCTCGCTGCGCCCACTCATGCTGAGATGAGCATCGCTGCTGTCTCGCTACTAAATCCTTATCTTTACTCAGGTGCTTCGGGCGCAGCTACCCCAACGAGTACACGTAGTCGAGTACCGTCCGCCTCATTTACAGAGAGGCCGTGGGTTTTTGACTAGAGCGATGAGTCCAAGGTCAAGACGTACGCAGTGGTGGTGAAGGAAAACTTACGAAATGTTGAGCGTAAACACAAGGCAGGAGTTAGGCTTAAATCCAAGCCGTCTTCATCTCAATCACAGTTGAATATGGCTCTCGATAGTGTCTGTCAACTGGAGAAGCTACTTAAGGATGGCCCACCTGTTTTGAAGCCGACGATACATGAGAATGCCAACTGGCCATATTGCGACGGCTACCTTATCGTCGTGCATGCAGCCGAGTCAGCCAAGGCCACTTGAGCTGAAAGGATTGTAGAGGACCAGGAGTTCCTGCAACGGATGGTTTATTTATTGTTCGAGGAAGGAGAACAAGGAATCAGCATTGTTTCTTCTTTCCGCAATGGCAATCAACAGGAGGACTCCTCAACGGCTCGTCCACTTAAAATTGTATGTCAAAATGATGACGAGGCCCGTCGCATGCTTCGACGAGTTTTGCGTCGTAAACGCCAAGTATTATATGCATTGTGAGGTCTTTCTTCAGAGGATCGCGTGAAATGAAACAAGTGGTTGACGGACTCAGATCCCGCCGAGACAACGGCTTGCCCGATTTACATATTCTGGATTTTCGCGTAGTCCGGAAGGCTACCAAACTTTGCTGGCAACCACTTCTTGTCCTAGCCAGGCGTTAGAGGTGAAGAACGGATTGTGGGTAATCCGCTTATGTACCCAGCAGTTCCATGCGAACAGGATGAACATCAAATTTTGTCGACGCTTCATCCTGACATAATGGCTTTCACCGTGACCTGGTTGTCCGCGGATATCCTGGAGTCGGTGATGCAGGCCGCCGTGTATCATCTCTGTCGGGCTGACCGCAAAGGAGGGAGATCTGGTAGTGGTGTGATTCTGTACGGAAATGCAAACATCAAGGCTCATCTACTTGAAGGTACTTGTGATGGTACTGGGTGTTTGGAAGCCTTGTGGTGCCGGGTTCATGATGGTTGCAGATCCCAGATGGTAGGCGTTGTTTACAGAGCTCCTTGGGTTCTGAACCTCGGCTGCTGGATTCTGGTATAATGCACGGTGGAGGAAAAGACTGTGCACTATTTTGAGACTTCAATACCCCAAGTTTCGGTCGGGATTTGCTGCATTGCGCTACAGCTTCAGACGTTTCCTCTTCGGACATTTTGCAAACCATTCTCGAGTGTAACCCATTGAAACCTGTTAGTGTGCCCGCCTGTATATTTGTTGGACAAACCCCTATATGCTCAACCTTGAGCCTTCCGCGGCGCAGCCAGCTGTCGCTGACATTACTACGCTTCGACCCGCTTGGTAGTAGTGATCGCGTAATTGTTTTCGTTCCTGTGGACTCGACGTCTCACTCTTCACAAGCAAGCTAGTTTCCCCAGAAATTGCTGGCCTGCCGATCCAATTCGTCTGCAAGGGCCGCTAACGCTGTGGACTGAAATATCACTCTACCCTCTGACACAGTTAAGCAGGGGGCCCTTTTGTACAACAAGTTGCGTCCTCTTGTGAAACATATTATTCCTATTTACAAAAGGAAACATTTACCATAGGCGCTGATGGCTAGGCCGACAATTGAGGTGCCTAATGTCCAACAGACGTAAGTTATGGTACCGTTTCAAGCTCAGGCACTGCGCGCTTGTCTATTCGGAGTAAAATTGATCAGAAATGACTGTATCATGAAAAATGTCAAAAACGGCCTCAGTAAGAAGGCATTTGGCTGTGCAATCCAGGACGACACCGAAGACACACTACTGTTACTTGAAAATAAGTACCAATGCTGGTAGTGACCTTCTTACTCTGTTTTCCGCGGAACAGGTAGTGTAGTTGACGAGGATGCGACGAAAGCCAGTCTACTGGCCTTGCAATATTCATCTGTTTACTCGACAGAGACGCCATTACCAGGTGATACTGCGCCAATCCACCCTTTCTTTGCAGCACATAGCAATGAGTGCGACTGACGTAGCCAAAGGCCTTAGTGCATTAGATTCGAACTCCTCGCCGGGTCCTGAGGGGCTGCACCCAGTTTTCCTCAAGACCGTGGCGGACTAAATTGTCGCTTCCGTCTGTCAGGTATTTCGTCTATCCCTGGAAGCTGTACGAATTCCGGTTGCTTGGAAATTGGGGGCAGTTAAACCTATGTACAAGGGAGGGGATCGTCAAGATCCTGAAAGTCATCGACCTAGCTGCCTACGGTCCGTACTGTGCAAGTTAATGGAAAGGTCTCCCAAGCGCGCCATGCAGCTTCATTTGGAGAACCTAAACCTCCTCGCTTGTACCCACCATGGTTTTCGGCGGCCAAGGCTCATGTACCTCGAATCTGCTAGTAGCTCGGCAGAACTGCGCAAGGTCGTTAGACGCTGGGACGATTGGATGCGGTTTTTGTAGACTGCAGCAAGGCGGTTGACAAGGACCACATGAAAGGCTTATTTTTAATCTCCGAGGTACCGGTGTCTCTGGGAATGTAGTTTCTTGGATCGCTGAATTTTTGGATGGCCAGGCCATGCAAGTCAAGGTGACTGAAGTCTACTCCGCTCCTGTGCTCATGGCTAGCGGTGCTCCGCAAGGGTTGGTACTTGGCCCAGAACCGTTCAAGGTATTCATAAATGGCCTACCATCGGAGCTTCAGATGGATGGCCTGATTTACGCCGGTGACATGAAGAGGTGGATGGAGGTATCCTGTCTACAGAATTCTGACAGATTGCAGGTAGAATTGGATATGCCACCAGACTGGGCAGTCAACTGGCAATTGCCCATAAAGCGTGCGACATGTTCAGTTCTCCCCATAGGCGCCCCTAAAGCCATCGGGCTGTACCATTTTTGTGGGGTGTTACTCAGTAGCATCATCGTTGAGAAAGCTATCGGTGTGCTTGTCTCACATGATTTACGGACCACAGCAGACACTTTACGGAGGGTTGCCGCTGCCAACATGATTGCCCATGCCATACCGAGAACCTTATCGCGCTTGACTCCGGAAAACTTCAGAACCCTTTTACTTCTCATGTGCGCCTTTTCCTTGCATACGGACAACCCGCCATCTTTCCTCTTACCAAGTTCGAGTACGACATGATTGCGAAGGTCCAGCGGCATGCTTCGTAATCCATACTGGAAGTAAGGGACTTGCCTTACCCTCTTCGACTAAAGCGGATGCACCTGTTCTCCCTGGAATATCGTCGACGTGGAGGTGCCCTGCTGTTTACTATGAAA
Source organism: Dicrocoelium dendriticum (assembly GCA_944474145.2). Lineage (NCBI taxonomy): Eukaryota > Metazoa > Platyhelminthes > Trematoda > Plagiorchiida > Dicrocoeliidae > Dicrocoelium > Dicrocoelium dendriticum. Next base: position 134,878,354 of record OX104063.1, read on the forward strand.
CTGCTGATGGGGAAATGGGGATGGAGTTACAAGCGTTCTTTCAAGTCAAAACTAAAAGTTCCGCTCGGGGACACAATTGGAAACTATTTAATCCCAGAAGACTCAGAGTTGGCTTCACTCTCGCTCTATCAACCAACGTTGTAAATGAGTGGAACTACTTGCCGAAACATGTGGTCGATGCGCGGCCTGAGGAATGTTTCAAACGGCTTTTGCCTTCTCACATGCTGAGTAAGCTGGAACCTCGCTTATTCCAATGTAGCTGTTACGGTCCCTTGTGGAATACGGTCTCGTAGCGACTCACGGCATCCATGCAATGAGCGGAAAGTGAAGGTGGAAACAAAGGACTTTCCTTCTGCTCTCTACAATCCAATGATCCAAGGATCCAATGCAGGGGCAGTCACCTTGACTTTCAATAAGCCACTCTTAGCTGCCAAAGAAATAGCGGCTCATTCCTTCGTTTCTGGATGAAGAAACAATGAAGGTGCGTAAGGTTTGCCCACCAGCTAGTAGGTCGTCGTCCTTCTCATTTATTAACCTTACTCTAATTACCTCTTACGTGCGTTTCATTTTTAGGCCAACGGTGGCCGATAGTAAGCACCATATTAGTGCATTGGAACACTGATTTTTTCGGTAAAACGCACTAGAAACATCAATCTCCACGCAGTTCTAAACTCGTCCATTCAGGCCATCGGAGAGCTTCGCCATGTTGAATCAACACCGTTTGCTGTGCCACTACTGGACAGTATGGAACAGTGGACGACACCTAGGTCAAGCTGATGAGCCTCGCGAGGAAGTTCACTCCCACCTGGCAAATAACTGGTGGATGAAGCAGGCGTTCTGATAAGCGGCACTGGAGGTGACGCTAATATGTTTGTGAAGCTCGTCTCCGTGTTCTTGCGACCCCACCTAGCATATTGCGTCCAGACCTGTCCACTTGCCTTGTGCAGAACAAAATAGCACTAGAAAAGGCTTGCGTGTCGGTACTAGGTTGGTCAAGGTTTAGGGAGGAAAAGTACCCCGAACTCTTACTTAGCACTATCGAAGGGTTAGTGAGGACCTAATCCTAACCTACCCTATTTTGTCTGGGAAGGTTAGCCGTGATTTGTCTTGGCTATTTAGTTTTGCTAGACTACCTGGTCGCGAGCATTTTATGAGGCTGAACAAACCGCGGCCTAAGGAAGTCAGAGCGAAGACCAGGTTATCGCGTTCACTCATGGAGCACTGGAACGTGCTTCCAGAAAAAGTTGCCAAGGGAGCTACGGTAAAGTGGGCTGCGCGTCAACCGGATGCTGTTCGGTTGCAACATGAAACATGTTCCTTATCCCAAATAATTTCCATCTTCCTACTTCGATTACTTTTTCTGTGCTTTACCGCACCATTGATGTTATCCTCTTCTTCTAACTCCTTTCCCTCGCGCTACATTCGAGTCTTCTTCCTCTCTAACTTAGTTCGCCTAACTGACATAGTAGAGAGAGCTAATACAAGGAACGCGGTCGTTAACTTGGTGGGCCAGAGTATTCTTTTGGTGTTTTTGTTTTAGACTCTTCATGAAGGCGGAGCACTCCTAGCAACTCCTGGAGCAAGGACCCGCTCAAGCCTTAGCACCTACGGAATACGTCCTATCGTTCTAGCCCCACCTGAATCTGCAGTTGAACGTACAGTTGGACGACCGGCCGTCCCAGTTGCGAGTGTTTTGTTCATACGCTGAACAATGAACAATGAACAATGATTTATCGCGAGATAAAAGCAAGTGCTTGACACGTCCCGTAGGATGTTAGCGGTGAATATGATGCAATTAAAATATGTGTGGGTCATCTATCGAACGTCTGCCGAGATGAATACTTTGATAATTAACATCAGTGTGAAATGAAAATGAAATATCGCGCGTAAACATTCAGAAAGACACTGGGGCGCAGTGATAGTTGAGGTAGGGATTGAGAAAATAATATATGGTCACTCACTTAGGTCCATTTGATACATTAGTCCTGTTGAAAACATGCTTGGCGTAATCCACAACAGAGGAGCTTAGGTAACAAAATGTTGGGAGCGGAGAGCAGCATCTAATCGTTTTTTGAAAACATCCAGTGTAGGAGAGGATACTACTGAGTCTGAGAGTGCGTTCCATGGTTTGCAAACTCAAAGGGAAAAGTACTTCCGTCGACACTCTAGACGGCTGTATTGTTCCTTCAACTTTAAGCAGTTACCCCTGAGCTGCGTGTTGTGGCCAAGTTTCAGCAAATGGCGGCATACGTGGTTGGGGTCACTCAATATCTGATACGCTAATATGAGATCGCCGCGCAGCCTTCGGTAACGTCCGCTGAAAATTCCCAGCAACTTCAGTCTTCGGTGGTAAGAGTGATACCGCAGGCCCATCACGTTCTTTGTTGCTCTCCGTTGTGGTGCCTCTATCGCTTCTAGGTCGCGTTTCAACCAAGGTTGCCAAGCTTGGATTGCGTGCTCAACTTGCGGGCGCACGTAGGAATTGAGCATCATTGGGAAGATTGATGGGTCAAATCTCCCGAATGCCCTTCGCAGCATGCCGACATCCTGGTTGCCTCTTCTCGCAGCTACCTCAGCCTGTTTTGAACAGTTGAGGTCGCTCTGTACGATCACACCAAGATCACGTTCCTGGGAGCTATTCTGCAATTCGTTTGTCCCAAGTATGTAGGTGTAGTTATGTCTATGGCGTAATTGTACTACGCGACATTTGTCTACGTTGAACGGTAGAGCGTTTTGAACTGACCAGTTCGACACTGTGTTAAGATCGTGCTGAAGCCGTTCATGGTCATCCGGTCCTCTGATCTTTCGCCATATCTTGATATCATCAGCGAAAAATAAGAAATCGGAAGTAATTGATCTCGCCAAATCGTTAATGAACACCAAGAATAGACGAGGTCCAAGAACCGAGCCTTGTGGTACTCCACACGTCACGTCGATTGTATGAGAAAATGATTCTCGGACTCTCACCACTAGCCGTCGTTCTTGTAGAAAATTGCTAATCCAACTCAGGATTGGTCGCCAATGCCGTAGTTCCGAAGCTTCTGAAGGAAAACTCGATGGTCTAAACGATCAAACGCTTTTGGAAAGTCCAGGTAGATGACATCGACTCCAACTCCATCATCAACAGCTTCAGTCCAAATATTACGTGCAATTAATAGGTTAGTATTACACGAATGCTTTTGACGAAAACTAGGTTGCTCTGGGGCTATTAACTTGTGGCTTTCCAGGTATTCCATCAGCGCATCTGCGACGATTGATTCCATCAATTTGGATAGTACGGGAAGTAATGTTATTGGACGGTAATTTGCAGGATCAGTGCGGCTACCTCCTTTATGGATAGGAGTGATGATCCGTTGCTTCCATACTGGTGGAATAAGGTGTTCCTCTAGACATCGCTGACAGAAAACAGCCAGTGGTTCTGCTAGATCACTAGCTACTGCCTGTAGAGCCTTTGGTCGGATGTTATCAGCTTCGGGAGAACTGTGGATACGCAAGGATAACAACTTCTTCAACACAGCCTCCGTAGTGAAGGTGATGTTTTCTAAACCAGATGGTGGAGTATTAGAAATGAGGTGAATGTTTGGGCTCGACACTTGTTGGAACGTTTGAGAGTAATGAAACCGTAGGAGATCAGCTGCTTCCATTGCTGACCGCGTGTATCCATCAGCCGTGACTAGCGCCGGGACCCCTCGCTTTACCTTTCGAAGGCCGTTAATGTGCCTATACAGGAGTTTGTGGTTAGTGCAGAATCGCTTCATTAACTTCTGCTGATGCGTGATCTTGTCTCCGCGGATCAGTTTCACACAGAAGTTACGATGTGTCACGTATGCAGTCCAGGTTTCGGCATTCGGGCAACCCTGGTGATTTTGCCATGCCAAATCCCTCCGGGACATACATTTACTTGTTCTGCTCCTCAGAAATGACTTACTCTGGTTTTTGGGTTGGAAGGACTTCTGTTCCGATGCTTGCGCTACCAGTGTGCTCAAATTCCTTGTAAACATATCCCAGGCCAAATCTGGGGGGCATTCGAATAAGAAAGTCCAAGATGTATCCTTAACAAGCTTGGAAAACACATTGTAGTGCGTGACAGTGTGCACTTTATCCTCCTCCTTTTCCGGGTACTCGGCATAGCATATAAAATCAAAGAGTAGAGTGACATGATCACTACGACCCAGTGGTGTGCTTGTAACTATCCCGCCAACCAGGAGTTCTTCGTTAGTTAGCACAACATCTAGTATCGACGGCTTGTTAGAAGTTCGAAGTCTGGTGGGAGAGGTTACGTGGTTGTAAAGAGGGTGGCTAGCAATAAGTTCTTGCAAACAGGCTTTAAACTGCGTACCGTCAGTTGCCGGCGTTTCTATGTCGTGCACGTTAAAGTCTCCCGCGATAAGAATGTGGGTGTAGGACTTGTTCAAAGCAAACTGAAAAACGTGGTACAGTTTGGAGTCCATTTCCGACGTTGAGTTTGGCGGGCGATAAACCACGGCTAGTAGACATGTGTCCTTGTTTCGTAACCAAAGGCGGCACCAAAGCGAATCGGGAGCTCGGATTTCCGGGTGATCGATAACTTCACATCGGAGGCTTGTATTATAGTAAAGAATCACACCGCCACCCATTCCGGTTCTATCGGTCCGAAGCAGCGACATACCGGGTAACTTGATCTCACAGTCGGTTATCTCAGGGTTTAACCGTGTCTCTGTAATCAAGACGAGGTCCCGCGGTTGTGAGGCATGGAGTTCTCTAAGTTCGGCCAACTTGCTTCGAAGGCCTTGAGCATTTGTGTACATGCAAGATAGGGCTTTTGTGATTAGGAGTTCATTGGTGGATGTCAAGTTTGTGTTCGCTTTTAAGCCGGCCGTTAGGTGGCCGGCAATTAATCGTTTTTTGGTTTGTGTATTTCAGTCGTGTTACATGACATTATTGAGCGTTCCTGAACTGATGGTTCACTGGTGCTGTGCTCGGTCCTCCTGTGTGACGTGGGCGCTGTTGTGTCGATCTCTCCGAAGGACTGAGCAAATAAAGAATTTGCAGGGTTTGCAAGTTACATCGAATTTCTTCCGACTTCTGGTCGTTCGCCTGCTGCCTTTAGCCGTATTTCTGTTGGCAACCTAGCTAGAAATTTTAACCAGCTATCCAACAGAACTTGCGCCATTCCCTCAGAGTGTAGTA
>OX104063.1:134884020-135056520 GCA_944474145.2 Dicrocoelium dendriticum
ATTAACGCCTTTATTCACTCAATCGACAGAGTCACGGATGAGCAGACACTGAAGCGGCTCAAAGACGTGTTGCGCAACCACTCAGACGCATTTGCATGGCGCAGTACCGACTTGGGTCGAACCAATCTCGTGAAACACCGTATCGACACCGGTGATGCAATCCCGATTAAAATCCCCCAAGACGCATACCATTACATTGGCAGACTGAATTGCAAAAGCTCATAGATGACATGATAGAAAAGGAGGTAATACGGCCCTCGACTTCACCATGGGCAGCCCCGGTTGTTCTAGTGAAAAAGAAGGATGGTGGTTTTCGCCTATGTGTCGACTATAGACGATTAAATGAGATTACTCGAAAAGACGCTTTTCCCCTCCCCAGGATCGATGATCTATTTGACGCACTGGGAGGATCAGTTTATTTCAGTACGCTAGATTTGGCTTCTGGCTACTGGCAAGTAGAAGTGGAGGAGAGCGACAGAGCGAAAACGGCGTTTGTAGTACCATCAGGTTTTTATGAGTTCCAGACCATGCCTTTTGGCCTCTCTAACGCCCCTGCGACTTTTCAACGACTGATGCAAAAAGTGTTACACGAATTGATGCCCCACAAGTGTCTCGTTTACCTGGACGATGTCATTGTACACGGAAAAACAAAAGACGAGCACCTAAACAACTTGGCGGAGGTGCTAACACGCCTAGTAAATGTGGGCCTCAAACTCCAGCCCACAAAGTGCCATTTACTACAGACCGAGGTAACGTATCTTGGGCACGTCATTTCGGGGATGGGGATTCGTACTGACCCTCGTAAGACGGAGCAAGTGAGATTATGGCCAACCCCTGCCAACGTTGATGAACTACGCAGTTTTTTAGGGTTAGCCTCATACTATCGGCGACTCGTGAAAGGGTTCTCAGAGATCGCTGCGCCTTTGAATACCTTGTTACAGAAAGGTAAAACCTTCGAATGGACCGTTGAGTGTCGAAATTCATTCGATCGGTTACGAGAATCCCTTTGTGCAGCTCCGGTGTTGGTTTTCCCCGATCTGTCACCAAATGCCGGGGAGTTTATTCTAGACACGGACGCGAGCGACCAGGCGATTGGAGCTGTTTTGTCACAGAAAGGGCAGGACGGAATAGAACGAGTGGTGTCGTACAGCAGTAGAAGTCTCAGTGCAAGAGAACGGAATTACTGCACAACCAGAAAGGAAATGCTAGCCCTAGTATTCTTTATAAAACAAAACCGACACTACCTATTAGGAAGGAAGTTTCTGGTACGAACAGATCATCAGTCACTTCGTTGGTTACAGAATTTCAGAGACCCCGAGGGACAGATCGCCAGATGGCAGGAACAACTTCAGGAGTATGATTTTGAGTGCAGACACCGACCTGGTGCACAGCATGCCAACGCGGACGCTCTTTCCAGACTTCCTACTCGTGCTCATGGAGACTGCCCGTCTTGTAGTACACAACACGTAGCTCTAGTTAACCTTCAAAGTTCGGAGTACGGTCGCTGGCAGGAGGCACAGGCAGCAGATCCAGACGTATCACCGATCTATGACAAACGGCTATTGGGGAGCGACAAACCTACCGCGAAGGAAATGGAGGGAAAAAGTTACGAAGCTCGATGCTTATGGGCGATGTGGGACAAGCTCTCTATCGAGGAAGGTGTGCTAGTGTTTGATTTTGGCCCAAACTATATCAGGAGAATCGTAGTTCCGCGATCATTAGTTTCCGAAGTGCTATCTAAACTGCACGAACAGCTGGGTCATGCTGGAATCAACAAACTGGAAGCGGCAGCACGTCAACGGTTTTGGTGGCCACACCAACGGAGAGACGTCACTAACTTTTGCCAGACGTGTGAGACATGCGCCACATTCAAGAACCCGACCATCACCAGGAGAGCACCATTGCAGCCTATGAATGCAGGCTACCCGAACGAGATTGTGGGAGTAGATCTTGTTGGTCCCCTACCAGAAACATCACGTGGCCATCGGTACATCTTGGTCATGGTCGACTATTTCACCAAGTGGTGCGAAGCAGTTCCGATCGCCCAAGCCGATACAGTCACCGTAGCAACGGCGATGGTAAATCACTGGGTGTGTCACTGGGGAGCACCGGGGCAGCTACATTCTGATAGGGGCTCATGTTTCGAGAGTTTGCTGGTTCAGGAACTTTGTCGTGTGTTCGGTATAGACAAGACGCGAACGACTGCTTACCACCCGCAAGGCAACGGACAAGTTGAGCGTACAAACCGGTCGCTGAAATCGCTACTGAAGGCCTTTGTGGAGCAAAATGTAAGTGAGTGGGACGCTATGTTACCAAAATGCTTGCTGGCATATCGAAGCACAGTGCACGCTTCGACTGGTCAAACACCATCTTTTATGTGGACCGGAAGAGAAGTCCGATTACCGTCTGACATCCGATTACCCAGTCCGCAACAGCCACATTCATCGGTGACAGAGTATGTTAGCAAACTCCTTGATTCGCTTCATCAAACACATCAAGCGGCACGTATTCACCTTGGGAACGCCCATCGACGACAGAAAGACTATTACGACAAGAAAGTTTTCGGCGCTCCTTTAAAGGCTGGCGACCAAGTTTACTTGCACCAGGTACCAACGGCAGGAGTTCCGGTTAAGCTACACCATGAGTGGACAGGACCGTACATAATACAGCGGGTGATATCGGATGTGACATGTGTTATCAAAGATCCCAACAACCCTGCCAGTCAACCCATGACAGTACATTTCAATCGACTCAAGCCATTCCGGAGTAAAACTGACCAATCTGTCGAGGGGCCGAACGAAACGCCTGGGGAAGTAGCAGTTGAACCGATCAATAGACTTGCAGTGGTACACACACAAACAAAGCGGCGGCGTGTGTTAATCGGCCTGCCTTATGCGACGATGCAGGTGGAGCGCTGATAAGCGTTCTGAGAGCTGCTCAGTTGATGAGCGGAGCAAAAAGGCTCTAACTTTGTTATGCTGCAACTTGCAGGGATGGTTGCCGCGTAGTTTGGGAGCCCACAGCTTCTTCTTCCGAATGAGACCAAAATCTTTTCCGAAAGACCGGTCTGATGTAGTTACACAAGTGAAATTCGGCAAAGAATATGCCTAAAACTGGGAACTGGAGAAAGAGTATAATCCACACCGGTTAGATCCAAGAGTTGGGAAGCAAGTTGGGAAGCAAAAGTTTAACATGAAAATACCTGACGTGATTTCTCCAGATATGCCGTTAGTTAAGCTTGTACATTTTCAGCCGAATTACATAAATAACGGACTCTAAATGGGCCGAAAATATGCTACGCGGTAGTTTGTTATCCTTTTTAAATCTTGTTTTAATCCGTACCTGTTTCTGTTGACCGCCCTACAGGTAACACTTTGTCGATTTTACGTTGTGATATTTGTTTCGCACTCGTTAGAAACGTCATGTTGGCTTCCCTGAATACTGAAGCTAGTGTGGCCTTGAATGTGTTGATCAGCTAATCTAACTCTGCAGGTGGCAGCGCGACCAGCTCAACTCCCGTGACGGACAAGTCTGATGGCATGCCGTGCTATGTACGCAACCAATGGTACCATGGAACCTGTACCGATTTGATCCCTGATCAGTATGCAATGCTATCGACTAGTGATAGCACGCTGTTCAATTGCCTGCTATGCCGTAGCCGTTGATCTACGCGTCTTGATGTCACCCAGACATCGAGCAGCGTCGGGATGGGCAACCAGCAGATGTGGTTTTGCCTCCCTACACTTGAGCACAAATTGGAATTACTAATGAAGAACATGGGAGTCTCTAATGATGTCGGCTCATGGGTGGAAGACACTTAAGTAACCTATGGCTGTTGAGGCAACTCCGACTTAGGTGATGGCTACCATGTGTGTCCCAGCGGTCCAGAATGCCTTTAATGAGGCCTCTGATGTCGTACTGGGGTCGTCCAACGCAAGCTTGAGCTTATATCGTTTATGCCGGATAAAAGAAAGAGGAAGTGGGCTAAGAAAGTCCGTAAGGCTCCCTCAAAGCCTGAAGGCAATGCACCGATAAAGGTATCGGAGGTGAGGCGCAAAGCATTGACTCCAATAACCCCAGTTCCATTGGCAAAGGAGCGCGCCGTGTCGACTTCGGCCACACCCGCAGCCTGGAAAGATTGAACGGTGTGGGTGTTGTAGGTAGAACACAGCCTCAATCTCAATTACTCCCTGTCCTTTGGCAAAGAAACACGATGTCATCTGCCAAACAGGTCGAAGTTAGGGTCGAGTAGAGGACTCGTGGAGTGAATGCGCCTCGTCGAGAGGATGCTTTTGCTGATAGTAGGGTTAGATTTCGTAATGTTTTTGAATCCGCGGCAGCTGTTCCTAAGGAACGCAGGCTGGATGGCCTCAGTGTTTCAAGCTCTGCGTCCACAAATTGCTTCCAACAGGATTACCCGGCGTCACCATCAGGGTGGTAACCGGATTGCGGAAGTACTTGTCCATACAGCAACTCCGCGACCCCGACTACTTCGTGTGGTCATCTCAACCCCGGAGGAGCGCAAAGCGTTCACGCGCTTTGACTTCAAACGCTAGGGGAGTAATATCAGCGTTCAGCCGGACCAAGCACTGGTAGATCGACTGAAGTTGAAGGAAGCCAGCAAGGAACAATGAGCAACGATATATTGCAGGTAAAAATAGGATCGCCTTACAAGTCCCGTAGGGTGGTTGAAATAAAAGAAAACCTACTTGTAAATCAGCATGTTAACAGCTGGCGCTTCAGGTGCCCTTCTTTATTGTAATAGGTTAAAAAGCGAATTGCAGTGTTACCCTAGAGTACTATGGTAAGGTATGCCTAAAGAGCAAAGGAAACGACAATGCTTACCCGTGTGCCGCTTTCTTGGACTGATGTACCTGCTGAATGCAGTTGTAGTATATCCGAACGATATTCCACAGCAGCAGTGTGTAGGTAGTAAAGCACTAAAGCTGCGAATGAGCACCATATTTTCGCGTTGGGTCGCCGTAGCCATCACTGATTCATATAGGGTAGTGTAAGTGGATAAGGGAATCATCCAGAATTCTCTTGAATATCGTTAGCCTTTGGAAAGCAACCACGTATGTGGGAGAAGCGTTCCAGTGTTTGCACACACGAAGGGAAAAGAAATTCCGACGCCATTCCAAACGGCTGTATTGTGTGGCCAGCTTTAGTCGGTGTCTTCGGAGTGTGGTACTGCGATTTAGCTTTAGTGGGTGACGACAAGCATGGCTTGAATCCCTCAGGATCATATAAGTCATTAGCAAGTCGCCACACAGGCGTCGTTATTTTCCACGGTAGCCCCTGGGTTTTCAGCCTCAATCGGTAAGGGAGATGAAAGAGGCCCTTTACCTCCTTGGTTGCCCTTCCTTGTGGCAGTTCAGGAGCGGTAAGGTCTTGCTTTTGCCGTGACTGCCACGCGTGGATAGCGTAATCAGAAGGAGGCCGCATGTAGGCGTTGAACATCTGAGAAATGATGGAAGGACCATGCGCCCGAAGGCCCCCGCAAAGGACCAAGGTGTTGGTTAGCTTTTTTGAAGGCTTCATCAGTTAGAAAAGAACATCCCAGAGTTTCTTACATTATCACGTCTAGATCGCATTCCGTTAAAGTGCGTTGCCATATTTGACCCCAAGTTTGTATTCGCAAGTGGCTTTATGGCGTATACTCAACACCTTGCACTTCCCAGCGTTGAACGGAAGCAGGTTCTGACTCGACCATTCTTAGACCCTGTCAAGGTCGTCCCGAAGTGCTCCACTGTGGCTGGTTGTTCTAATGGCACACCATATCTTGAGATAATTAGCGAAGCTTAAGGATTTGGAGGCGCTTACTGTCGCGCGATGATTTATGGAAATACGGAATAGTCGCGAACCAAGTACTGAGCCCTGTGGCAATAGGCCCTTAACGTCCATTGGATCCGAGATGCCGCCGCGAACTTTTACTTTCAGCTGTGTTTGAAGCAAGAAGTTACCTATCAAACCGAGGATTAGGTCACCAATTCCGCTAATATTCATCACGTTTTCTGCAGTGATTCCTTGTACGCTCCATACATCTTTGCGCATACCCGGAGCTACTAGGAGACATTCCTGGTTTCTCCATCCTGTAATCTTTAGAATGCTTGTATCACTTACCTTCGCTGGCTTGCTGATGTACTCTATGACACTGCAGGAATCCACTAGTGAACAAACTGCTTAATGGAATGGGTACATCTGGCCACTGAAAAGCCTTTCATAGCGTCATTCTCTTTCGAACCTTCTAACCTCAGCATCTCCATTTAGTAGCAACTAGTGACCGTAAGTTCCAAGCATCTCCGCGCATATCCGGAGCTTGCTGAGAGCCACTCTCTTTTATCTCCATCCTTCATTCTTTGTAACTGTCTGTTTCACATACATTTGCTGTCTGTTGACTTATTCTGGGACATGGTGGGTATACACTAGTATCTAGAAGGCTTCATGCAATTGCCATTGCTGATCACTGATACTCACACTCCTAGGGCCGTTTTCTTTTCTTCGTATAACCTGTTTAGCAGCAGCCATTCTTCGTAGGCTCCGAACATCTCGCCGAGCATCCGGAGCTTACTAAGAACCACTCTTTTATTCCTCTCTGGGACTGCGTGCGTCACATACACTTGCTGTCTGTTGACGTATTCTAGGACACGTTAGGTATCCACCAGCAACTAGAAAGCTTCACCCAATACCATTGTCAGCCGTCGATACTCTCCATCCCTTACTACCATTATCCGTTCTTCTTATTACCTATGTCATCACTTTTCATCGGCAGCGAGTTATTGTAGGTAGCATATATCTTTGGGCTAGGAGCCCCTCCTTCTGTCTCCATCTCTTATTCGCTTGCACTGGTTACATCATATACCTTCGCTGGTTTGTTCACTTATTCTGTCACTGTAGGTTTCGACTAGTAATTAGAAGGCATAATCGAAATGACTTTGCTGGCCACTGGTACTCTCTCTCCTGACGCCACTATCTGTCGCTCTTCTTATCTTCCTCACCACGTTGCAGCGATTTGCCATAGGCTCCATGTCCCTTCTGCGCAGGTCTTGAGCTTGCTAGAATACACTCCTTGTCTCTCCATCATACATTGTCTTGGAAGGTCTGTATCACTTATGTTCGCGGGCATGTTGGTGTATTCTGGGACCCTGTAGGCATACACTAGTGACTAAGCGTCTTACTGGAATGGCTACATCTGGAAACTTCTAGTCTTTCCTAGCGCCGCCATCTGTCAGTCGGCTTAAATTCGGCACCTCGGTTTAGACGTAGCTAGGGGTCGTGGACTCCATGCATATGCGGTTATCCAGTGCTTGTTAGGAGCCACTCCGTATCTCAATAACCTTTATTCCATTAGAATATTTGCATCCAATCTTCCCGCATCCTTACCACCAATTGACCTTTAGATCTGTCTCGCGGCCACCTATTTATGTTTAAGTTTCTTATTCTGCGCTCTCTATTGTATTAGACCAGCTACTTGCTGCTCTTGCCCCTTGCAATCCCTACCAGTCTTCTAACTCTCTTTGTTCTCTCCCAACGCAATTTTTGGCTCATGCTAAACTGCTACTTCGTGGATTGCTTACTGCTATAACGCTCTTGTCCCTATGCAGGCATAAGCAATCTACCCATAAGGCTAATGATTCTATAGGACGTTCATAAGGCACTTTCAGCATAAGCATCGTTGCACATGCTTTTGTCTTAACTCCAAATGTCTTAACATAAGAATTTAGCAATGTTTAACTCCAAACCTGTGCATTCGGTCTTCTCTCGGTTGTCCCTTACTTACTCTTTTCGCCGAGGTACGAAACCTCTTTAAGACCTGGGCTTTGACTGAGGAACCGTTTTCGCCCAAGACGAAGGTAACAACCGACAAGCACCCACATGGAGCAGGGTTGTACACCAACGGGACTCAACTGCAATCACCACAACCGTTGTCCAGCATCGGAAAAATCCAGGCAGCAGAAAATTTGAAGTTTTTCTTTTAAATAAATAGGTATATTTCTAGACCTGCTAGAGGCTGCACCCTAAAGGGTTCAGATCAATGCTTACATAAATCCGATGCTCTTGCATGGAAGTAGGTAAAATATAAGTATATGTTCATCGTCAGCAATTACAAATGCATTGGCATTGTTTGATATACAGCTACTGGGTCGCAGGCGCCCACCTTGACATGTTTCTGGTTCCTTCGGGCGATATTGAGCTCCTTGTACTTTTGTGAAAATTTCGCGGAGTTGTGCCTTTTCTCCTTGGAACAGAATCCAATTCGCCACAAGTGCACTTTAAATTGATCGCACATTAATTGGCCACTCAGTTGCCCCAATTGTTGATGCGCACATGGAAGAAATGAGTGAAGGGATTATAAGGCATAGGAAAAGTTGAAAACAATTCCGATAAATGCGGACAAAAATAGAAACAATTTATTAAGAGAGATAATAAAGCTGCGCGCTTCAGTAGAAAAATACCAATTAACAAAAGAATACAGCCCTACTTTTCTTACGCTGATATTGCTCTCCGGCGCAAAATTTCAACCTGAGTTATTCTCAGATAAAAGAAAAAGCCTTTCTACAGTTAGAATACCGCTTAAAGTGGCACAAAAATACACTGTTCTGGACCAGCATTAGCGCTTGAATACGTTGAACGTAAAAGCAACACAATACGTGCAGTAGTTTGCGAGTTATTCGCAATTAAATGATGGTATACGAATAAGGCCATTTTTATTTTTTGCTAAAAATGGCTTTCTGCTTTGCAAGCAGATAGCAGAAAAAAGAAAAGAAAATATAAAAAGTAGGGAAGCGGCGTATGTTCTAGATAGACATAGCTATCCAGAAATGCTCTAATTAGCCCGTAATACCCTGCGACAACTACGGAGCGCGCAGGTGGCCGAAAAGTAAACTTTGCAGGCATACATGACAAATATATGCAGATAAGTGATGATCTTGCGCGAGAACGCTAGAAATCCAGCAAGGAATATTATATCTACATGGGAATTCAGGGGAGCCTGTAATTAACTCACGGTTAGAAGGCCACAGCATACCGTTTTCAGGGATACTGAGCCACATAAACAACCAGTAAAATAGAGTTTAGCATTTTTTAAGCCTCTAAGCTTTTCTAAAGCTTACAACAAGCCCGCATGAGCCACGTCTACCTGAGTAACCCTGGGGATTTTTCAGATCCGTTGACAGATTTCGGCCTGCAAAATACACACATTACTTAGCTAAACATCACAAGATTTATCCCTTAGAGCCGATTTTCTATATTCATGAGGCTCTGTCGCTAACATCAGTGAGCTACAGGAGCCTGTCACCAATAATAAAGAAATAAGCATGGGAAAATTTAGTAAAATTTAGCTAATTGCATTTGGGCGTGAAATCCGTTTTGGTCTACATTGGTTGGGCTTTAACAGCTCTACTTCTGGTGGTTGAGCTTGCTCATACTTGAGGTATTGTTATGCCTCATGTGTAGATGCACACTATTGTGCAGCTCTTTGATGAATTTCGATTTATTTCTCTCCATTCTTAAGTTCCGAAGATAGTGCCGGCGGTGTTCATCCAGATGGCAATGTTAACTGGTACTCTAATGACACACCGACTATTTCTTTCGTGATTTTCCTGGCAAGAGCTGTTCTAGCACCCGAAGCAAAGAGCGATAAGGTAAATCAGGAGTAGAATAGTAACAAAAACCAGTGGGAGATGGTCGTTCACCCGCCATCACGCATAACGCATGGTAGGCTTTAGAGCCAGCTAAAAGATAAATGATACACGGGCGGCCAAGATAAGAAAAGTGGTGGTGGAAAGTTTCTGGTACTCCAGCCAGCCAGTGTGACAAGGGCCTCTCTGTCGTTGGTTAGCTTTCGTGCCAGTGAAATGAAATCTGGAAATGCGAGTGTTTTACGAGCAAAAGCAGTTAAAGAAGAGGATCTGGTTTTCATTATGCCTGTCTACTAGTGTTGACAATAGCGAAAGGCACATGTATACCAGATAAAGCTAAGTATATGGGGCCAAGAGAGTATAAGTGGAGAGCAAAATGTCTGATTATTGGGTCTAGAGCTTCTAAAGTGCGCTCATTGTCAACAATAAGAAAGATATATGTTTTATTTTGCGGTTTACCTACTGATAGTGTTTGGAAACTGCTGACTATAGTACCTAGTGCTCAGACTTAATGAAAAAGCTTCAATTGGGGCAACAGCGCTAGAACGTGGCCTTTCACATGAGGCTTAATGTTGTTAAAATGTTTTTAGTAGACGTGACTCATGCGTCACAAGTATAGGTATACGCAAGAGACCAAGTGGACTAGGTATTTGGAAAATACTAAGGGGTAAATATGGAGACGAAGGAACCAAAGTGTAGAGGAGAAGGAAGAAGTGAAGTAAAGTTTGTCCGTTCGGATTGCTTCCCCATTGCTCTGCGATATCCTACCTGGTCAGTGCCTACAGGCTTACGATGCTCCCATTGATGCTCCCATGAACGCGCAACAAAACGACTATTCGCGAGGTTCCCATCATCCACCGGCCTCAACCATTAGGGCGGCCCTGAACAAGTCATTTGTCCAACCAACGGGGGAAATTAGAATCCATTTGACTGCAAGTAACCGGCTATGAAATCAGTCGTCACGCGGCTTTGCCAGTTATAAATTAGTGATCAAAATGCTTTACGGCAGTTTGCAGGACATGGTGGGATTTCGCCTGGCAAGCCTTCCCTCATAAAAGGCCACAAATATCTGTTGAACAACACTGCGAGGTGGCGGATATGACTCGCCACCGAATAAAGTCACTGCTCACAACTACATAGTGGCAAGTCGACTAGACTCATATTTCAACTTTTCCCGACACGTGCAAGAATAAGCTACTCTCCGTCTACGTGCACCGTTTCATTGCACTTATAGTGCCTTGGCCGTTTCAGGTACACAAGATTGAACCCGAAGTATCGTTGTGATACACAACTGCCTATAAACCTTGATCATGCCTGGTTTGGTGGGTCTCTATACCTTCGAGAATAATCTATTTCTTTATTTATATTGTTGCAACTTGTGAAGGAGATACGATGGTTTAGATGGTCAAAAGCTTTTGAGACGTCCAGCTATACTGCACCAACACCTAAACCGCTGTTGACGGCCTCAGTCCAACTGAATCTAGCAAGCAGCACTTTTGAAGCGCAAGATCGGTTCTTGCGATGTCCAGGTTGTTGTTGTGCTATGATATTGCGTTCCCCCAAGTAGGTCATGAACCCTTCGGCAAAAAGCTCTTCCATGGTGTTGAAGAGCACCAGAAGTAGTGTTGCCGGGCGATAGGTTGCCGGATCTGTGAGACTTCCCTCTATACGTGTTGAAGTGACGATGTCCTGCTTCCACATTGCTGGCACCCGCAGCGCAGCGAGGCATCGTTGGAAGAACATGCAGAGTGGGTCCGTTAGGTTTACTGCAGTCAAGTTCAACACCTTTGGATGAATATTATCAACGCCAGGAGAGGTACGCCCGCGCAGGGCAATTAACCTTTTCATAACCCCTGAAGTCGTACTCGTGACGAGGCTAAGTCCTGGTGGTGGCACAACGTGCGAGAACAGTGTATTCGGCGATGTCGTGCTCTGGAAGTTCGGGTCGTATTGTTGACGTAAGGTGTTGGCTGGCTCGTTTGCGGTCTTACGAGTCCACATAAGGTGGGAAAGACAAGCATCCCTGGCTGCACTGCTGTGCTTGTTAACGTGTCTGTACAAGAGCTTGGGTTTTGAAAGCCGATTTTAACTGGGTTAATTTGATGCCGTATTTTATCTTCGCGTACCAGGTTTACGAAGTAATTCCTTTGGATAGCGTAGGTTTACCATGTTGCCGCACGGTGTGACTCATTGTACCCTCGCCAGAGTAAACAACTCATGACGACACACTTCCGTGTTCTGCTGCGTATGAAGCATCTTACTGCCTTGGCTTGTGAGGACAGGTTCCTAGAAGCGCTAGTTGCTGACGGCTTGAATTGGGACGCAACCTCAGACCAGGCGACCTCAGGGGCTCTTTCTGCTTGAAACGCCTAGTTTGCAGCCTTTAGCATTTTGAGTAGCGCACCGTAAGACTTAATGAGCTCACACACTTCCGTGCTTTTTGTGGGATTCTCTGCAAAACCGATGTAATTGAATCTGGGGGTTGCACGGTCGCTACGGCCCAAAGGACTCTATCGATACGGTTTATTCATAAGCATTTTGTTGACGAATACGAGCTGCAGGACACCCGATTTGTTTCCCGTCCTAAAGCTTGCCGGAGATTTGATGTGACTGTACAGTATTAGTTTACTAATTATCATTCGTACTTGCATTTTGAACTTTTCATTGACACAGGCTGGTGTTTCTATGGTGTGAATATTGAAGTCACCAACAGAATAACGTGACTCCAAGAATGTGCGAGTATGGTCTTCATTGTGGAGGCTAGGCGGTGGTCCATTTTCAAATACCTGACGGAGGGCGATACACCACACACTTCAAACCTGCTTCCCCACGGCTTAGGTGAAGACGGCACCAATCCTCATCGACAACCTGAAACTCGGGTCATCGATGAGATCAAGGTGTAGTTCGCTGCGATACAAAAGTATTACTTCACCTCCTCAGCTTGATCGGTCGTTGCTTAGAATAGGCATCCCAGGTAGTGCGCTTACTGCATCAGTGATCGTTTCAGTCAACCAGGTCCCGGTTATCCTAACGAGCTCCCTTGCGATCGGGGCCAGAGGCAGGCAAAGGTCCGGAGGTTTGCTTACAAGACCATGTGCGTTGGTATAAAACCGGAGAGTGATTCATGGGTTAGAACATTGTGGATGTAGACAACAATTTTGACCCTTGACCGACCTTTGTGAGGTCGGCTGTCGCACGCTTTTGTAATAGTCGTCGGCTGTCGCGAATGACTTGGAATAACTCTCTGCGCTGTGCAATCAGGTGCATGATGCTCCTGATGGTTACTCACCACTTGAGGTGTCTCTCCGGACGCTATGACTGTGGTCAGATCAGGCACTGTGGTGGACTCTGAAACCACGGGTGTTCGCACTGTGTTGGTGCTCTCCATTGAGTTAACAGTAGCAGCGGGTCGTAAACCTGCTACTTTTGGTCCGATTCTTGTTGGTAGCTGTTTCCTAAGTTACCCCAGTTCGCTAGCACTGTCTGTAAAGTTAGCTCAGACGGTATGGCCAACATCAGAATCCTATGCCCACACCCTTTGTAATTTGGCGAAACGGACATCCTCCTCAAGTAGGTAGCAATGAGGTATTGTAAAGACTTCCCTGCACGAATGTATCACCATCGCACCAGTTCGCGTGCCTTAGTACTCAACATAGAGCTGCGAATCACGAAATCTTTCCTTTTTGCTCCTGCATCCCGGAAGGCTGTTCTAAATTGCAGCCTTCACCGTACGCAAGTTACTGCAGATCGGTTAGCAAGTTGGACTTGCGCGCACGCTAGCGACCTTTGGAATTGATATCAGCTGCCTAAATGAAACACGGCTCCAGTATTCTAACGCGCTCTACCAGCTGGTGTCACCGCTCCACCTATGCACCCGCTTCCACCTCCGCGTCACTGGTGACGACCATATTGCCGCACCTAAGCAAGCTGATGTTGGAAACGTCCCCAGTGTTAGAGCCAAGTGGGCTTTGATTGCTTAGCTTCCCATTAGTAGTCGCCATTGTGTGATGTGGCTCCACGGCCCCCGTTAATTTGGCAGATGTCGAGTAGAAAAGCTTGCTCTCTTCATGCTCACTGCCTATGCGCCCACTGACAGTAACTCTGACAAACTGAAAGACCGGTGCAACCGGTACATTCATGAGCTGCCTCTATTGGCTCCTAAACCAGGCCTCATTGTTTGGCAGGAGACTTTAACACGCGTGTCGGGCGTCTGCTGCCATGTGAGCGCCACCTCGGATGACCTCGGATATAATGATGTTCGCTCAGCCAACAGAAAGAGACTGCTCAATCTGTGTGCGGATCATCAACTATTCTGCTCCGGCACCAGCTTTCGTCACCCTGGATGCCAGTGGGCCACTTGGCGCCCCCATCAACCCAGCGTTGGTCACAGGTTGACCATCTGGCTATAAGCCGCAGGTGGAGAGGCAGCGTACGTGGCTGCCCAAACGTTTGTCAACATGTGACGATACCGATCGTGTACTGGTAGGTGAGACGGTTTCCATGCGTTTCGGTGGTTCGCCTGGGGCAAAACACATCTGACTGAACACCTACAAGTTAGAGGACCCAATGACGAAGGAGGAGTAACAAGAAAGGCTTCATGGAAATTTCGCTCCTTCTTCCTGTTATAATCTTCGCACTAGACTCGATTCCCAAAATGACACTGCTGATCCAAGAAACATCCAGCCCAACCGAAGGAAAAAGAAGCACGCCAATGACCTTGACAAACTAACGTACTACTAGCTTATGACTAAAGCTGTAAAACTACCGTGGACGTTGGCTCCAATTATATGTCGCTTGCTGAGCTTCGACTTCTAGAATTGAAAGGTCAACGACCAAGCGTCGTAGTGCCCCGTAGCTTTTATCGAGGTATCATTTGGTTTTTAGTCATATGCATAAAAGCGAACATTCCGGCACGTTCGAAATCGATGCGATAACCGTTCATAATAGATTATTTGCTATAATAGTGAATTTTTAGGCAATCCTTACGTTCTTCCGAACACCCCTCCTGAGATATCGTCCGAGGTAAATGACGAGAGCCTAGGATTAACTTACAGTCTTCGGGACGGTTTTCTACGCCTGTCGGTGCATCTTCTTGGCAGAAGTGCCCGAGAACTGTGTTCCGAGATCCGTGTACTGGCACTCTTGCTCGACTGTGTGCAGTCGTTCACTGCTACCTTTGAAAAGTTGAACCTTTCCACCAATAAATTGAACGGAAGGCCGGTCGGCTTTGCTTATGCTGGCTAAAACAATGTTAGTCTTAACAGGTTTGCATGCTCTGCCCAGGTCTGTGCGCCCACCATCACAGCATACCGGACGTTTTGCGCTCTCTTTTGACCGGCTCTGGCTTCCATTGCACATGGGCACCCCGATAGTCATGTACTAGCAGGCTCGGTTCAAGCGTAAACGGTCGATACTTTGCTCCATGCAGCCAGTTAAAATCTTGTTCTACTCTACGGCTTCTTTCACCAACAGAGGATTCCGAGCGAAGTCGGATGGCTTTGAAAGGCATGCGAAGGTTCCTGTTCATCATAGCCTGTGCTTGAGGAACTCCGTCTAACGCTTGTGGATACGGTGTTGACCGGTCGAGGAAAGGAACCGGTCAACCACCTCTTCTTTACGTACCCAACCTTTTGATGGCCGGAGGGCTTTCAGGAACGTGTCGCCAAACTTTCTGCCTGACCATTAGACGGCGGGCGAAACGGCGGTGAGCCAATGAGCTGGACGGTGCATTGCTTGAAGAATACCTTAAACGTTGCTGAAGTGAATTTTGTTCCATTGTCAGTTACAATTGTCGCAGGACAGCCGAATCCGCTAAAGATTTGACGCAGGTTTGCCACTGTGGCATTGGTGGTTGTGCCATCCATGAG
This sequence comes from Dicrocoelium dendriticum, assembly GCA_944474145.2. NCBI lineage: Eukaryota > Metazoa > Platyhelminthes > Trematoda > Plagiorchiida > Dicrocoeliidae > Dicrocoelium > Dicrocoelium dendriticum. The sequence goes on from OX104063.1 coordinate 134,899,529, forward strand.
GAATACTGCAGGCCACTTGCTGTACGAGTCGACTATACTAAGGGAGCCTGCCGTTGATCGGTCCTGCAAAGTCGACATGGATGCGGCACTATGGCTTGGTAGCTTGTGACCATGAATAGGGTGCTGATTTTTGTGGCGCATTCAAGTCATTGGCGCACGTTTGGAAGCATTTAGCTATTGCTGCTAATTGCTTCTGCATTAAGGGCCAGTATACATAAGTGCAAGCAAGCGCCTTCAGCCGGTTGATTGCAGGACGCCCGGCATATAACTGCAGAACACGGCGCTCCTGAATTGCCTTTGGGATGACCAAACTTTACGAAAATAGCAAGCAACCGTTTAAAATAGAGAGCGCGCGCCTCCTCTGGAAGGACTGTTGCAACGCAGCAGCTGGACCTGAACATGGCCAACTAGTTTTGTGGAACTGTGCAACCTTCTTGGGTACTGGGTCCCGAAGCGTTTCGGTTCGTTCAGCTTCTGCGGCAACTGGTGGCCCTTGCAACGCATCCGTTACCAGATAGTTTACGTCGGGTTCAATCTCGACCAAAGCAATAACTGTGTTCTCAAGTTCTTGCTGATGGGCGTCAATTGGGCGTGACAGTGCAGCCGCTTGGCCAATCGAAATTGTCGACTGGTAGTGGGTCTCGAAACCATACCCCATTAAAGTAAGAGCAAAGATTGTAGCCGGTTGGCTGTGTAGGCAGGGATGTCCTTTTTCGATCCAAAGATAGCAAGCAAGGGCTTTTGATCTATCAGAAGCTTGAAGCGGCGGCCTAAAGCAATTTTTGGAATTGCTTGACGGCGTCCATTTGGGCCATCGCTCCTTTTGCAATGTCTCTGTAATTACTCTTGGCCTTTGTAAGTCTTCGGGCGACATAGGCGATTGCTTTCTGAGAGCTTTGGGGTACATGTGTGCAATAACTGCGCTAACCACATGGCTTGATGCACCTGCGGTTAAGCAAAGCGCTTAGGATTTATCAGAATGAGTCAAAAGCAAGTTTGAGGACAGCATTGGCTTGACCCATAGGAACACATTCTGGCATTCTGATGTCCAGTTCCAAGCTTGCCTTTGGCTAGTAGCTTGTTCAGCAAGACACGCTGGCGGAGCATCTAATAAATAAATAAATAGGTATATTTCTAGACCTGCTAGAGACTGCACCCTAAAGGGTTCAGATCAAGGCTTACATTAATCCGATGCTCTTGCATGGAAGTAGGCAAAATATAAATATATGTTCATCGTTAGCAATTACAAATGCATCGGCACTGTTTGGTATACAGCTACTGGGTCTCAGGCGCCCACCTTGACGTTTTCTGGTTCCTTCGGGCGATATTGAGCTCCTTGTTCTTTTATTGTGAAAAACTTCGCGGAGTTGTGCCTTTTCTCCTTGGAACAGAATCCAATTCGCCACAAGTTCACTTTAAATTGAGGACACATTAATTGGCCACTCAGTTGCCCCAATTGTTGTTGCGCACATGGAAGAAATGAGTGAGGGGATTGTAAGGCATACGAAAAGTTAAAAAAAATTTCGATAAATGCAGACAAGAATAGAAACAATTTGTTAAGAGGGAAAATAAATCTGCGCGCTTCAGTAGAAAAATACCAATTAACAAAGAAATACAGCCCTACTTTTCTTACGCTGATATTGCTCTCCGGCGCAAAATTTCAACCTGAGTTATTCTCAGATAAAAGAACAAGCCTTTCTACAGTTAGAATACCGCTTAAAGTGGCACAAGAATACACTGTTCTGGACCAGCATTAGCGCTTGAATACGTTGAACGTAAAAGCAACACAATACGTGCAGTAGTTTGCGAGTAATTCGCAATTAAATGGTGGTCTACGAATAAGGCCATTTTTATTTTTCGCTAGAAATGGCTTTCTGCTTTGCAAGCAGATAGCAGAAAAAAGAAAAGAAAATATAAAAAGTAGGGAAGCGGCGTATGTTCTAGATAGACATAGCTATCCAGAAATGCTCTAATTAGCCCGTAATACCCTGCGACAACCACGGAGCGCGCAGGATGCCGAAAAGTAAACTTTGCAAGCATACATGACAAATCTATGCAGATAAGGGATGATCTTGCGCGAAAACGCTAGAAATCCAGCAAGGAATATTATATCTACATGGGAATTCAGGGGAGCCTGTAATTAACTCACGGTTAGAAGGCCACAGCATACCGTTTTCAGGGATACTGAGCCACATAAACAACCAGTAAAATAGACTTTAGCATTTTTTATGCCTCTAAGCTTTTCTAAAGCTTACAACAAGCCCGCATGAGCCAGGTCTACCTGAGTAACCCTGGGGATTTTTCAGATCCGTTGACAGATTTCGGCCTACAAAATGCACACATTACTTAGCTAAACATCACAAGATTTATCCCTTAGAGCCGATTTTCTATATTCATGAGGCTCTGTCGCTAACATCAGTGAGCTACAGGAGCATGTCACCAATAATAAAGAAATAAGCATGGGAAAATTTAGTAAAATTTAGCTAATTGCATTTGGGCGTGAAATCCGTTTTGGTCTACATTGGTTGGGCTTTAACAGCTCTACTTCTGGTGGTTGAGCTTGCTCATACTTGAGGTATTGTTATGCCTCATGTGTAGATGCACACTATTGTGCAGCTCTTTGATGAATTTCGATTTATTTCTCTCCATTCTTAAGTTCCGAAGATAGTGCCGGCGGTGTTCATCCAGATGGCAATGTTAACTGGTACTCTAATGTCACACCGACTATTTCTTTCGTGATTTTCCTGGCAAGAGCTGTTCTAGCACCCGAAGCAAAGAGCGATAAGGTAAATCAGGAGTAGAATAGTAACAAAAACCAGTGGGAGATGGTCGTTCACCCGCCATTACGCATAACGCATGGTAGGCTTTAGAGCCAGCTATAAGATAAATGATACACGGGCGGCCAAGATAAGAAAAGTGGTGGTGGAAAGTTTCTGGTACTCCAGCCAGCCAGTGTGACAAGGGCCTCTCTGTCGTTGGTTAGCTTTCGTGCCAGTGAAATGAAATCTGGAAATGCGAGTGTTTTACGAGCAAAAGCAGTTAAAGAAGAGGATCTGGTTTACATTATGCCTGTCTACTAGTGTTGCCAATAGCGAAAGGCACATGTATACCAGATAAAGCTAAGTATATGGGGCCAAGAGAGTATAAGTGGAGAGCAAGATGTCTGATTCTTGGGCGTAGAACTTTTAAAGTGCGCTCTTTGTCAACAATAAGAAAGACATATGTTTTAGTTTGCGGTTTACCTACTGATAGTGTTTGGAAACTGCTGACTATAGTAACTAGTGCTCAGACTTAATGAAAAAGCTTCAATTAGGGCCCGCTGGCAACCGACATTTAGGAAGACAGATAAAGGTTCATTTAAAGCCGGCATTTAGACGATTTTGGACAATTCTAATGCTAAGCTTGGGTGCATCAGCAGCAGAAAACGCTTTCATCATCCTATGCAAGGCTTAGGTCTGGTAGCATGTCTTTACTAGGTATACCATAGAGGTCATAAGCCTAATACTTTTTCCACGGATCCAGTGGTCAAGAAGTTGGAAAGTGATAAATGTAAGTCTGAAGAGAAGGAATGAAGATGTAGATAAGAAATAAGGATTGAAGGAAGAGGTCGTTGAAGAATAAGATCATATTGTATTCAGTTTGCTATTCTTAAACCCTGGAAAATGGGTGCGACGGATACCGTTCAAGTCTCTTAGGTGCTAGAACGGTAACCACAATGAATGTGGATGAGTTTTGAGCTCAAGGTGCTTAGATGTCTTGCACTACATCTTGGGCGTCCTCAAGCTACATCAGGGCCAGTTTCAAAGAAGTGGTCTTGCGAATCGCAGATATGGAAGATGCTTTGTAGATTGCCAAAACATAGGAATTTTTGTATCTCCTTCCTGAAGACCTGCAAATTTTGGATTTCTCTTATTCTGGAAGGCAACCTGTTCCATATGTTCACGTACACAACCAAGAAGAAACGAGACCGCAGTCTCTTCTTTGCCTTTAGCGGAGTAATGGAATGGCCCCTGTTTCGGAGTCTCGATTCAGACGCGCTCCTTAGTTTAAGACAAGTGATATTACTGTGCAACTTTCTATGAATTAGCTTATGTAAGAAGCACATGTTAAGGATAATGCGCCTTTGCCATAGCGGCTGAATTTTAAGGTGTTCACACCTTTGTCGGTAATTCAGCGCATGCTGCGGTGGAGTCAACATCTTCGTAAAGCGTCGCTGAGCTTTCTCAAGCAGAACACGGTCTGACTTACGTAGATTGCTGCATATAAAAGAGTAATATTCTAGATGTGGCCTGACGTGACTCTTATAAAGTTCTAGCCTAGCATCGGCGGTTTCTATGCAACGGCGTATGTGGAACGATAATCCTCTTACCCTTGCGACTTGATAATGCACTTGCTCTGCAAAGTTGAGGCTCATAGAGTAGCGCAAGCCCAGATCTGTTGTTATGATATTCTGTTTGATAGTGCTGCCGTTTATTGTTAGGGACCCAGCAGGTATAGAGAATCTGTGGGTCATGACGTTAGATTTTTGAGCGGAGAAGGTCATTTGCCAGTGTTCGCACCACTTTTCAAGTGCATTAAGATCCTCACGGATACTATTAATTGCGGAAAATTCATTACCACGGGGAAAGTCGTAGACAACTTTCACATCGTCAGCAAAGATAAAGGAGCGACCGTGTTGCAAAATCTTGCAGAGGTCATTGATATAAATCAAAAATAGGGTAGGGCCAAGGACACTCCCCTGCACCACGCCACTGGGGACGGCGGTCGGGGTGGATATAGTTTGTTCAACCTTAACAGACTGCGTACGTCCTATTAAGTAGGAACCCAGCCAGTCTAATAGAGGACCGTCTACCCCATAAGCCTTTAGCTTATGCATCAGGCGCATGTGTGGTACCCTGTCAAACGCCTTTTGCATATCAAGGTAAAGAATGACAACTGATTGATTAGAGTCAATGGCCTCGGTGACCAAATTAAGGAAGTCCAGCTGACAGGTTGCACAAGACCGAGCACTTAGAAACCCGTGCTGAGATTCATTTATGTGCTCGCCTGCGTAAAGATGAGTCATGAGGGCTTTTTTAATCAACTTCTCCATCACGCGCGAGATAATAGAAGTGTGGTTAATGGGGCGATAGTTACCAACTTCCTGTAGGCTTCCGCCCTTATGTCTTGGCACTATGATAGAATGTTTCCATGCGGCCGGGCATTGACCTTTTTGCATTGATAACGTAAAGATTTTCAAAAGAAGCATAGGGATATCTTCACCACCATTCTTAAGTAGACTGGGCGGGATTCCGTCTGGACCAGGGTCCCAGGATGGCTTGGTAGTTGAGATCGCGGAACGGACACTACTTAGGTCAAACTGTACAAAGGACAGGGACTGGCTACCGGGTACCTTCATGGCCTGAAAGGTTGAGCTTATTTCCAAACACTGAGATTCTTTAAAATGTGAGCTGAAGGCTTCACATAAAATTCTTGGGTCACTAGACGTTTCGTTGGGACTGATCTTTAGAGTAGAGATCTTTCGTCCAAAGTTAGGGGTTCGAGAGCGCAGCAGCCAACTGAGACTCTTAGCTTTGTTCGCACTATTTAGTGCGGCGATTTCTTGCTTGGTTTGCTGCTGCTTAGCTCTGGCAGAAAACTGGTGTGCCATCTCGTTCGCTCTCATGATGTGAGCAAAATTGAAGGTTTTGTAATAGGATCGTCTAAGCTGACGCATTCTGTTATGCATTTTGGTTTGGGTCATACTTTTAGAAGAATGCCTTATTAAATGCGACGAGGGAGCTAGAGAGTCGAGACAGTGGAGTATTTCCTCATAAAACAGCTCAGCCGAGCGATCCACAGAATCAGACATAAAGAAATCATCCCAATTTTTTGATCGGACGAGCACAGCAAAGGTTGTCCAGTTGACGAGGTGCATCGGGCGGTATACTAAGACTGCACCTGGTTCTGTTGGGTGGGCAGTATGTTGCTTTAAGTAAACCGAGCAATGCACTAATCTGTGATCACTACCCGGGAATTCCCGGCCGACTGCCACTCGCGTTGATGGGATGCTGAGAGTAAATATTAGGTCAAGGATGTGTTCCTCCCTGGTTGGAGCAGATACATGTTGCGTCCAGCCGCCTAAATTGATGCATGCTTGTAGGGCAGCATACTTCGTTGTTGCAGCAGGTGAGAACCAGTTTAACTCAGGTAGGTTGAAATCTCCTGCAACGAGCTTGTAATCGCAGGGAAAAGTTGACGCTTGCGCAAAAGCATCCATAAGTGCCTTGTCACCCTTAACTGAGGTATCAGGTGGTCTATAAGCACACCCAAATAATATCGTGGATCCCAGGATATCAGCCGTTATCCATACTGAATCCATCGCCTCAGCAGCGTTCATCATTTCGGACGTTTTTGCTGGGTAAGTATTTTTAACATAAATGGCGCACCCGCCCCCTCGTTTGTGCGCACGCGACTGCATAAACTGCTGGTAGTCAGGAAGTGAGTAGTCCTCCTCTGAAGCATAAGGGGAAAACCATGTTTCCGTGACAAATATTGCATCAGGGTCGGCGAGGACAGACAACGGACGCAAGATATGCATTTTATTGTTTAGGGACCTAGCATTTATAAGTAGAAGTGAGAAAGAACACTTGGGGTCTATTAGATTTACGCATGACGAGATGAAGCCGTTGATGCTTACTTCGCTATCTGCAGTAGTTGTAAGAAGTGGGTGAGAAGGCATTGCAGTTGGTAGTTGGGCGACGAGGAGTTTGGTGCCGGGATGAAACTGTCGCGGCTCATCCCCACCTGGCCTAAAAAATGCGCAGGTTGCGGGGTAGGAAGTAGTGGACTATTTGGCCATTTTACCTGGACCGGCGGCGAAAGTCTGAGGGATGTAGCAGGTACATAACAGCCTGGATGCGCAGGTAGTTGATCGGAGCTGCGTAAATTATCACATGTAGTGCTCTCCGTGGGTGAATTGGTAACGGTGGTGGTACGCGATGCCGTCTCACAAGTATCTGGGGTATGGTTGGGTAGTGTCCCTCTTGGTGGGCCAAAATAAAGTTGCCTTAACTTGGGAGCATTGCGAAGTTGTTCACAATTCAATATTATAGTGCGCAGGATTCTACTATCGTCTACTGTCAATTTGACTGGGGCTGGGAATTTACTGATTCTTTTGACCATCCTCTCAACGTGTACCGAGTTTTCCGCGATACCGTTAACTTTAAGGATTGTGCTCTGAAGCTCGCCCGTCGATATGCCATCCGGAACATTAAATACAAGTACGCTAAACAACGCATTGTCCCAACCCGGCTGCTGCGACTGCTTGTCTACTGATCTTGCGCTAATTAAGGCTTGTGTGGGTGACATAGCCGTCGTCGGTGAGTGACTAGGTGAGTTTGCTCCGCAAGCCCGTTTGACATTGGGATCCTTCGTAGTGTTAGACACAATGCTGTCTAAGCGGTTAGGTGTAGCTCGTTGTCTCTTTTTGGATGCGCCAAGCTCGCGTTGCCTATAGCCTGCAATGATGTTAGGATTAGTCGCAGCCCAACCTAAGCTTCTTTTCAGCGGCCCGAATGTAAGCTGGCTTAGCATTGTTGCACTGCGAAGCTGTTCACGGTTAGCTATGAGAGTATGCAATACTTCCTCATCCTTTGCGTTCAGTTTGATGGGACCCGCAAATTGGGTTACACGCTTAGTCAATCTTTGAACCTGCAGGGCATTCTCTGCAATGCCATTAACTGCAATGATTGCACGCCTAAATGTGTCCACCGATATGTCGTCGGGAACATTGAACACTAGAGCGCTGCACAATCCATTCCCGCACGCAGCGTTGTATGGTGCTAGCGTCTCCGCTTTTCTTATTTTCAAAGCTGGTGGCGTTGAGCCCAGCGGCTCAGGTGAACTCGGTGGTGTGGTCCGTATACGAGGCCTTTTAGCTCGAGGCGTTGGCGGCTCTGTTCGCTGAGTGTTGGTTATGCTAAGCTCGCTTCGATCGTCGTAGCATTTTGCTAACATCGGTTTAACTGAGTTGTTTAAAGATTGCCTTAGAGGTTCGGCAGCCATTGGCCCTTCCGGTTTGACTGATCGACTTGTATTAGTAGCTGAGCACTTAGTGTAAATCGAGGGTTTTCTTATATTATTCTCGGGCTGGCTGATTTGCTCTATGTATGATGTGACTTTACGGATAGCACTGGTCCCAGGGTTTGCAGGTTCTTCCAAGCAATCAAGCGATCCAGTATCCATATCAGACGAAATGTCAAGGTCCACAGTACCTGAGCCACTTAGGTGCACTGGCGTCGGAGAGTTGTCACAAGTGGCCTGAACACATCTGCTATGTGCAGAACTCTCGGTTAGCTTGTCGTAACGTCGTTGCAATGCCGTTCTCGCTGGTACTAACTTTAAGTCAAGAAACGTGGTGCGGGTCCTAAATTCCCTTTGATAGGAGAGAAACTTAAGAGCCGAGCTCTCGTTATCGAACTTGACTAAGAGAGGGCATTGGTTTTTCATAACCTTTTTTCTCAGCCTCGTGCAGCTTAGAAGATTGTGTTCCAAGCCACACACTTTCATCAGTATTTTACGAATGGTGTGCAGATGCAGGCGGTCTGGAACATTATAAATCACTACCTCATTAAGACATTTTAGTCGATCCATTACCTCGGTGCAAATCGTATTAATGAACCTTCCAGCCAATTCCGCATGCTTTGATTCCATGAGGTCCTTGGGTTGCATCATAGCTGCTATGGCTGTCAGTCTGTCAGTAAAAGGTTCTAATGTGTTGAGGACCCCTTTGAGCTTCACCACTTCATTTTGAAGATCGGCTATTTGAGAACTCAAGGAAAAGATGTCCGTTAAGTTAACGGTGCATGGTATAGTTGGGTCAGCTAAGTTACTGCTGCTAGTTCTTGCTTTGGCCGGAGTACGCCCCACTGCTCGCACACCCTTGATAGAGACGTTAAGACGACGTCCACTGACCATGTCCAAAAGAAGAGGTGACGAAAAGAAAAGATAACAGCAGAAAACCTGTAAGTTGAACGTTAAAGAATAGGTGAAGATCGCGTTGAAATATACTCTAGCGACACTAAACGCCTTTAAAAGCTTGAACAAATAGAGAGCGAAACAAAACGGACCTTGTTCCGTTGCTGTAGTGACTGATGAGCCTACAAAAGGAACGCAAGGGCTGCAGAGCTGTTGGTGAAGGCAGTTTACTAATGGCTTATACGTTTTCCGGGTCTGCTCAACCTCCACCTATTCGAGGATAAAACGGAGGTATTTGATGGTCGGCGTGAAAAATGTGAGTTTATCCTCACGGATCCTGGAACCGTATGACCGTATACAACCAATCACTTCAAGTAGACAGTTAATTAATGCTTCCGGTTTTGGACCCATCACTATGATAGCATCCAGGTATGCATCCGTTCCAGAAACGCCCACTAACACGGTATCCATCAACGGTGTGAAAAGGCTGGCGCCGTTTTTACACCAAAGAGCAGGCAGTTTTATTGGGATAGCCCGCAATGAGCGTTGATCGTCAATCACTCCCTGTAGACTTCATCAACGTCCACCTGAAGGTAGACAGCGGATAGCTCAAGCTTAGCAAGACACTTACCAACGTGCGGTTTGCAAATATATCTACTGGTACAGGTAATGGGTACTGGTGTTCGTCCAGTGCGGCATTGATGTCAGTTGAGCAGTCAGCGAAGACGCGTACGTTACTATTTACCTTCTTCACTGCGACAATAAGTGCGCCCCATAAGGGGTATTTGACGACTTAATGACTCCGGCACGTTCCAGTCAATCCAGTTCCTGATCAATGGTTGCCATGGCTGCCTATGGTAATGGGCTTTTAGCATTGCACACTGGTTTAGCACCTGGTCGCAAGCTCAGCGTTGCCTAGAATATGGTACAATGGCCAAGGCCATCCTGAAAGACAAAGGTAAATTTCCTTTTTAGGGCACTGTCTGGTCTTCGACGGGATTTGAGGTTGGGTCTGGACTTGCTCGAAATCGGTTGCCGAACTGAATCAAGGGAACGTCGAGGAAATGTAACATTGCAATCCAGTCGAGATCAAGAAGATTTAACTTCGGCCGATCTGAAATGTAGCCCGTTCCGGACAGTTGCACACCTTTGAAAGCAACCTTGCAAGTAAGTCCGCCCACCAAGTTTAACACACCGCCGGATGCATCATGTGCAACTTTCTGAGACTCGACCGTCTTCGGCTCCTTTATGTAATTCCATGTACTCTGGAAATAATGGCGATGTCCGAGTCCGTGTCAAATTGCAGTTTCGTTGGTGTCTCAATGAGCAACACCCTGATATATCGTCATCACGCTTACCACTCACTTTGTAATGCGGCAATCTTTGACCGAGACTCTGCGCCATGCTTCCTAGACTTTCGCTTTTGAGAAGTCTTCATTTTCTTCGACCGGACCGGACCGCAGACTTTCTCCTTATACACACGGTTATGGCACGGTTGACAAATATGACGTTTGAAAGGACAAAAACGCACGAAATATCATTCGCCGCATGACCAGCATGATGTGGGCGGTTTCTTTGTAGACTTCTTGAAGGGTTTGCTTGGAATGCTAGTCATGAACATTTTCACGAACTGCACGGCATGCGGTGGTGCAAGACCATTTCTTTCCACAATCGCAGTGCCGTGTTTTAGAGTGAGCAGCCGTTTGCCTTCGCTTACGAGTGCCTTCAGTGTCAGATCAGGCTCCTGATCCAGCTTAGCTAACAGCCGTGTGCGGATCTCAGCATCGCTGGGTGCTTGTGAAGCGCCGACGGGAATAAGACACTTAAACTGATCGTCCGTTAAACAGGGTAGTTTGAAACGCTCACACACGGTTAATCATGTCTGCCAGGGCCCCAAAGTAGTTCGATACCAGTTTGAAAATTTTTGTGCATTGATAGCGATTAGTAAACATGAGTGCAGGCCCGCCAAAATTTCGTTCAGCTGTGACACTACTTCGTCAAACGTCAAATCCTTCGGCTGTTTGGGCAGCATGTGTTCTACGAACCTTGCATGTTCACTTATTCCGAGATTTCGGATTAGCTAGCTCAACTTCCAGGCGTGATCCTGACGAAGGAAGCCCGGCCGGAACATGCCTTTCCAGAGCTTGAACCACGCTTTGAGTGTGCGTCCAGAACCCGCGTCATAATTGTATTCAGTGATTGCATTCGTACTAAGGTCAACAGAACGCGCCTGCAGGTCGCGCGTCGCTGCTCTATTTGTCTGCAAACTCAAGCATCGTGTCAGATTTTCGATCATTTTTATTTGAACCTCCATTTGAGGTTACGGTTGGGAAAGTAGCTTATGAAACTGCTCAGCAGAAGCAGTCAGCACACTTCCAATTTTCTCCGTCGCCATTTGCTATAATTTGCTTACGAGAACCGATGCCGACATTGACACTTTACTGCTCCATAAAACTTCTGACCCAACCGACGGAAAAAGCAGAAAGTCAACGACCTTAATAAAATAACTTAATAATCGCCGTCAACTAACGCCGTACAACAACTGCGGACCTTGGCTGTGATTATATGTCTCTTACTGACCTTCGGCTTTTAGGCTTGGAAGGTCAACTACCAAGTTTAGTAGTTCTCCCTATCTTTTGCCGGGGTTAGGTGGTTTATAGCCACGCGCAAAAATAACACATTCTGGAACGTTAGAACTCCATGCGATAATCCTTACTAATCGACTAATCATTAAAATAGTGGATTTTCTAGACAATGCATACTTTTTGCCGAACAAGCGCACTCTGGATGTTGAGCAGCACTGGTCAAGCCTGCAACAAGCCTTGCTGTCGGTCGGTTTCACCAGCTGTGACTCCGCTCCCTCTACTCCTAATAATTGTGTATCGGGCAAGTCCCCGGAATCGTTGAATCGCCGACGGGCGGTGCCTGCTGGTTCGGAGGCCAACGAACGCTGCCGTTCTATTACACAACAGCTGAAAGCAAGCCTTCGCTCTGCTTGTGACTCTTGGTGGTCAAAGCAAGCTGCTAAGATGAAAGCCGCTGCATCAGCTGGTACCATCCGCCGCCTACTCTACCTCAGCTGGGCCACCGGTTGCAATTTCCCTGCTATCAGTCGGACGATTTGCGTATCAGACGGCACTAAGGTCCCCTACCTTCACAGGTGATTGGGTCGCTGGGCAGAGCATTTTGCTCTCCAATTCGACCACCCAACACAGCCTCCTTTGACACCTCCAGCCTCAGTGGGTGATGCCAGGCCTGTCTCCAAATCCCCCACATGAAGCAGAGGTCCGAAGTGCAATCCAATCTTGCAAACTCCGAAAGGCCCCGGGTACCGAAAGCATACCGCCGTCTGTATCCAAAGATGGCGGGAGTGTACTTGTCAGCCATATCCTATCGCTGTTCAAGAAAGATCGCACTGAGGTGGAGGTTCCGAACTCATGAGGAGAATTGGTCATTGTTCCGAGGCATAAGGATGGCTTCCGCGACGATTGCTGCAAATACGCGAAATCTCGTTTATCGCTGTCGTATCCAAAACCATCTTGTCAGTCATACGTCGTAGGCTTTTAACAACTAGAGAGTTTTCCTGAGAAGCACACGTCGGATTTCGTCCGGGCCGCGGCTGCGTCGACCAAACCTTCACGCTTCGTCAACTTCTCGAATTTCGTCACATACACCGACGGCCAACCATCGTGGTGTTTTTGGACATCCGAATGGCAGTTGATTCAGTAGATAGAACTGCGTTGTGGTACGATTTACTGAAGTAAGGTGTTCCCGACAGGTTTGTAACCATTCTGAAAGAACTGTATTGTCACACGGCGGGCTAAGTCAGGGTTAACGGCATACTCTGGTCTTCATTTGCTGTGACCAGCGAGGTTTGCCTCGGTTGTCCTATTTCGCCTTTCCGCTTCAATTTCGCCATCGAAGATGTTGTCTAATGGGCACCGGATGGTGTCCAGAACCGCGGTTTTAACTCTTCCTTGAAGATAGAGTCACGGACTTGGACCACGCCGCCGATAATACCGCCTTACCGGGGGACGACCCACAAACTGTTCAGAGCGCTTTGGACCGCTTAGCGATGGAGGAGTCTAAGTACGGCTTATGTTTCCCTCCCCATCGCAATGAGGCTGGACCTTACCGTGGTGCGATGGTTTGTGTGCCTCAGTGATCCATTGAGCTATACTGGGTGGTGCTTTTGCACCTTCAAAGCCACTCATACCAGATTGGTCAATGGTCGGAGGCCAGACAAACTCAGCCTCCTGGTCCTCCAGGTTGGGGGTTGGAATGAGGTTGGCTCCTTATTCCTTTAAACGGACTCCTTGTAGTCCAGTGCCAAACCCGTTGCCTTGCGGTCAGGTTTTTGAACCAAAGGCTTTGGTTGAGAACCCTAATCGTTCTCCTGTCTATTCCTGGGCAACCTGACAGTAACCTGCCCACGCAATACAATGAATCCCTCCACAAACAAATTTCTGATGCTCTGGTCACCGCAGAGGATAATCAGCGGTGCCCTATCTGCTGCATCGAGCAGGGTGGGTACGGGTTTGGATGCTACTGCTCAAGCCTTCCCATCTTCTTATTCCCCTTCTTGTGATTTTCACCCTTATGGTCCCCTTCCAGCTTTACTTTTATCCCCCCTGTTTTCAGCCCCCCAATTCTCGACTCTCCTCCACCTTGCTTCAATAGTCGCTTGCCTTTTAGTTTCAACTCACAGGTGAACGCACATCGTCATTCCTGCCCTGTCAACAGGCCCATGTCCAACCAAGCGGCCCATTCCAGTTCATGGGCTTCCATTTGGAGCCCTCGATCCTCCTTCAGACTGGCATGCTTCAATGTTCGCACATTGCTTCAGATCGGTCAACAGGCAGCACTTGCCCGAACATTAGAGACCCTCTAAATCGACATCTGCTGCTTATCGGAGACTTGCCTGCAAGACTCGAGCTCTGTACTCACTCTGTGATCCCCTTCAGGTGACACTAGCAGCACTTTCTCACTGCGCCTCTCCGGTGGTGATGCAGCTTCGAGCACCGGCCAAGCCGGTGTTGGTATTGCCCTGAGTCCCCGGGCTGAATCTGTTCTGGTTGATTGGATTCCAATCAGTAACCGGATATGTGCGGTCCGATTGGCTGGCTCGTTCAAAACATCGAAGTCGCGTGGGACTAACAGGTGTCTATTCGTTATCGCTGCCTATGCACCGACAAACTGTAGCGATGACTCGGTGAAAGACGACTGCTATCGCCAACTGAACGAACTCCTTCGCCACAGAAAAAGCTCGGACACTGTAATGCTGGCTGGGGATCTGAACGCTCAAGTTGGAAAATTATCCACAGATGAGCTGCATCTGGGCGGCCAACATGGTATAGGCTCCCGTAATGACAACGGTGAGCGGTTACTTCATTTGTGGGAGGATGCTCGCTTATTTCTTGCCAGCACTAATTTCCGACACAGCACCCGCCGGAGGATGACTTCGCGCCCACCAGCCTCGAACCAGCTATGGACGCAAATCGATCACATTGCTATCAGTTACCGCTGGAGGGGCTGCGTCCAGAACTGTCGCTCGAATTGAAGCACAGGTGTTGACACCGATCATGCAGTTGTATGTGCTGACCTGCGGATGCGCTTTGGCAGACGCCCGCGACGATGTTGTGAGCGCATTGACACCGGCAGACTGGTGAATTCAGCTGTTCTGAACGCCTATCAAATTACGCCGTCATCCGAGTTGGATAAACGCTCACTGGATGCAATCGAAGCTCACTGGTCTCATATGCAACAGGCCTTACTAGCAGCAGGCAAATCCTCATATGGTATGTCTAATCGCCAACATGAACATTGGGTCTCTTCACAGTCTTTGGAACTTATAGATGCTCGCCGGCATATTCCGGCTGGAAGCAAACACAATGAAACTCGCAAAGAGCTCCGGGCGAAATTCCGTGCTAGCCTGACGAGAGACCGCGAATCCTGGTGGTCTCATCGTGCATCAGAGATGGAAATGGCCGCTGCCCTTGGTAACCATCGTGAGTTATTCCGTCTGATACGGGAAACGGGCAGCAGGAGACCTGGTGTTAGTGAAACAATACGTGACGAGAGTGGACAGCCTATCCACAACTTATCAAAACGCCTAGAGCGTTGGGCTGAGCAATTTGAAGGGCAATTTAATCGGTCGGAATTGTTAGATTTCTCGCCGACCAGTGATGGCCCCGCTCCCTGGGCTGTCCCTTTGGATCCACCCTCTCGCTCAGAAGTCAAACATGAGATCAAACTGTTGAAGTTAAATAAAGCCGCGGGACCAGATAATCTTCCTCCAGACCTCTTCAAATTCGGGGGACCTGCTCTTGTGGATGATTTACACGAGTTACTAGTGAAACTGTGGGAGCAGGAAACTGTCCCAACCGATTGGAGCCGCTCCATCATAGTCCCAATTTTCAAAGGAGGCTCACGATCAGAATGCGGCAGCCATAGAGGAATCAGTCTGATCTCCATCGCCTCCAAATTGCTTGCCTCTGTCATCCTTCACAGACTGACTGGCACTCGTGAAAGCCAGATTCGTGAAGAGCAAGCTGGATTTCGTCGAGGTCGTGGCTGCATTGACCACATCTTCACCTTGCGTCAGTTGTTGGAGCACCGTCACGTATATTGGCGGCCCACCGTTGTCGTGTTCCTCGATATCAAAGGTGCATTCGATTCGGTGGATAGACATGCACTTTGGGACTGTCTACTCAAGAAAGGTGTACCTGAGAAATATGTGAATATTATCCGAGCATTATATGCGCGCAGCTCGGGCAGAGTGAGGGCTTACGGCAAGCTGGCGTCGCCATTTAATATCTCCAGCGGCGTGAGACAAGGATGCCCGCTGTCACCTTTCCTTTTCAGCTTCGCTGTTGACGAAGTCATGGAAATCGCGTTTACAGGACACGACTTAGAAGGTGTGGATCTGCTCCCAGGAGAACGACTTCTTGATTTAGAGAATGCTAATGATATTGCCCTCATCTGTGACAGCTTACGAACGTGCCAAGCGGCGCTGGGCAGATTAGCACTAGCTGTCCGTCACTTCGGGCTTTGCTTCGCACCCTCGAAGTGCAAAGCGTTTCTCCAAGATTGGTCTGGACCGCCTCCTACGCTGACCCTTGGTGGGGATCAGCTAGAAGTCGTTCAAAAATTCAACTACCTAGGAAGTTGTATCAGCGCCCGTGGGATTGAAGATGAAATCACGAATCGTATAGCAAAAGCTCGGGGCGCTTTTGCTAACCTTCGCCACTTATGGCGCCGGCGCGACATCACTCTCACCCTGAAGGGTAGAGTGTACAATGCAGCGGTACGTTCGACCCTACTGTACGGTTGTGAAACCTGGCCGCTTAAAGCAGCGGACCTGAAGAGGCTGGTTACGTTCGACCACCGGTGCCTTCGTAATTTAGCTCACATTTGGTGGGAACACCGCGTGAGCAACGAGCGTGTTCGACGCCTTTGTTTATTGCACAGGAAAAGGAAATGAACCGCTCAGCACCGTCATTGCACGCATCAGGCTCCGATGGCTCGGTCACGTGTTACGCATGCCAGCCCACCGACTTTCGCGACGTGTGTTGTTTGCGCGCCGGGGGTGTGGATGGAAGAAGAGGTGGGGTGGCCAAGCGATGACTTGGTCCAGAGGAATGAAGACCCTCACTTCTGAACTGGCCTCGGTTGGAGCGTCTCGGCTGCCTGGTTGGGGTCCGAAAGCCGATGAACACGTTTGGTTGGACACACTTGCTGAAATGGCTAGGAGCCGACCTCAGTGGCGTTCGTGCTGTGAGTTTCTTTGTCCCACCCGATCCCTCTTAGCCTCCCCCTCCAACCACGATCTCATTACTTAGCCTTATATAATTTTGCATAATAATTTTTTTTGGGTGCACAGCAGCCGGCTGGTAGCTTACCGGAACGATGCCCATCCGTTACCGGTAGCTCAGCCAGCTTTCACCAGTTGCTTTTTTTCTCTCCTTTTTTCTTTGTATTGCGGCACAGTAGCTGAGGTGTTCCCCACCTCTAGCTAACGTGTATGATGATGATGATGATATGTTTCCCTCCGGGAAAATGTAACAAGCTGCTCGATTACTCGCAGATGCCTGAACCCGCGCTCACCCTTGCTGGACATGTTTTGAAGCAAGTCGGTTGCATTTCAGTGCAGATGGGAAAAAATTGTGAAACTTGACTGCGAATATCCGCGAGGGTAATCGGTCAGGTACAACATTTTCAATGTCATATCAATAGTCGGCAGTTTTCCATGACGTGGTGGGTCTTCGTATGGCAAGCGTTTTCCTCACAACAAGCCACAAATGTCTGTTTATCATCACTGCGACGTGGCGGATGTGACTCGCTACGCAATAAATTCCCCGCCCCACTCTCACGTTGGCAAATTGACTGGTACCGCATTTACAAATTCTGTGCATAAACCTGTTCCCGTACGGACACCCCTACATATTTTATCAGTTACATGACACTATCCTTACATATTCTTACAGCTCTTTCCCCATACTTCCCTCACTTGACCCGCAGTGTGTACACAACCTCATCGGACTAGATCCTCATCAACATACTCCACATTTGTGATCTCATTGCTTATCTCTACATCTCGCATTCTGTGGACATAGAGTTCGCACAACCTTTCGGCCGTATGGGCCCACACTACTGACTCCATGTGTACTACGCCCGCTTTCGGTGCTTCTAAGCATGCTATCATGTACAATATTGCATATATGCTGATCATGCCCAAAAGGCGTGCCTCGTCTTGTCCAAAATCAAATATTTATTTATTTACCTAAGTTGCATCAAGGATTGTGGCGGGGTTGGCGGTGTAGTATCAAAACGGATTGCAGAGGCCCGCCTTGCATGTAGCAAACTGGGACACATATGGCGTCGTTGTGATGTCAGTCTTAAGCTCAAGGGCTGGGTGTACAATGCTTCCGTCAGTGCAGTACGCTTGTACGGCTGTGAAACGGCCACTCGCTCGGAAGACACGAAGCGCCTGGCAGCCTTCGACAATCGCTGCCTACTAAGGGTAGTTCGAATGTGGTGGCAACACCACGTAAGCAACGCAGAGGTGCGAGACCGCGTGTTTGGAGCGACTAGTGTCAGTTTTCAGGACATTATTCTCCGACATCGCATGCATTGGCCCAGACAGGTTTTGCGCATTCCAGCCCATCGCCTTCTATGTCGAGCGTTATTTGCACTCCTAGTATGCGCTTGGAAAAGGACTCGCGGTGGACAACCAATGACGTGGAGAAGGAGCATGAACAAGGTAACCACAAGTTTGGTAGCAGTTGGACCAGTCCGCCTTTCAGGCTGGGGGCCACAAGGTGTCGAATTGCAGTGGTTAAAAGCATTAGACGTTATGGCCCGCAACAGACATCAGTGTCCCCGATGTTGTTCTGCCATTATATCCCCCTTTTAATGCACACACCAAAAAAACCAAAAAGAGAACAAAAAATTCAAAATGGCGTGTGTAAAACCAAAAAACTCGTTTCCCATTTCTAATCGCAGTTCGTCTTCCGATCTTCTCCACTTTTCCTTCTGCCATTGTTCTGATAGCGCAACGGCGGTTAACAGCTTGGAAATACATATATATATATATATATATATATATATATATATATATATATATATATATATATATATATATATATATATATATAAATGCCTGAGACTCTACATGAGATGAAGCTTGTGACTCGGGACGTCATGAATACTGATGGTACTAAGCTTGTGTTTTCTATGTTCCTGTTGCTTGTTCATATTGTTCTAAAATTCTTTCCACCAAATATCCGGTACGACACATACGCTATTTGATGCTCTGTAGTGTCGAGTCCCAGCGAGCAGAGTGGATTCCGTTTCCTCCGCGGCATGTAGAGTTATTCGTAGTAGTCGAGACTCACCATAGGGAAAGGATTTTGGGTATCATGAGATGCGTCTCAGCCTACTGGTTCAGCGAGCAGGCTGATGGCATTACAGATGGAATCCCACTGACTACGATGGTCCATCGGTTTACGCCTAATTGTTTTGGAGTTGGATTCAAGAACCTTAGTGCACACAAGACTTAAGGCGCAATGATTCCACCTTTTGGTTCGCTACTTATGTTCTCTTGTTTTTTGTGGAGTTGTGGATCGCCCTGGCGTTATCGACCTATGTTGGGGCACGGATTTGCCTTCTCCGGTAATTGGAGTTATAGGTGTCGTTGAGGGGGTTTTCTTGAAAGCGACCGCTGCGTAGGATGTCCAGTTAACCTTTACCGTGTGCCTGCTGAAGATTTGTGTTTCCGTATGTCCACTGAATCGCTAGTTAGAACACACTTGGAGAACGTAGAGGCAATTGGGTGGAGTCATGTCATTTTCATATAATCACTTTCGTCCCGTTAGCTTCTTTTTTATGACACTCATTACTGTCATTCAGACCTTAAGTTGGCGGCCTAGCTTCATGTTGCTGGCTAATCCGGACTCGTCTGAACGGCCTACTACTTTCTGACCCACTTTGGACTTCTGTGATCTAAATGACCTAGGGTGTGCCGACGTAACGTCATGTAACCCTCAACTGAAATGCATGGTTGGCCATGATACATCCTTATTGATATGTCCTCTTTCTTCCTTCACATGTCCATCCTGCCGATGCTCTCCGTTAGTACTTAGACCTAAATTCTACGGACTTCACCCTTTGAGCTGATATTCCAATCTCGTCTCAGTGGTCTCTTTGCTTCCGAATGCTATGATCCTAATGATCAAAGATAGGTAGACTTAACGGTCTTCTCACATAACCCAAAAATATGGCTGGCTTTTCAATTCTCCCCAATATAGCGTTTTCCTGTTTGCGCTATATTTGCGGTAGTTTTTCAATTGGACGGATATCCCTTCCTGCTTGCCTCCAATATACACTCGGCTGACCAGTCCCCTGTTTTTGACTGCTCCGCGACATCCGAAACGTTATCACACTTGCTCTACATTCCAAAACTCCTGTTCCCACATCCCGAGACATTTCCTTGGCACGCTAACTGGCTTTTCATATGGCCGCTGTCGTCCCGGAAGCTTCGTTTCTTAGGACACAATATTGTTATTCACACCTTAATTTGGCGGCTTAGTCTCATCTTGCTGGCTTATACAATCTCGTCTGAACAGTCTCCTGCTTTCTGACCCACCTCGAACTTCTGGGATCTAAATGTCCTAGGGGCTGCCGACGTACCGCCATGTAAGTTTCACCTCAAAAGCACTGTTGGTCGTGATTCATGGTTATTATTATTCCCTCTTTCATCCTTAACATGTCACTTTATGCCGATGCTCTCTTTTAGTATTTAGATCTAAATTATAAGGCTTTCTTTCTATGTGCTGACATGTTATTCTGGACAAGATGGTCTCTTTCATTTGGACTACTATGTCCCTAATGATCAGGGTTTAACAGACCCGACAGCCAGTTCACATAATCCCAAGGCTAACTGCCGTTTCGTTTAGCCACTTTCTTCCTAAACTGCTTCCTTTATGATGACACTCATTACCTTATACCTAGCTATATTTGGCGGCCTAACTTCATCATGTTGACTTACTTGGTTTCGTCTGAAAGGTTTCTTGTTTTCTGACCTCTCGGTCTTCCGAGATCTAACTGATCTAGTCACAACCGACGTAACGCTCTGTTACTCTCAACTTAACTACATCACTGGGCATTATTCATCCTTCTTTTATTAACAAGGATGAAGCATCACCTAAAGAAGGGCGGCGGCTTTTCCACTTCTTCTCAATAGAACACGTCTTATCGACCCCTACTTTCCTTCCTGTGCTTTCTTTCGCACTCCTGCTTCAGTAGACGCTAAGTTACATGCGTCTGTCCTCTCTGACTTCTTACCTTCCTACCACTTTAAGTCTGTGGCTACGCGTCCCTCGCTCTTTCTGAGTGATATTCTTTCCCATAATCTGCACACCTCGTCCTCCTCTCTCGGGTCCCAAACGATTGAGCATTCGCGCATTTGGACCCCGCAAACTCTCTTTTCTGCAGCTTCATTCCTACTTTGGAACAATCTTTCATTCTCTACTGATCCGTGTTTTGCTTGCTTCGCGTCGTAATTCGCCACTTATGGTACATATGTACATGCAATAGTTACGTAACAATTGCATGTATAGGGGTACAATAGTTCTGCCATCGCCACAACTGATGGACTGCAATCCAGACGCATCCCTTTATTCTGTCTGTGTGTCTGTTTCGGTTAGTTTCCTTTTATCCCCAGACTGCCACAGGTACGGCATCCCGCACCAAAGGAGTGATCCATGCTTGCGACAACAATACAAGGCAGAGTTCTTTTATCTGGACATGAGCTGAAGATTGTCAACCGCTTTTACAACATATTAACCGGACAATTCATTCGTTATCATGCGCGGATACAATTTTTCCGAGGTTTGAACCATTGGGTTCAGTTTGCCTCCCACTATCTCTTCCACATAATTCTTGCCTGCAGAACAACCTTTGACTTCGGAAGGCACATTCTCCTGCGATACAAAGCCAGAACAATTGGTTATTATGAGCTCTTCACTGCACTTTGACCTCTCAATTCGCCGTGGTTTCCTATATTTCTAATCAAGTTTACAACCTACTCCGGGGATATGCAATTCTTTCTTCGGAACCATATTCTATCCTTTGAGACTTCAACAACAACTCAACGTATTTCAATGTATATCCCTCGGGGACTTCAGGTGGTTCTGCGGAGGATCAACACAGCATTTACAAAAAGAATGTTTAGTTCCCGACCTACCCAGCGGGCACAGGACAGGACCCAGGAACGCAATAGGCACCTGGCTAAAGCATCAGCCAACAGGAAAATGGGACGCAACATGACTGCGAATACCCGAGCAAACGAACGTTCAACCAGAAACATAGCCATTTACAACTTGCTATCCAATGGATTGGCGGCAGTGTTTCAGGACGCGGTGGGTTTTCGCCTGGCAAGCGTTCTCCCTATAAAAAGCCACAAATGTACGGTTAACAGCACTGCAACGTGGCGAAGGTGACTCGCCACCAAATAAAGTCAAAGCCCATAACTGCGCACTGCCTGGTCAACTAGCGTCACCATACCAGCTAGGTTCGTTACACTGGAAGTTCTACTTCTGCATATACTACCGTCCTTTTGCTTTCTACGTTATCACCGTTGAGCCTTACTTTACTTATGCACGAACTCACTGTATTGTCATATCTCTCTTAAGCGTGCTATTCAATTAGCTTCCTATGGATCATTCAGGATCCTCAATCTACTATTAGCCGAGGTCCCGATCACACGACAGCCAAATTACTGTTTCGAGTTTTCACCAGTACAGTTTCAATCATGGACATTTGACCAATGTTCTACTGTCACTGTTACAGTTGCCATAAAATATCTGCACAGTTGTATTTATCTGAGCATGCCTCCATGGGCGTACCTTGCATAGTCGAAAATAAACTATTTATTTATGTATTCATTTATGTGGTTAGGGGCGGATGGAGACAGAGATGCTATTGTGAGGTTGGGATGTCTGAAACCCTTCTTCGGCCTAAACGGGGAGTTTGTAAGTGTTCCTTCACATGCAAGTGTAACATTATTTACTTTCACAAATACGTTGCTAGCGTTCAACCGTTTCACAACTCTTTCCGTCAATATTTCACAAATTTTCATTAGGAAAGTTACACAAATAACAACAGAGGTGGGTTCGCACACCTGACAGAAGCAGAATGCTTCGGTTTTGCTGCTGTATTGTCTAGTTTCGAGTGCACTCATCCCTAAACACTTCGAATGGTACGCTTTTTGACGGTTAAATCAACGTGGACCAGACTTAACGGTTTTTACCCATAGACCACAGTTAACTTTCTTATATGGCATATCACTATGGGTCGTGCACTTGGTTATTGTGACTTGCACCAATTCAAAAGGGACTGGAGAGAGAAGGAGACATCAGGAGCTAGACTGTGGAGCTTTCACTTATCTACTTGCCACTGCCTTAAAGTGGAATAATTCTACTGATACAATTAGTCACGCTCGGTAATGAGGCAGCGAACAAGGAATGACCGCAGAGGGTGGTGATATAGTGTAAAGCTCCCACCATAACAGATGTAACGGCGCAACTGGATATGTACCCTACAACATGGTTATCAAGTGGAAGAGATTCGGACGCACCGTGTATGACTTTGCTTCATTTGCCGTCTCTTGCTAATCGGCGCTGGTTTGAGGTCAGTGTGGTCAGACGTCTAGCTTCCGGATGAGTTACGCGTTGCTTAGGGTAGGTAGGCAACTTGCGAGCTGTTGATCCAGTCCGTAGGTGGATAAGCAGCGATGCAGCGTAGAATTGATGCAAAGCAAGCTGACTTGGAACATACAGTCTAATGACGAGAGTAGCTGCTCCAAAAGCGGAGCACCCTGTCAACTACCGCTTTGTACAGCGACTTGAAGGAATTGTAATAACATGCTCAGGTGACACATAAAAAGACCTTTAAAATAACCGCGCAAGAGTTCTTGTGCGACGAAAGGAAACAAAAATTCTCTGATAAGGTGCAAGCATGGTTGACTTCGAAATTGCAAAAGCACAGTTGAATGGTGCTCCACGAACGACAGATCCACAAGGCGAACAGTGGTAACAGGAGCTGGTGGAGACAAATCGAATGATAGGACGTGGGCCTCTGTAAGAATTCTTCCGAAGATTTATAAGCCAATAAGGCAGGAGGACTCTTTTTGCGACCGCTCAGTGAGCACGACCTTCGTCTTATGGCATTTCAGATGGTCATACGGAAGTCAAATTCTGCCCTACCAGAACCTCTCCTGGTAGCGTACGACCCAGGGCTGATGGTTCCAAGTTCCTTTGAGTAGTGCATAGTAACGTGCGTAGCCTAAGGAACAAGATACACAAGATAGGCCAAATTGTAGACAAATATTGTCCCGACACGCTTGTTTACACTGAAACGTGGATGTCTCCGGATATCACAGACGGTGAAGTATGTTTTCCTGGCTATGCACTGCTTAGATGTGACCTTTGCTTGGATCGCCAAAACGGGGGTGTCGCTTTTTATGTGAGTTGTAAAATTGATGTGTACAGGACTGCTGTTTTCCAAGCGCCGGATCAAACTTTTGAAGCCCTCTTGACTATTGTGTTCACTTCCTCTGCTCAGTTTACAGTTGTAGTGGTATAGCGAAGTGCTGGCAGCAGCGCAAGGCAGCTTAAATGAAGTCATTCCTACTCAGGCTACCAATTGGTGTCTACTAATACATGACTTCAATCTCCCTGCAACCTTCCGGGCAGCTGTGTCATGCAGTTCGGCGGTGTGCACTTTCAGTTGGGATCTATTCGAGCTAACGTTTGCAACGTTCGTTGCATCCGTTCGTAGACCTCCCGACTAGATGTATGAGTAACCAACTTCGGTCTACCTTGGATCGCATTTTCACGAAGTCACGAGATTTTCTTATTGTAATTGCCTACGTCGGATCCCTAAGAGCCGTTGACTAGGACAACATATCCTTTCGATGTGCACAAAGTGTCGGCAAGCTACATCTGCGGCATGTCCAAATATTTGGCGGGCAGGCGTTAACGCACTCCCTGACAAAGCTTCAGTTGTGCGTTGTGCGATCACCGTGGCCGCCAGTTGAGACAGCCTGGGAGAAATTTAAGGCATACCTCACCGAGATCTCTGCTCCCCACATCCCCTCACTAAGAGCAGGGTGACACGGGCGCAACCTCCATGGATAGATCATACAGGTAAATACCTGCTCAGGAAGCGCTCTAAGTGCTGGCGAACTTACCAAGCGGCTTCATCAACCAGCACCTACGAAAGCTATCGAGCGGTTAGAAGTAAATGTAAGCATCATCTTAGAACTCTTCGTCTTCAGTACGAGGAGGAGTTGGCTAACGCAGCCGTAACAAATCCAAAGTTCTTTGATTACGTAAAGAGACGTAGCAGTACAAACTCGTCTTTACCGGCTTTACTACGAGTGGACGGGACCCATGGGCATACCGACTATGATAATGCTTGTATTCTTAGCAAACAGTATACTGGTGTCTTCTCTCGTGAGGCCTATACCACAACTTGAGCTGGTCATAAAGGTCACCGAGGATCATTGCCCAACTGCAATCAGCATAACTGAGACACAGGTCTTCGGTTTATTGCATGGGCTTAAGCATTCCAATGCTTCTGGCCCCGCTTCAGTTCATCCGGAGCTGATGCATGAATTGGCCGCTGAGCAAAGTGGCCCTCTGACATGCGCGTTTACCATATCGCTCGACAGCTGTGTCTTACCTTCGGAATGGAAGAAGGCAATCATCTGTCCGAGTTTAAAGGCTTCGACAGAGCTCTGTCCGCAAGCTACCAGCCTGTCAGCTTAGGAAGCTTGATTAAGTTTCACCTTCTCACTGCGGCACAGCACGGATCCCGCAAGGGATTTTCATGTCTGACTAATTTGCTTCTAGACTTGTGAAAGCTGTGCCTTGGCGGTAGACAATGGTCACGCTATCGACGTGCTTTCCCTTGACTTCTCGAAAGCCTTTGATGGTCCCACATAAACGACTTGGTAAACTTGCAACCGTATGCGACATCTGGAGCCGCCAGTAAATGCGTGTCTGCCTCCTTAGCGGAGAGACAGCGGTGTGTATGCGTGCAAGTTAGCCTTTCGTTTGGACAAGATGCCCTTAGTGGCGTTCCGCTGGGCTCTTTCCTAGGGCCGTTGCTTTCGCAATTTGTCAATGTCCTACCCCAGGAGCTTAAAGTACCGTCGCTATTGTTTGCTGATGACCTCAAGCGCTGGAATATTCTGGTGTCTGAGGCACTTCAGCGTGTCTTTGATAGACTATGATCTTGGTCAACCTTATGGTTGACGCCTATAAATCAGGCGAAATGTTCTCATTTCAGAAAATTTGGTAGACAACCGGTTAATGTATTTATGGTGATGGGCAACGTTTCGCTTTTGACACAAAAGCTTCATCAGGCGAAGTGAAGTATCTTAACAGTGGCATTTTATAGCGATTATGGCTAAATTACATACAGAGACGGTTCAATGTGCAGTTCATCAATGAATGATTACAACGGTCACAGGTCAATATGTTCGTGGGTACACTGTAATTTGTTTCAGTCAGGGTCAAGTGGGGAAAAGAGATTGCCGGTCCGCGGATAGTTACATGGGTGGTTAGCAATTATAACTGAACCGTTGAAAGGAACTTGGACATTGATAGAACGGCTTTAGTTCTTCGTAATTTGGTGGAGGGTGGGTCGATAGTTCATTCCGATTTGGGATCCATCCATGGATGCTTATCAAGCTGCCCGGAGTAAGACGGGACGCCAGGCACTAGACAGCCCTACTCCGTCTATTCTATTCACGCAGTTGTTAGCCTTGGTTATTTCTATAGCTTCAGCAATCAGCCTTTGTTTGGCTGATCGTAATCCCTTCCTAATAACCTCCACATTTTCGAAGTCAATTTTGTGCCCCGTGTCTAGCGCATGCATCGCTATTGCTAAATTTCTGAGTAGAGCTCCATATTCTAGCTCGTTACGCGGAGGTCGTGATATGCGTCGTCTATGTTTTGAAATCCTTGTACGTAATTCCCTCGCTGTTTGGCCTATATACACTTGTGTACAATCCTTACATGGATTTTTGTAAATACAGTTAGTGGTTCTATCTAAAGGAAGTGAATCCTTTAGATGCACATGTGTGGATCGGAGCGTTCGACCCTTCTGGAAAACTACCCTTATCTTCTCCTTATTCAATACTCTCCGAATCGCTTCCGAAGTTCCTTGCTTTATACGGAATACCCACTGTCGCTATCCACTCTGTGGTTGGTGTTGCGCGTGGGTTCAGACATTTCTGTAGATGTCGTTTCACCAATCGTTTCGGATATCCGCTAGCTATTAAGTTTTTCATCGCCTCCCTCTGCGCTGCCTTCTTATCTTCTTCCTCCGTGCACAGAGCACTTGCTCTGTGAAATAGTGACTAGGCGATTCCCGCGTACACGTGTTTTGGGTGGCTTGAACTATAGCTAAGTACCCCATCTGTGTCCATTGGTTTGCGATACATCGTGGTTTTTAACGTTCCTTCCTTCCTATGTACCAGACAATCAAGGAACGGAAGTGTACCGCTCTGCGACTCAAGTTCCATGGTGAGTTTTATCGTGTTGTCAATGGAGTTCAAATAGTTTAAAAATTCCTATGTTTTATCTCTTTTTATAATCGCAAAGGTGTCATCCACGTAACGCCACCATATTTTTAGCACACCATGGAAATTTGTTAATGCTTGCTTTTCAAACTCTTCCATGTACATATTGGCTAATACGGGGGATATTGGAGATCCTATGGCCAGACCCTGTGCTTGAGTGTACATTCTAGATTGGAATGTGAAATAAGTCATGTCGAGACACAAAGCTATCCCCTCGACCAGTTGATCTACTGTCAGCTTCGTTCTGTCCTCTAAGCTGCTGTCCCCCATCAAGCAGTCTTTCGCTAATCGTAACGCCTTCTCCTTGGGTACATTCGTGAACAGGGGGGTAACATCGAAGCTAACCATCAATTCGTCTTGTTCGATGCTCACCCCTCGCACCATTCGTGCGAACTCATAAGAGTTTTTTACAAATGTGTTCGTTCTCCCTGTTAGGGGTTGCAGCAGACTCGCCAGATATCTCGCGAGTTCATGTGTGGGGGAGCCTATGCCATCCGCTATAGGTCGCAAGGGGACCATGGGCTTGTGTATATTTGGGAGGCCGAAAATTCTAAGTGCAATAGCCGACTTAGGATAAAAGCTGTACCATTTGCCCTTTCCTAAACAGTCCTTCACGGTCCTTAGGTAACTATAAAATGCCACTGTTAAGATAATTCACTTCGCCTGGTGAAGCTTTTGTGTCAAAAGCGAAACGTTGCCCATCACCATAAATACATTAAACGGTTGTCTACCAAGTTTTCTGAAATGATGACTTCCCGATCGGTTTCAAATATGTTCCAAGATATTCATGCGAAATGTTCTTTCCTCCGCATTGGAAATGTTCGTCCCCCACACACCATGTAGTTGGTGGAAGATCAATCCCCGTTGTCACACAGCACGTTCGTCAAGGAATTGCCCATATCTCAGCAATTCACTCGAGGGACAATTGGAGGAAGGCTTCTTGTCGAGGGTTCCGTATGATGTGATTTAGTCGCCTCTCCTTCGGTGTCCTAACCGCCAATATCTGTGTGAAGCTGCTCAGAGCGTTTGTGTGACCCCACTAAGAGTACTGAAACCAGGGTTGTCCACCTTGTCTTGTAAGGGACAAAATGGAACTGAAAAGGGTTTTGCGAGTGGGTACAATGTTAGTGCAAGGATTACGGGGTGCAAACGTATCCCGAACTTTTGATTAGCTTGAGTATGGACTCATGACATTACCGCAGAATTAGAAGTGGCTTGATCCTCACTTACAGTATCCTACCAGTAAGATGGGCCCAGATTTGTCCTGGCTATTTAGTCCCGCCAAGCTGCCTAGACTCCGAGGTCACTCGTTGAAGCTGCACAAACTGTGTTCGGATATGGTACGGATGGAAACGCGCTTATTGTGTCGAGTTATTGAACGTTGGAACTCGCTTCCGGAGCACGTCGTTAGTGAGTCTACGGTTGAGGGTCTCTAGCGTCAGTTAGATGCTCTTGGGTGGCAGTACCAGACCTTCCCTTCTCCTAACCCACGTGTATCATCAACTTTCCGCTCGTTCTTTGTAAGTTCCTTTCACACCCTTGTATGGTCATTATTTACCTGACTTGCCTCTTCCCTGGTAGCACAACCGTAACGGTAAACGTAGCAAACGGGACAGAAGCCGCACAACAGGCCAGTTCGGGTAGAACCGCAGTACTTGAAGCTAAATGCATTTAGTTTGACATTTGTTAATGTATAAATATTTGGGAAGCATTATAAGTAATATTATTTAACCATAAGACGTGTGGTTTAAATGCATCGGCAGGTCATTTTATTTGCACAGTTTCGGTTTTGTAACCTTGGCCGCTGCTTGCGCTTGGGTATGCGCTATTGCTTAGCTCCTTTGATACCGCGCCACCTCAGGCACACCTATCAGGTTTTCCAGTCATAGCTTGTTTGAGACATACGCATTCCTTTTCAGCATGCCGCGTAGAGAAAGCTATCGATTAACTGTACTGGTACCGTCTCGTACCACTATTTACCGTGCAGCAAAACGGATGACATCAGGGTTTAGCTACGAAGAGGTGCTTCTGTTGTCAGCAG
The DNA here is from genome assembly GCA_944474145.2 of Dicrocoelium dendriticum. Classification (NCBI taxonomy): domain Eukaryota; kingdom Metazoa; phylum Platyhelminthes; class Trematoda; order Plagiorchiida; family Dicrocoeliidae; genus Dicrocoelium; species Dicrocoelium dendriticum. The sequence goes on from OX104063.1 coordinate 134,928,679, forward strand.
CTAAGCGACAAAAGGGTAAGAGGATTTGTAACATATAGTACTTACGATTGCTCACACAATGCAGCCATCTGATAAGGTTACCAACTGCTGTGCCGATGACAGGGACCCCGATGCAGTGGTCCATAACTTGAGAAAGCTTATTACAAAACCTCAGGTACCAGTGTCATTTGTTCGTCTACTGTGTGGGCTTGTGCAACTGTGGATGCCATTTTTGCCAAAGGACTACCGGACGCTGTTACGAACTAAACGGAACTCCCGAATGGTTGCAGCGGGCACTTACGGTCACTTAGGTCTGCTGAGAGGTTTACTGTTTGCATGCTCTGCTCTTTCGCTCGCGGCTGATGACACTGTATACTATCAATTGCATATTTACGGATTTAAGCATTTTAACGATTATCTTGTAATTTACCCGATGCCACACAGTTATACATAAACTACTGACGTCTTTCTTTTTCAGCACAAATGACTTTTCAAGGATACGGCGCTGACAAACTACTTGACAGACAACAACATCCCGATGGGTCTTCCAGCTAAACGTCCTATGTGAGTATGTTGTTTTATTTCCCAATAGACGACGGCCCGTCCGCTCCAGTTCCGATGACGAAGATGCCGCGCGTCCCACCATACCCAAAAGACCTGTTGCAGCAACTTACCCACGTGCTCCCATTTCTCTCTGCATTGGCATTAGTCCACCACTTCCAGAGCCATCAACCAGCAACCTTAAGTAGGGCATTCCTACTGCCCCTATTAAACATTAACCGCACCGACGGTTATTGCTAAGGTTGCACCAGCTAATCTGGAGGTACTACAGGAACTGAAGGCGATTATAGGTAAGACGTCACAGACGCTTTGCATTGCGCTCAGCTTTATTTTTAGATAATTATGCCCCATCCGATCAGAACTGGTCGGCCATCGCCGCATGTCCGGAACCATGTTGCAGATGCTGCAACGACAGTCCCAACGTCTTGCAAAGAGACTTTGTCGGCAATTTACCTGTCTCAGTGAGCTTAAGGTATATGATGAACGGCTGTAGGACCCAGATTCCAAAACCAGTGTCGTAAGTTCTTCTTATTTTGAAAGACATACAGGACAACAATTTGTGTGTTGTGCACGGTGCTAACCTGCAACTCGTCGTCAGGGGTACTATGGAGCGGCTAATGATAAAATCATTTGCCGCGGAGATCTACTACACAGGCGCAGGTGGCTTGTTTGCACTGAGGCGAACCAATAGGAACGGCACTGTATAAGGTAGGTTGACATACAGTAATGCCTAAAAGCTACAAAGGCATTATTCGGCAACGGAAGGGTGATGCAGCGTCAGATGCTGGCGTTACACGGCCCATCAAAACGTGGTTGCATTCTGCACGGCACAAAAGACTGTCTGTTGAGCAAAGTAAAGTATGCAGCGCGTACGAGGTGAGTCTACTGCTTCATTATGAAGAGCTTTAGCCTGATACATTGTCCATCGCTGAAGCGGAGTCACCATCTTGACAATGCCGCTTTTTGCTACTAATGCTTTTTGTACTACACACCTTCTTGTACATAAAGCATTCTTATATCCCGGTTGTTATGTTCTTTTGCCATGTGATGTTCTCAGGTGCACGGTAAGCTCCATTCGCTTCCCGACCAACCGTTTGAAGCGCCGCCTAGGTGTGTTCCCACGTCCAGCCACTACGGCAATACGTACTGCGTGATCCTTGGGATCGAACCGTCAATGTATTCCTTAGGTACTAAGTGCACAGAAGTGTGCTGTCCGTATTCGGATATCCATGGTAGGCAATCGAGGTTCCTGGACCTACCGGGTTGCCACATATAGTGGTGGATTTCTATTGGTCAACGCTGGCATCATTTTCATTGGTCCGCCGTAAACTGGACAAAATCTCTTTTTAGCCGCCTCACGGTATAAGGTCCTGTCCAGGTTGGCGTAATGCTCTCATAGGAACTTTTAGGAGGCTAATCTGGACAGGACCTGGACATGTGCTACCAGGGTTGTTTTCTAGGCTTGCCCTTCACTCTTGCTTAACCTAAACCGTCCTGGCAGGGAATGCTGGGCAGGAAAATGTGGGCAGTAATTGTTTGGGCCGAATATGATGCGGTCTCTGTTTTAGGCTTTTCAACATCAAGCAGACCTATCAATTCCCGAGCCAACAATACGAAAATGAAGGAATATTAATTGGATTATCCCAGCGTTCCGGAACTTGTACAGCAGCTATTGTCTGACGCTAATGGCCATTGAGGGACGAAAAATAAATAACAAGGGTTAAATCCTTACATCTAAACAGGTATGTGTATGGTCGAATCTTTTCAGTATAAGATACCTCCAATGTTAAATTGCATTTATCTCTGACACCCTTTAGCTCTTATCAGTAAAAGAACGTGTTTAACTATAAGATTTTAGGTATACACGTATTTTTCTTTGTGAATTTACATAACAAATAATAAATTCTTGGACCTAAACTTGCATAGGTATATGGTCATGGATGTCCATTATAATGAGCTTTCACTGTTAACTTTCATTTATTTACAAATTTTATTTTTGCTCTTAGCTTTTATTTATTTATTTATTTTAGTTCCACTCGCTTTTTATTTATTTCATTAATACCTTTTATTCCGGTTGTATATCCATTGAAGTCCAGCTGGTTCTGCTTCTGCACTTTGTGAGTGCGACATGTTAAACTCTTGGTTCCTGGTTTTTCGAGGTTTCTATCTCAAAACAGAGTACTACTATGATATCAAAGTTCATAGGTTGTGACAAATGCGTCACTTTCCGCTCAAAAGCTTTTCAGTGCGCTCTGTGCGAAGAATGACTGCACACAACCTGCGCTAGAGAGGGTTTTACGAGTGGGTACTAGGTTAGTCGAGGGATTACGGGGACGGACATACCCCGAGCGTCTACTTAGTTTGGGAATGCATTCAATGCACTACCGAAGGCTTAGAGGAGACCTAATCCTAACCTGCCGTATCTTGACTGGGAAGGTTGGTCCAGATTTATCTTGGCTATTCAGTCCCGCTAGATTGTCTGTTCTACGCGGTCATTCGTTGAAGCTGGACAAACCGCGGTCCGATCGGATTAGGGCGGAAATCCGGCTGTCACGCCGAGTCATCGACCGTTGGAACAGACTTCCGGAAAGTGTTATCAGGGAATCTACGGTTAAGGGGTTTGAGCGGCAACTTGACGCTCTTGGGTGGCAACACGAAACCTTTCCATTTTCCTGAGTAACTTGCATCTTCGTACTTCGATTTTCTTTTCTCTACTTTTCTTCACGCATTGGTATTATTTTCTTATTTAAGTGCATTTCCCTATTCTGTACCTTCGATTTCTCTTCCTATCCTTTGCTTACTTCACGTGACTGCCACAGCAGGGACTGCTAGGGCAGGAAACGTGGGCATTAACTGGTTGGCCAGGGTGCGATACGGGTGTTTCCGTTTTAGATCCATCAATAACTGAGCACTTCATCAATTCCTGGCTCAACGATCCACTCAAGATGGTACACTCACGGGATTTTCCTATCGTTCCAGTCCCCATCTGAACTGAACTGAATATCGATGGCGCCCTATGCGAATGCCTACAACGTTCTGCTCTGCGGTTTTAAGCTCTAATTGTGACTTGTGTCGAGCATTAGTAAATGACAAAAGTCTCCTGTCCAGCTCTGAGCTTCTCACTATATGTAGCGTTGCCGCCCTGCTCTTGTCTAACATCGAAGATAAGCCACACACTGCATCGGTATTCCTACCTGCATCTAGATCTGCGACACCCAGACCAAAGCGATGCCGCACTCCCTCCGCTACGTTGGTAGGATCACTACCTAGTGGGTCGGCCGCTGATCTAGTGGTCTGCGCACCTGGTTTGCAACCATAAGGTCCCCGGTTCGAGTCCGCGTAGAGGTGGGAGTCCTTGTGGTATACTCAACCCGCGCGCCACTGGTGGTGGTCGCGCGGCAGCGGTGCCGTTACGGCGTACAGCTGTCACGTTACCTCCCAGTAAGATGAAATGTAGATCGGAAAACAATCCCGACTTATGCTAACATGGCGAGCGCCACTGCTCCAATAACATACACCCTTAGCCCAGCTGCAAGCAAGCCCCCACGGAATCTCGCCACAAAGCCCAAGGTGAAGCCTAACATCGCGCACTCGGAGGTGAACTTCGTACTTGGCAGAGTAACGCAATTGGAACAACAGCTTAAATACAAACTTTCACACAAAGTTCATCCTCTCCGGGTAGAAACAGCACTCCGTCCTGCAACTGCTGCCTGATCATCACTAACGTTCCTGAATCCAACGAAGACACCGTTGCTGAAATCATACTCGATGATCAAGCCTTCCTTAAAAGGATGGTATCAAAACAGTTAGATGGGGGCGAGCAGGGGATTAACATCTCTGCTTTTCGCCTTGGTAAAAGTAGATGACTGGTTTAAGCTGCGCCCACTGAAGATGATTTTTCAGGACGAAGAAGAATGCCAGCGCATTTTGAGACGGGCTTCAAGCCTCAAAGGGAAATCTTTTATGTCCTGAAGGACCTCTTGTAGTGACCTGGAAATTCCCCCGATTGATGTGTAAATCAATTCTAAATACTATGAAATCATAGTATTCTCATCTATTAGGGAAGTAAGTGATTTACATGTTTGTATGGTGCACATGTTTGTATGTGACACCCCGACAACATCCGGACATCCAGCGCGCCCGAGAACGCTCATCGAGAGCATCTCAAAATCCTCTTTGAGACTCGCTGCCAATAGTATCACTGTCAATCCAGACGAGTGTACCTTTCAGCAGCCGTCTATAGAATTTCTTGGTCATCGCATTGAGCAACATGGTATACGGTCTTTAGACGACAAGGCCCAAGCTATCCGTGACTTTCCGCCTTCGAACACGGTAGCTGCCATTCGACGTTTTAACGGCATGATCAATTACTATCGACGATTTCTTCCGCATTGCGCTGATTTACCCATCCCGCTGACCGACCTATTCCGTGGTCGCAAGAACGGGGATGTAAAACTTACCCTCGCCGCTATTGAAGCTTTCAATGCCAGTAAAGATGCTTTAGCCACCTCAGTTGTGCTTCATAATTTCAACGTCAAAGCGCCCCTTAGCATTGCCATCGATGCATAGAACACTGCTATTGGCGCGGCCTTACAGCAGATGACTAATGGATGTTTGAAGCCACGCTTTCTATTCGAGACGCTTGCAACCAGCGAATCTTAAATGTAACACATTCAGCCGAGAACTGCTGGTTGTCTACTCGACCATCCGGCACTTCCGACACGTCCTCAAAGGTAATCACTTCGTCATCTTCATTGACCATAAGCCATTGACTTTCGCCTTTCGAAATCAATCAGCTCGACACACCGCGTGAGGTTCGTTAGCTGGATTTCATCGCCCAATTTTCAACCGATATTCGACACATTTCTGGTCAACATAATGTCGCTGATGCTCTGTCAAGGGTGTCTGCAATTAGCCCCGCCCAGCAGGTAATTGATCTAGCTGCCATGGCAGCTGCGCACTCAACTGCTCAAAGTTCTACAGAGCTTTTCGATCCTTCCCTGAAGATATCCCCACACCCCCTACCATCATCCCTTGGCACAATCTTATGTGATACTTCTACAGGACGACCTCGACCCGTCGTTCCTGCAAGTTTTCGTCGTCTTATTTTTGATACGCTTCACAACATTGCGCATCCAGGCATTAAAGCCACGGTCAAACTCATATCCGATCGATATGTTTGGCCTGGGATGCAACGTGATTATACGCGTTGGGCACGCACTTGTCTCACGTGCCAGCAAGCCAAGATCCAGCGGCACGTATCCGCTCCACTTGGTCGCTTCCCGCCCATTTCAACGCGATTCGTCCATGTCCATCTCGACTTAGTTGGACCATTTGCCCCGTCCATAAAATAATAATGTGTCAGCTGTAAGCCGTAACGGCGCTTCGCTTCCGCGCGACCACCACCAGTCGCGCGCGGGCTAAGTATACCGCGAGGACGCCCATCCCTTCGCGGATTCGAACCTGTGACCACTCGGCCACCGGCCCCGTCCAAAGGAATGGTCTGCATTTTGACCATGATCGATCGTTGCACCCGTTGGCCCGAAGCCGTCTTTATTCCGGCTGTAGCTGCGGAAACCGTTACACGCACTTTTGTCGAGCGTTGGGTCGCTTCACATGGCTGTCCAGCCACAGTGACTACCGACCGCGGTCCGCAATTCGAATCTTCGACTTTTAGCTAGCTTCTTATGGTCATCGGATGCTGACGCATTCGTACTACCGCCTATCATCCACAGGCGAACGGCATGGTGGAACGTTTCCACCGACAGCTGAAAGCTCTACTCAGCGCCGCCAATACACTGAGTTGGACTGAAACTCTGCCCATGATACTTCTTGTCATCCCATCGTCCCTCAAGACCAATCTGCATACGTCCAGCGCCGAACTGACATATGGACAACCCCTACATTTACCTGGTGACTTCTTTTCCTAGTCCCAGAGTTCTCCGTTATGACGCGAACTACGCCACGAGCATGCGTCGGATCAAGTTTACTGACACCAGAAAACAACAGCATAAATCAATCGTGCCTCAAGATCTTTTGCACAGCCCGTTTGTTTTCCTCCGTGTTTATGGTCTCCATAGACCACTTGAGCGACCCTATGAAGGTCCTTTCAAGGTTCTACAACTAAAGACTGTGTATTTATCATCGACGGATACGGCAAGCATGAGGCCGTTACCATTGACCGCCTCAAGATTGCCCATATGGAATCTGAGCTCGACGACGATGTCTGCTCATCTTCCGACGAACCAACGCAGCCTCTGATAAGATACGTCTTCTCCTAACGCTACTGACTCCAAGGAGAACAATGCATCTGAGTCTTCTACATCGGCTCCATCGATTTTCACCGAGCCGGGTGGCACATCATCATCCACTCCCTCACCCATGCGATCCGACATACCGCCTAAGTCGACAACATCGGCACCCGAAACGCAGAAGTCGACTAGGTCATGTAGGCGAGCTCACTGGCCAGCAAGTTTGAAAGATTAACTTTCCTTCCGCTTCTCTTTTCCCGCTTTCCTTATCTTTCTGGCCAATCCGGTACGAAAACCACAACAAGTTCAAGACGTTTTAAAAACCCAAGAAACGAATATAACGTTTTGAAAACCCAAAACACGAACAAAATCTTTTGCAAACCCAAAAATATATTTTGTCGGTGCTCCGCCATTCGATAAGTGCCACTTTCCTATTTGCTCGCCACCATGGTCACGATACATATTTTTGTTTTCATTTCGTGTGTGAACCGGGGATTACGAGCTGAAAGCGAGCAATTGGCGTTCACAAGCGAACATTTAACGTTCACTTGGTTGCAAACATTTGACTCTCACAAATTTCCCTCCATTTTGTGATTTTGTCACCTTTAGGGAGGACACGGGTGAGAGCCCGCTAGGGTCCGATCGCACTAGTGCTCCCCCAGCAGCTGCATCTGGTCTCATCACTTGGTCCGCAGAAGGCTGGCTGGCGACGGACGGTCCTCACGTAGATTGAAGGACCACCCACGGTTTCCCTTCTAGGATGGGGGCTGGGTAGTGACATGGAGATTCCCCCGATTGATGTGCAAATCAATCCTAGATACTATGAAACCATAGTATTCTCATCTATTAGGGAAGTAAGTGCTTTGCATGTTTGTATGGTTCACGTGTTTGTATGTGACATACCGACAACATCCGGACTTTGTCCGCGGACTTCGAAACGAACGTCGGTTCTCCGATCGCACTCAGCACCCTATCACATACTCAAGTTCAATTTCACTTGGGACCGGAACGATAGGATAATCCCGTGAATGTTCCTTCTTTTGCGTATCGTCGGATCGGAACTTGACAGGTCTGCTTGAGATGTTGAAAAGTCTAAAACAAAGACCGCATCACACCCTGTTCAACCAATTACTGCCCACATTTTCCTGCCCAACAGTTCCTGCCAGGCCGGTTTATGTGAAGTAAAAGAGTGAAGGGTAAGCTAAAAAACAAGAGGAGGAATGTCAGCTAAATAATGATAATACCAAGGTGAGAAGAAAATTAACAAAGAACCAAGGGAAAGTTGAAGATACAAGTCAGTTAGGAGAAGGGGAAGGTTTGATACTGCCACCCAAGAGCATCTAACTGACGCTCGAAACCCGCTATCGTAGACTCCCTAACCACGTGCGCCGGAAGCGCGTTTCAGCTTTCAATAACTCGACACGACAAGCGAGTTTCCGTCCTTACCCGGTCAGAACGCTGTTTGTACAGCTTCAACGAGTGACCTCGGAAACCAGGCAACTTGGCGAGACTAAATAGCCAGGACAAGTCTGAACCGATCTTACCCGTTACAATACAGTAAGTGAGGATCAAGTCTCCTCTAATTCTGCGGTAGTGCATTGAGTACATACCCAAGCTAAGCAAACGTTCGGGATACGTTTGCCCCCGTAATCCTTGCACTAACCTTGTACCCACTCACAAAATCCTCTCCAGTTCCATTTTGTCCCTTACAAGGTGGACAAGTCTGGATACAGTAATCTAAGTGCGATCACAGGAAACCTGAGAACAGCTTCACAAAAATATTGGCGGTTAGAACGCTGAAGGAGCGGCGAATAAACCACATCATACGGAACCCTCTACAAGCAGTCTTCCTCCAATTTTCCCCAGAGTGAAGCAATGAGGTATGGGTGATACTTAGATCAACCTGCTGAATGATAACAGGGAGTTCACTTCCACCAACTGCATAGCGCGTGGGAAGACTAGCACCTCCAATGCGGAGGACAGAATATTTCGACTGATTTATTATCATCAACCATAAGGTTGACCAAGACCATAGCCTATCCAAGGCACTCTGAAGTGCCTCAGAGCCCCAAGGATATCCACAGTATTCCAGAGCTTGAGGTCATCAGCAAAGAATAGCGACGGTACTCCAAGCTCCTGGGGTAGGTCATTGACATAAATTGCGAAAAGCAACGGCCTTAGAACCGAGCTCTGCGGAACGCCACCAAGAACAGCTGGTCTAAGCGAAAGGCTCCGCCCAACGCGTACGCACTGTTCTCTGCCCTCTAGGAAAGCAGAAACTCATTTAAGGGCGGCTCCAGATATCTCATACGATCTCAACTTCAATGAGAGTCGTTTATATGGGACAGTATCAAGGGCTTTCCAAAAGTCAACGAGAAGCACGTCGATAGCGTGACCGTTGTCTACTGCCTCAGCCCAGCTTTCACGAGCTACAAGTAAATTTGTCAGACATGAAAATCCCTTACGGAATCCGTGCTGGGCCGCACTGAGAAGGTTAAACTTAATCAGGTGATTCTCCACCGAATCCCTGACCACTTTTTCAAACAACTTAACTACTACACTTGTTAAGTTGACAGGCCGATAGTTCGCGGGCAGAACTCTGTCCCCGTCCTTGAAAATCGGACAGATGATTGCCTCTTCCATTCCGAAGGTAAGACACAGCTGTCGAGTGCTATTGTAAACATGCATGTCAGAGGGCCACTTAGCTCAGCGGCCAATTCATGCATCAGCTTCGGATGAATTGAATCAGGGCCAGAAGCTTTAGAAGGATTTAGCCCTTGCAATAACCCGAAGACTTGTGTCTTCGTTATGCTGATTTCAGTTAGGCAAGAATCCTCCGGAACTTTTGTGACCAGCTGAACCTGAGGTAGAGAGGCCTCATGAGAAAAGACACCAGTATACTGGTCGCTAAATATACAGGCATTATCATAGTTGGTATACCCATGGGTCCCGTCCACTCGTAGTAAAGCCGGTGTAGACGAGTTTGTACCGCTACGTCTCTTTACGTAAGCAAAGAACTTTGGATTTGTTACGGCTACGTTAGCCAAATCTTCCTCGTACTGAAGACGAAGAGTTCTAAGATGATGCTTACATTTATTTCTAACTGCTCGATAGCTTTCGTAGGTGCTGGTTGATGAGGCCGCTTGGTAAGTTCGCCAGCACTTAGAGCGCTTCCTGAGCAGGTATTTACCTGTATGATCTATCCATGGAGGTTGCGCCCGTGTCACCCTGCTCTTAGTGAGGGGGATGTGGGGAGCAGAGATCTCGGTGAGGTATGCCTTAAATTTCTCCCAGGCTGTCTCAACTGGCGGCCACGGTGATCGCACAACGCAAAACTGAAGCTTTGTCATGGAGTGCGTTAACGTCTGCCCGCCAAATATTTGGACATGCCTCATCGGTAGCTTGATGACACTTAGTTAAAGCACATCGAAAGGATGTGCAGACATGGTCACTGGCTGCTAGAGGACAGTCGTAGGTAATATCACTTACAAAATCGTGTGCGCCAAAATGAGATCCAAGGTAGACGGAATTTGGTTGCGCATGTATCTAGTCGGGTGGTCCACGAACTGATGCAAAGGCAGTTGCAATGTTAGCGCAAGGAGGTCGGAACCGAAAGAGCCCACCGCCGCACTGCAAAATAGATCAGCCCAGCAGACTTCAGGGAGGTTGCAGTCACCCAATATTAGACACCTATTGACAGCCTGAGTACGACTAAATTCAATAACCTCCCTGGAGATACTTCCAGGACTTAGATATACCACTACAACTGTAAACTGAGCAGAGGAAGTGCACACAATAGTCGAGAGGGCTTCAACAGTTTGATCCGGCGACTGGAACACACATTTCCTCAACACATCAATTTTACAACTCACATAAAGAGCGACGCCCCCACCTTGGCGGCCAACGGAGCGATCGCATCTAAGCAGTGCGTAGCCAGGAAAACATACTTCACCGTCTGTGATATCCGGGGACAGCCACGTTTCGGTGATAGCAAGTATGTCGGGACGAGATTTGTCTACAAGTAGACCCATCTCGTGTACCTTGTTCCTTATGCTACGCACATTACTAAGCACTACCCGAAGGAACTCTGCACGACCAGCCCTTGGTCGTACGCTACCAGGAGAGGTTCTGGTAGGGCAGAATTTGACTTCCGGCTGACCGCCTGAAAACCCACAAGACGAAGCCCTTGCTCACCAGCCGCCCGCCTGCTCTTGAGGGTTTTGATGGCTTCCTTTAACTTCAGTCGATCTGCCAGTGGGAGGTCCGGCTTAACGCTGACATTACTACCCTTGAGTTTGGATGCAAAGCGCATTAACGCTTGGCGTTCCTTCGGGGTTGAGAGGACTACACGAAGTAGTCGGGGTCGCGGATTTGGCGTGTCTACAGGGACGTTCCCCAATCTGGTTAGTTTCCTGATAGTGACACCGGAGAAACCAGATGGAAGCATCTTGTTGACGCAGAGCTTGAACCACGAGGTCATCCAGCATGCGTTCCTTTGGAAGAGCTGCCGCGGATTCAGCAACGTTACGAAAGATAACGCTACTATCAAGAAAAGAATCACCTCAATGAGGCGTATTCACTCCACGCGTCTTTGACGCGACCCCATTTTCGACCGGTTTGGCGGATGACACGGCGCGTTTCTCCGCCAAGTGAGCTGGAGTAATTGGACTTGAGGCTTTATTCTCTGCCTCCAACTTCCTCACCGGTCTAGTCTTTTCAGACTTTGTGGGTGTGGCCGAAGTCGACACGGCGCGTTGCTTCGCCAATGAAACTGGGGTGATTGGAGTGGAAGTTTTGTGTTCCACCAATACCTTAATACAATCAGTACCTTCAGGCTTTGAGGCAGCCTCACGGACTTTCTTAGCCCTCTTCCTCTTGATTTTATTGGGCCCAGGGGCCATAAGTTCGGTCTCGCTTTGGACCGCTTCCAGTACATCAGAGGCCCCTTTAGAGGCATTCTGGACCGCTGGGACACACGAAACAGTAGCTATCACCTCAGTCGGATTTTCATCGACAGCAATTTAGGTTAGTTGCGTGTCTTCCTCCAATGAGCCGACATCAATAGAGACTCCCATATTCCTCATCAGTGACTCCACTTTCCGATCAAGAGATATGAGGAAGGACCACAACTGCTGGTTACCCAGCCCGACGTTGCTCAATGTCTCCTCAGTGACCTCAAGACGCGTAGATCGACGGCGACGGCATAAAAGACAATTGAACAGCATGCTACCGCTAGTCGAAAGCATTGCATACTGATCAGGGCTCAAATCGGTACAGGTCTCATGGTACCAGCAGTTGCATACATCGCACTGCATGCCACCAGACTCGTCCGTCACGGGCTTTGAGCAGCTCCCGCTGCCGCATACAGCATTAAATTCGCTGATGAATGCAGCCGAAGACACATTAGCGCCGGTAATCAGTGAATCTGACATGACGTTCAAAGAGTGTGAAACAAGTATCAAAACGTAAAACCGACAAGCTGTTACCTACAGGGCAGTCAACAGAAACAGCTAATCATCTTCCGGTGCCTTATTTTTAGTCCTAAGATTTAGCAACCTTCTAATAAACATTTTGCAGCCTGTTTTCGTGTGTTCTGTCGCACTCCTTTGGGTGGCCATTCAAATCTGAGTATCGGATATAGCGTTAGACCAACGCGCTATACTCTCCCCAGAGAACCGAGTCACAATGAGACAAGCTGTTATTGAGCTCCGAACTCGTCGAGCAAATAGCGAAACCGACCTCCACATTGTGGATTTTCGCGTAGTGCAGAAAACTCCGAGATCTCGATGGAAGCCAATGCTTCTCCCCGGACCCCAAGCGTAAATTCTGGACTACGTGTGATACTTACGAACGTCCGCAGTCTCAGAAACAAGCTAGATGAGATTCGGCTCCTTATTTCATAGCAGCGACCGGAGCTAATGGCATTCACTGATACTTGGCTGTCATCAGAAATGTCGGACTCTGAGACTCAAATTCCAGCTTATCAGCTCTTTCGAGCTGATCACTCCAGTCGAAGATCTAGAGGTAAACTAATCTTCTATACCAAACCTTACTTCAAAATTAACGTTCTTAAAACGGACTGTGACAATGATGATTCGTCAATTACTCTGGTGTCGAATTCGCGATGGCTTCCAGCCGTTGACGATCGGAGTAGTCTACAGACCCCCATCAACATCCGGCTCCTACCTCCTGCACTCAGTAAGAAATAATGCGAATGGTACGAACTGTCTGCTTATAGGGGTTTCACTACCCTTGGCATCAACTAGGATCTACTTCATAGTGATCTTCCCAAGGAGTCCTTTGAAGCTCGCCTACTAGACACCGTCCTCGAATATAACCTCACGCATCATCATCATCATCATTACACGTTAGCTGGAGGTGGAAAAACACCTCAGCTATTGTGCCGCAATACAAAAGAAAAGAGAAGGAAAACAGTGGCAAACAATGGCACGCCCGCGGAGTCCCCAGTAACGGATGGACATCGTTCCGGAGAGCTAACAGCTGGCTGCCGTAAAAGAGAATCGTATTATGCCTAACAGGTGAGATCGTGATTGGAGGGAGATACTAAACAGGAGGGGGATGGACAAAGGAAATCACAACACAAACGCCATTGGGGCCGGCTCCGAGCCATATCAGCAAGTGTGTCCAACCAAATGTGTTCACCGTCCTTAGGACCCCAGCCAGGCAGTCGGGATGCACCAACCGACGCCAACTTCGAAGTGAGGGTTTTCATTTCTCTCGACCAAGTCATCACTTGGCCTCCCCTCCTCCTCTTCCAACCGCACCCACAACGCGCAAACAATGCACGTCGCGGGAGTCGGTGTGCTGGCATGCGCAACACGTGGCCCAGCCATCGGAGCCTGGTGCGTGATATAATGGAGCTGAGTATTTCACTCGCTCTTCCTGCACCAAATACGCGACGTCGAACACGCTCATTGTTCACGCAGCACGTCCTAATACCAACACGGATGCTTCCAGGCCAAACATCTCACATTCTAGACTTGTTGCTCACTCCGGCCCCATCGGACGTCTCCGATCCTTCATCCGCTGGGCAAGTGACCACTGTCATCTTCCAATGGACACGACGCCTTGCAATTCATGACCAGGGGTCACGTCGTCGCAACTTCTGGCGAGCTAACCAGTCCAGACTTAAAACAGCGGCAAGCACCCTAGATTGGAATATTCCGCAGTCTTTGGATCTCGACGGTGCGTGGCAGCTGCTACGATCCAAGATGATGATGCTCATCGAACAATACGTTCCAAACTGTAAAGCAAGGCCTTACTCTAAAGGGCCTCCTTGGGTTAATAGCGAAATCAGATCCTTAATGAAAAGACGACCGAAACTGTGGGATCACTACAATGCCACAGAACTAGCATCGAGCTACTCAGAGTACAAGGCTCTAAGGAATCTTTGCACCCTGAAAAAGCGCAACAAGCGGTCACGGAATCCAACTTGTCCCAAGAAACTCTTCTCATACCTGAAAAGAAATATCAGGGCGGGTTGTGGGATCCCCACGCTACTCTTCGAAGAAGGCACTGTGCTTCACAATGACGAGGAAAAAGCCAACATATTAGCTTCGCAGTACTCTTCTGTCTACTCAGTGGAGCCCCCTCTGCACAGAAACTCTGCCTGCACATTGTCCCTCTTTTGATCAAATCGAAATCAACCCTGAGGTGGTGATGTAGCTCCTCAAACTGGATCTGAACTCGTCTCCTGGTTTAGCTGAGCTACATCCCTTATTCCTTAAGACTATAGCCGAATACATCGCTGATCCCATCTGCCACATATTTCGTCATTCCCTCGAAGTCGGCCTTTTACCCACTGACTGAAAAGAAGGCACTGTGATGTCCAAGTACAAGGGCGGAGACCACCAAGACCCGGCGAAATATCGCCCAGTCTGCCTGACATCCGCCGTCTGCAAGACCATGGAAAGAATCCTCAAACGCGCTCCAGTTACACTGTGAGAACTACGACGTAATTTCTCCACAGCAGCATGTTTTCCGGAGAGTACGTTCTTTCGTCTCCAATTTGCTACTCGCCAGAGAGTCTTGGGCACAAGCCATAGATGCCCAAAAACAGACGTGGTCTTTATCGACTTCAACAAAGCCTTTGACAAGGTTCCTCACCAAATGCTGCTGTTCAGATCAGTGTGACGAGCAAAGTTCTCTCCTAGATCGCCGACTTCCTAAAAGACCGCAGCCTATGCGTAATGGTCAATCAAAGCACATCCGCCCCTGTACCAATCACAAGTGGTGTTCCACAAAGATCCGAACTTGGACCAGAACTTTTCAAAATGTACACAAATGACCTCCCGGTTGCGCTCCAAATCAAATGCTTGATCTACGCTGATGATCTTAATCCCTTGTCAACAATATGTAGCCTAGGCGATACCGATAAATTACAAGAGGTGCTAGATAGGCTGCCCGAAGTATCAACCAAGTGAAGATTGCCTGTAAATCGCGCTAATTGTGCGGTTCACCCAAACGGTAAAACAGACCCATACGGCACATACCACATCGGTGGATTTCTTCTCAAGAACACCACTCAAGTAAAGGATCTCGGGGTCATCCTATCCTCTGACCTTAGGAAGTCTCAGGACACTCTGAAGTTCGCAGCTGCAAAGAGACTTCAGGGTGCCTTGAGAAGTTCGTTCTCCTGAACGATTCTTGAGTTCCGCCGACCTCTATTTACCACACGCGTGCGTCCCATACTAAAATATGGGCAGCTATCCGTTTTTCCCCCGTTAAATTTATGTAATCTTTGATAAAGGACGTCCAGAGGCGTGTCTCTTAAGCTGTCATAGGCCTCCGCGATCATCCTTACCCTCTCCGACTTCACCAGCTGAACCTGTTTCCCATGTAGTTCTACCGTCGCCTCGGCGATCTCATCTACACTAGTCGTATCCTTCTTGGTGAACTCGGAAACGAGCTACTGCAGTTCTTCCATCCTAACGCCGACTGCTCGACACGAGGTCACAAATGGAAGCTGTTCAAACCACGAAGGCTCCACGCTCGCTCAGACCTCACCTCTTCCACCCCGGTGGTGAATGAGTGGAAGTTGCCCAAAGGAAATTCTCGACGCACCTTCGGAGCAATGTTTGAAGAGGCTTTTAGGCAAACACTTAAAGAATACGCTGGGATCCTGCTGCTCTCGCTACAACTGTGATCATCTGTTGAGGAACCTCGTCACACCACGACACGCAGCTATCCCACATTGAATAGGAATCTACGGAGCTGACAATGCACCAATGAAAAGAACGCTTACTTCAACATGTTTCCCGCCAGCCCGTTAATTACGGGTTATCATTTTCAGCACCGTTCTTTGTCTAAAAGATGTTACTTTTTAAGAAAATCGTAGTTTCTCTCAGCGCGAGTGATCATTGGAGCTCCCTGATTAACCAGTTTTTGTGCACCCGGCCGTCTTACTTGGACACTGGTCGAATTTTGGTCACTCGGAATACTTTTGGTTTAGCTTAACGGCCATTGCATTATGCACTTACAACTTCGCAATCAATTTATGCTTAATATTGACGGTATTTGCAATCAGAAAAAATGGTTTGTCGGTATATGGTAAGGTGCATTGAGAAAACATTCTAAGCTACCAAAAGCTGCCCTAATTGAGACGAATTTTGGTCACTCAAAAATTTTTTCGGTTCAGCTTACCAGCTTTTCTATTGCTTAATTACAATTTGGGAATCGATTTCGTCTTACTGTTGACGGTGTTTACTACTGGGAAAAATCCATTCGAGGTACGTGTTAAGCGCTGATCGGAAAAAGTCGTCAAACTCATGGGATCTGTTCTTAAACGCCAGCAAATGCCAAATCTTAACTCGGAGTAGCGAAAATGTGGTACTGCAAGCACATGTTGGGTCTCTGACACTGCAGTGTGCTACCGAAGTACGTGATCTTGGCATCACCGTGACGAATAACTTTAAGTCTTCGGCGCATTGTGAACATATTGCTGATAAAGCACGACAGGAGTTATTTCGACTTGAGAGCCCGCAGTTGTACCACACCAGAGGTCTTTCTTCCCTTGTGTATAGCACTGGTCAGACCACACTTCGTATACTGTGTTCAGTCCTGGACGCCCTTCTTGCAGCATGTCAATTGTATCGAGAATGTGCGAAGACTGGCCACTCGAATGCTAGAAGGCCAGCGGTGATTACCTTATGAGGTTCGGTTAGCAAACTTAAAAATGTACTCAATGAGGAGACGCAGATTGTGAGGGGGATTTAATAGACATTCAAGAAAATGATGGATCTTAGCTACCTCAGGCCAACCCATCTCTTTGCACCGGCTACGTCGGACCAGTTGCGCGGTCATAGTCTAAAGTTGAAACAGCAGAGATCTAGGCTCGATATTAGATCTAAATTTTTCTCAAATCGTGTAGTCCTTAGTTAGAAAAAACTTCCTTCTATATTATTAGAATCTAAAACGGTAGAGGGCTTCAAACAAGGCCTGGACGAAATGTGGTTTGCCCTGTTCCCCGAATTCTTGCAAATACTCATTTCAAACTCTAACCACATGCAACTAGCCTATCCAAACACATGAAAATGCAGTGCCTTTTTTGCTCTTCTTTTTCTTTTTTTTCTTATGTATACGCAAGGTTCTATTATCACGTCGAAATGTTGGGAGCTCTTCTCGCTTACTGGCACCCGAAACGGGAAACTGGTTAAGCGGAAGCTTATTTCGTCCCTAGATCCTGTCCTTCTCTGTCCACTTGGGACGGCCGGGGCACAAAAATTGTCCACTCAGGGACCTCCAAAGGTCGCACCAGCGGACACTTCATTCACTCGTGCGGACAGGGGAAGCAAATGTGACTTAGCGACTCAACAGTCCCTAAGTGATCATCCAGGTCGCAGAGGAACAGTGCTATCCAAGCATCTTGCGCAGATGGAGATCCAAAAGCCGCTTGAAACTTTCTTCAGCCTGCGCTGACGACGGTTTCTGGTAGGCTGTTGCAATCGTGTACCACCCGAGTAGAAAGGGCGACGGCGGAGCGGACTCGGAACATCTTCGGTTTAAATACTTTCCAATTGTGACCCCTTGTTGGGCCTTTTACGTTGAGTTGGAGAAACTGCCGCAGTTCATTCCCCAATGCGCCTGTTGAAGATGAGGTCCCCACGGCGGCGACGGCAGTCCAATGAGAAAAACTTCATCACTTGTACTCGAAGAGGATAGCGGAAATCCCGAGGTCCGAAGACAGACTTTGAGTATCGTCTCTGGACCCTTTCTATTAGGCTACATTCTAACTTTGAACGCGGGATCCTAGCCGGTACACCGTACTGAACACTAGATCATACGTGAAAGGTGAATAGTAGCTTGAAGGTCTTTGGTACCATCCGAGAGAATCATCTTCTTATGGCACCTCACATCCTGTTAGAAGCGGCCACTCCATAGTGTGTCCCGGGTGGTTTTTAGGTCCGAGGCAATTAGTACACCTAGGTCCTTGTCACGGGCGGCATTCTTGAGGAGGAAACCTCCCATATGTCGGTCCGTAGCCTAGAGATAACGAGCTTGTCTCCTAATCTTGCGGCGGTGGGGTGGGCGTCCTCGCGGTATACTCAGTCTGCATTCGACTGGTTTTGGTTGCAAGGCTGCGAAGCGCCGTTACGGTGTACACCTGACATTATTTTATTTTATACAAACCCCGCATTTTGATAGATGCCAAGCGAATCCGCCGCACCAATTAGAAGGACACAACCTTTGACATAGTTGATAGGTAGGCCACACTTGGTGGACCAGTCGTGCAGTAGATCTTGCTTGGCCTGTAGTTTATCAGCAGTATGGACGTCCGAGACCTCCAACCAAAGGTTGAGGTCATCAGCATAAATCAGGTATTCGCTTTGAAGCGTTCCGGGAAGGTCGTTGATGAAAAGTTCAGTTTGAAAAGTTCAGGTCCAAGGACAGATTCTTGCGGGACCCCGCTGGTCATTAGCACTGGCTGAGAAAGGATGTCATTCACTCGCACCTGTATGGTTCTGTCTTCCGAAAACTAGGTCATGCACATATATAAGCGTCCACTGACACCAATTTCCCGGAGCTTGTGCAGTAATCGCTTACCTGGGACCTTATCAAACGTCTTGCTGAAGTCAACGAAGGCAATATCTAGGCGTTTGCCGACATCTATTAATTTTGCTCACTTTCTCTTCGTCACCAGTAGATCGATAGTGCAGGAGCGTCCCTTCTGTAGGCCCTGCTGTGTAGTAGAAGTGATGTCCAGGTCAGAACAGTGCTTCTGTAGTGCACTTTTACTAACCTCCATGACCTTGGAAAGTAACGATGTCAGACTGCTTGGACGATAGTTCGTGGGATCAAGAGGTTTTCCTCCTTTGTGCTTTGACATCACTATTCCCGATTTTCAGTCGGCGAGTAGACACCCAGCTTCTAGAAAGAGCTGAAAAATTTGTCAGTTGGGTGTGGCAATGTTATCTGCCTTTGTCTTGAAGAAGGGGATAAAACCCGTCAGGACCAGGTGACGAGTTAGTATCTAGCTCGAGCACTGTTTTCGCAAGTTTCTGCGTTGAATTCCTTGTCCTCAAGACGGTTGAGATCCGGACCATTGAGATTGTTGAGCGGTGGGTCTTGCAGTGCGTAAACATGAATAGTGTTGAGCCAGAAGGTCTGCTTTCTCGCCGTTTTCGTATAGAACAGATTCTGTTGTACTGAATATCAAAGCGGTTGTGCCACAGCCGACTTTGGTCCTTTTGTTAATATAAGCGTAGCGTTTTTTAGGTCTGGACACAGACTGTTCTACCAGACTACTCATATTGTTGCCTCTTCTCCCAGTTTTTCGCAGCACATAAGTTCCTAAGCCTCTGGTAGTTTGCATAGTCGTAGGCCATTTTAGTATATTTGAAACAGTTCCATAGTTATTTTCGTTGATTCATTAGAAGCTTTAGTTTTCGATCATTCCAAGGAGTTCTGGTGTGGGGCTTTTTTCTTGCATTTGGAACCATCTTCACTGAACTGGCTCATTTTGGAACACCAAAGTGTCCAAGGACTATCTAGGTCAAGATTTTATGGGGTATTCCAGTCCAACATGCTAGTCTCGCTCTTAGGCAGGTACGATTGGTGCGCCAAAAGTTTCGGTGATAAACCCTTCGGTCTTAATTGACAAATCCTCGCGTCCACGTAAAGACGAGAGTACAGTGATCACTATGCCCAATCGGTGATAGAGTGACCAATCCAGAGTTGTCACAAGATACAGGTGAGAGCACCAAATCAACAATGTGGGGTGTCTGGCCTTCGAATATTCTGGTGGGCATGGAGACCTGAGATAGGTTGGCATTAAGGACTGCTTCAAGAAGACCAGCATCAAGTGGCTTTGCGGAAAGTTCGCAATGGAGAAGATCCCAGTCCATATTAAGCGCATTGAAGTCACCCAATATTAGGCGGTCCCTGCCACACCCATAGGTTTTGAGTAAATCCAAAACGCGGTTGCCGTTACTCAACGGGGTCTTGTACACTACCCCGATGGTAAGGGGTTTGCATGCGTCTTTGATCCGACCCCAGAGCATTTCTATACCGTCGTCACTAATAATCCCAATGGTATGCACCTGGAGTTTAGATCTCCAGTACAGTATTACATCGCCCTCGCTTCTTGCCCCATTGCGATCCACCCGTGGGAGCTGATATCCTGGGATATCTATCTCTCCATCCGGTATATCCGAGGATAGCCATGTCTCTGTAAAGGCAAGCAGGTCTGGGCATAGCTCCGAAGTGGTACAGAGAATTTCGTCCAGTTTGTTCCCGATGCTCCAGACGTTGGCAGATATCACCCGCAGTCCAAGTGTTGTCCTTGATCTTACGACCCAGGCAGGACTAGGATTGATCTCCAACGACCTCTCTGAGTTCTCTCCACCACGCAAAAATCCACGATGTGTAGATTACTTCTTCGGGTTTACAGTTCATCAGCGGTCATTTCCATTTCGACACGGTGTTCTGGACAAAGAAAGTTTGTCCCTTGAGGCGTGAGGTCCGCTTAACAATGCGGCAACATTCAGCTTCGTTTTGGAAGACTATTTTCAGTGGGCGACTTTTAGAGGTGCCATCCTGCTTTCTACCATGTCGAAAAGCGAAGATAATGTTGATCCCAGCTTCTCAATCATACCATACGCTTTAATAAAGCTTTGTGTGTAGTATTCTCTCTGCTGGCTTTGGGTTGTCTGATTCCGGAGCGTTGACGATAATCAGACATCCTTCACGAGCAGGGGGACTGCTTCTCTTGGGCGCAGCCAGCTTTTTGATTTGCGGGGTTGTCATGATCAGCTTCTCTAGCCCGCACATTCTGTCCAGGACGTGTTTCAGCTGGGGGCGTAAAGAGTCCTTCTGGGTCTTAGGCTTTGTAACCCCTTTCCTTTATTCTTGCGGCCGGCTGTGCTTGAGGTGGTAGTCGCTGATGTCACACTGTTTTACTACTGTGGCATACATCTTCATCGCTGATATTTCTGCAGCGTTTGTGCTCGCCACAGCCGCATAAATCCTCTTCTCTATTTTTGACTTAGTTGCATCCTCTACCTTGAATTAATAGTGTGCTCTCTGAGGAATAGGAGGAGATTCGGCTTCGATTTCGTGCTGGATTGCCAGGTCGGACGAGCATCGGTGTTTCTGCCAGCGTAGTGTAGGCACGGTTTCTTTTCCATTTGGGCGCAGAGTAACCAGACCCAGGCAGACACACAGATAAAACAGGTGTTTCACTGTCAGTTGGACAGAGCTTGTGCAGAAGCAGTAGGCACCCTGAAGGGGCATAGGCTCGTCGGAAGCTTTTTCTCACTAACCACTGCTAGACACTGGTCGCAGTGAAAGCTCGTCTTTGGAGGCAGTGAGCTGAAGACATTGGTTGAGATAATGACATTTTACAGCATCCTATGTGCGTCTATCTCTCGCAGAGGACTGCTGATGCCCAGGAGGTGACACCTTTTCCACAGTCCACGCACTTGGATATTATAGTTTCCGAGAGCAAAATTCGACAACTGTCACATTTCGTTAAATGTGTTTATCCAAACACTTTTCTTCACGAGATACTCACCTAAAAGGCTCGGAAGTATAGCACGCCAGGAAGTGGAGTTACAGCGTAGTACTCGCACACGGTGGTTGTCCGGCCGCCTACGAATTATCTCTTGTCTCAGTCCCCTCGGTCTAATACAACCCACGTACGCCCAGGATACGGAAGCCTTCGGAACCGGACGTATACTACTTATTTTGCGATCCTGCCAGCTCATAACGCCAGTCCCTGAAGCAGGATTGCAGCTTTTGCAGTGATCACTAGCATTCCCTAACGCGAAATCGTCCGAACCCATCACGTCAACAGGTTGACACGGGTCAGAGCTTTTGTATGCGCTGAGAACAGCGCCTCATAAGGAGGGAGATAATGTAGCGCGTCGAAATGCCGCTATAGCAAGCCAACAGATAAGATGTCGAACGTAGCCTAGATTACGATTGTCGTTTCCTCTTCTCTTTACCTTCCCATTTCATCTTCAATCTCCTAACGCAACAATCTCTCCTGCTTGTTTTCACTTCATGTAATTACCTCACGTCCGGTCCTCCATCAGCGGCTGTGACAACGCCATCCAATTCTCCACGAAGTGTAACACAGGCACACCATCCATCCAGCTCCGACTCTTACTAGGTGGTTGTCCAGCCACCTGTAAAGTGTTTCTCTTGCCTTTCAGCCCCCCTCGGCCTATTTCTACTCACGTACCCCTAGGACACGAAGCTTTGGGGACCCTTAACCGGACGCATACTACAGCGGAACACGGTCCCCTCGGCGCTGTCTTCCCACTTCAAGGTAGCGCCTATCTTCTAACCTTACTTGTAACTTGAACTCAGTCTACAATTCAACAATATCATAACGCACTGGCCCACCAATTGTCAGTGCTGAATGAGTTCGATGAGTCGAACACTAACTGGAATCTTCACAAGTGTGCCACAAAGAATGCCTTTGACGCTTGCTGTGCACCCGATTTAAATCGTCGTAACTGTGAATGGATTTCTGAAGCATCGTTCAGTTTGATCAAGGATCCTAAACCTGTTCCGATGGGCGCTCAGTTCCAGCATATCCGTAACTCTTTGAAACGACGTCTGACAAGGATTCATCGAGTTGACCGGGAACGTTGGTGGATGGCAAAGGCCCGTGAGATGGAGAAAACCGGTGCTATTGGGAACAGCCGAATGCTATTCCAACCCATCATGTACACGGGTCCAACAAAGCCATCAGTTAGCGTGATACCCGTTGAGAAAGATGGACAGTTAATCCCTTCTCAGCTTCATCGACTAGCCTGTTGGATCGAAAATTTTGAAGAGCAGTTCAGCAGGCCTGTTGCAGCACTGCCGTTTGCCGTATCACTTGGGTCTACGTGGGAAGTTGATTCACGCCTTCCAGTTTGGACAAGATTTGATATAAGCTTTCCGTGTTGAAACGAAATAAGGCTCCTGGACCCGACGACCTTTCTCCATCTTTGCTGGAAGATGTGCGGACTCTTCGTTGACTGGACTTGCTTCACTTTTTTATACGGTTTGGGACACTGACGAAGTGCTTTCAGACTGGCAACTGTTAATTGTCGTGTCCATCATCAAGAGGGGTCAACGTACTTTTTGCGAAAATCCTCGTGACATTAGCCTTGTTTCCATTGCTTCAAAACTTCTCACGGGTCTCATTCTTCAGCGACTTACTAGTCCCCGTGAGGACTGAATCACTGAAAGCCAGGCTGCCTTCCGCTCTGATCTCGGTTGCATCGACCACATGTTCACTGCGCGCTGTTTTAGAGCAAAGACACATACAGACGACCGTCGCAAAGAGATAGGACCTTAACGTAATGCGACAGCTTGCGTGCCTCTTTGACCCATTGAGCTTTACTGGATGGTGTCTCCGGACCCCTTGAGTGCCACTCCTACCAGTTTGATCAATGGTTAGAGGTCAGACAAACTCAATCTCCTAGTCCTCCAGGTTGGGGGTTTGAAATAGGATGGCGTCTATTTCTGTAAAACTAACTCATTGCCACCTCCCCGCTGCCCTGCGGCCAGGATTTTGAGCCAAAGACTTTGGTTAAGGACCCTAATCGTCCTCGTGTCTAGGTCTGGGCGCCCTGGCATTATCTCAGCCCACATACAACCATTTGTTACACTCAACCGAAATCAGAACAACAGTATTGCAAATGGAAGTTTAGTAGAAGCAATGGCAATAGTACATCGGCAGTTCACACTGGGTACAGCTTAACTGTTTAGTTTTACGCAGTTCACATGTTTTAGCTAAGCACTCGCTTTTGAACCAATCAATAAGCATCGCTGGTTAGTCGGGATATGGACACTCCCGCACTAGCGCGCACAATGCAGCTCCACAGGCTAGGTAGTGTAGCATGACCTTGACTCGCTTAAAGTCTGTATCACTTCCCCCCCCTTTAGTTGGAGCTATCCAGCTTGGAAACGATCGACCGGTCGGCGTCGGCGCTCAGAGCGCCGCAATTGTGACTCAGCTACCGGTTCGGCGTCATGCACGTGCATGTCGTTCGATGCTTGAACTGGCTGCTCTGTCTCGGCAACTGTTTCTGTGTCGGACAATCTCGGTCGCACATGATCTAAACGGCGTCGAACGATCCTGCCATCCTCAGTCTCTTCTTCTCTTATCTGTCCGTTAGTTGTTTTAACGACGGTTCGCTCCCACCCCGAGCCTGTAGGTAAGCGGATGTAGATGAGATCTGAATCTGTCACATGCTTGTCTCTGCTACAAGCATGAAAACGCTCTTTCACTCGTTGTTGTTTTTCCGCAACTTATGGCTCAATAGATCCATGCAATAAATCCAATCGTGTACGCAGTCGACGACCAAACGTTAACTGTGCGGGGCTTCTGCCTGTGGTCTCGTTTGGCATCTTTCGATATGCGAACAAGGAACGATCCAAACACACACACAGCGGAGCATTTGGTTGTTTTATTAGCAGCTTCTTCACTGTTTGTACGGCTCTTTCCGCCAACCCATTAGAAGAAGGATGATAGGGTACAGTTGTTATGTGCTTAATGCCGTTCGAGTTGAGGAAGTTAGAAAACTCAACACTGGCGAATGTTGGTCCATTGTCAGATACTAATGTCTCGGGAAGGCCAAATGTTGCGAACGTTGTGCGTAGTTTCTCTATAGTACCAGCTGAATTTGCTGAAACAAAAATATGGGCATCAATCCATTTAGAATGGGTATTGATGATTAGCAAAATCATTCGACCTTCGTGGGGACCGAAATAGTCTACGTGGACTCGTTTCCAGGGTGTTTCTGGCCACTTCCAAGGTTGCATTGGTACATGAGGAGCGGCGTTTCGGGTCTCCTGGCAAGGTCTGCAACTTCCCACCTTCGCCACAATATCACGGTCTAATTCAGGCCACCACACATAAAATCGAGCTAACGACTTCGTCTTTGCGACACCTGGATGCGCATCATGTAGTTCGTCAAGGATGCGTGACCGAAATTTCTTGCGGACGATAACTCATGCGTCCCACAGCAAGCATCCATTCTGGATGCTGAGTCCAGACATCCTGTTACGGAAGGGCATGAGTTCTTTGGGGTTGTTGTCCGGCCACGCAACTTGGACATAGCGTTTGACCAACGATAGAACAGAGTCTCTGTCAGTTTCCTGACGTATGTCTGTACATGTGACTGGGGAATCATTAAAATTCTGGACCAGGTTTACGAGCTCTTGTGGGATAAATTCTTTCGATGTTGTCTCTGGTAAGGGAAACCGGCTAAGAACATCAGCGGTAGTATTCTGTTTACCTGGAACGTACTGAATTTCCTATGTATACGCAGAAAGAATAAGCGACCAACGTACCATTCTAGGTGAAGCCATTTTTTGAATACCTTTCTCGTGGCCGAGGAGGAAAACAAGTGGTTTATGATCCGTATGGATCACGAAAGGTCGCCCGAGTAAATCTTGGTGAAATCGAGTGGTGCCGAAGATGACAGCGGCTGCATCTCGATCAAGTTGAGAGTAGTTCCGTTCTGCTGGTGTCAGGGTTCTTGAAGTATAAGCAATGGGACGTTGAGAGCCGTTCGGTAATTTGTGCATTAAAACAGCTCCGAGACCGTAAGGTGAGGCGTCACAAGAAAGAACAACAGGCTTCTGCGGATCATAATGCACAAGAACATCTGTAGATGCTAAGAGTTTCTTGACCGCTTTGAATGCATTTTCATGAGTATTGTTCCAATTCCAGCTTTGGTTTTTACGTAGCAGCTGGTGAAGCGGATGCAGATGAGTTTCTGCCGATGGTATAAACCTGGAAAACTGAGTGACAACACCGAGGAACGACCGCAATTCATGAACATTTTTGGGTGCTGGCGTCTCAAGTAGCGCCTTTGTCTTTTCTTCCAGTGGGCACAATCCTTCACGTGACAACCGATAGCCAAGATACTGTACACTCGAAACAAGGAACTCACACTTTTCTCTTTTTAGAACCAAACCGGCATCCGATAATCGCTTCAGGACGACGTCCAATGTATGTAAGTGCTCGGCGGTAGTTCGTCCTGTAGTTAAAATGTCATCTAAGTACGCACATGTGTTTGGTATATCTTTCACGAGTGAGTCAATAATACGTTGAAAATAGATGGAGCCGAGCTTATTCCAAAAGGCATGCGTATATAGCGGAATAGTCCGTGATGAGTACTAGTGGTGGTGTAGGTGCTTGATTCCACATTGAGTTCAATTTGTTGGTAGGCATGACTCAGATCTAGTTTTGTAAATAGATCACCACAGGAAAGGGAAGCGTAAATGTCTTCAATCTTTGGTAGCGGATATCGGTCTAATTCTAACGCTTGGTTTATCGTAACATTGTAATCCCCGCAGATTCTTATCGTACCATCGCTCTTTAATACTGGCACAATGGGGGCTGCCCAGTCTGAATACTGGACGGGTTCAACGGTACCTTCCAACTGGAGTCGGCGCAGTTCACTTTCGACCTTATCACGGAGGGCATAGAGAACAGTGTGGACTTTCCAGAACCGCGGTTTTGTCTGTGGTTTCAATACTAGATGTGCACTGTAATTGTTTAAAAGTCCTGATCTCGACTGATCAAATAAGACTGCATGCTTCTGCAAAACCTCGGATAACTGCGGATTGTCTTTCACCAGGTTGACGTTCGACATTATGCCAGGAAGGCGCTTAATTCCATCGCGGCCCAGGATGTTCGGACCCGGTCCTCCAGAAACGTACACACACATATGACTCGTTGAATGACGGTAAGAAATGCGTGCATTGAAGGTACCAAGCACATTCACCATCTGTCCCGTGTAAAATCGCAACTGTATGTTCGGTGGACACAGCTTTGGAAGTTGGGCTAAGGCGTCTGGTCGGATCAAAGTGACTGCGGAACCAGTATCAATTTCAAACTCTACCGGTTGTTCGTTTACTTGGACCGATACGGTGTTAATCCAATTCTGGTGCAATTCATCAGTAATGCATTTTGTAGCCTTAGATTGTTCCTGGACGAGTGATTTCCGCTTGGAAAGACACACTTTCTGAATATGACTTATTTTTGCACAAAATCTGCATAGGGAATGAATGTGCGGACAGTCAGTCGGGGACAAGTGATTCTCCCCGCAACGGTCACAACGAAATTCCTGGCGCTATACGGGGCGAGGTAAGGCATGTCCACGGTTAGTCTGGTAGATCTTGTTTACGTCATGTGAGATTGATTGATTTGAAGAGGGAAATGTGGCTAGTTCCTTGACGAGGTTGGCACGCTGTCGGACTACATCACCTGCTTTCTCCCACGTCAGTAGCGTTTCATCTTCGGAGAGCAGACCTTCTCGTGCCTTCTCATCGAAAACACCCACGATTAATGCCTGTAACAGCATCGCTTCTTCGAACTGGACTGGAAGGATCTGATCATAGGCGCAGTCAAGGAGAGCAGTAAGGAGACGAGAGATAAACTCATTTACAGTCTCATTTTGTTGTTGTCGCATGGTGCTGAATTTATACCGTGCGGTAAACACATGGGGCTTTCCCCCCCATATTCGGTCCAGGGAATAGAACACAGTTTTTAGGTCTCGCTTCGTATGTAATTGTAAACTGTCGAAATGTCGTTGGCCCGAGATGGTGGCGTAGTAATTTAATTTTCGCTGCATCATCAATCGTGCAATTTCCGCCAAGGAGCAAAAGCAAATCAACGTAGTTAGTAAGTGTAGTTTTTCACTGCAACCATTGTTGCGCAGTAGGCCTTTCAGTAGAAGAATTCCAAAAGGGTTGGGGTGCCGTTATTGAATTTGCCATGAGCAATCAGAATAACCTCCGTCGCCCAATTGTTACACTCAACCGAAATCAGAACAACAGTATTGCAAATGGAAGTTTAGTAGAAGCAATGGCAATAGTACATCGGCAGTTCACACTGGGTACAGCTTAACTGTTTAGTTTTACGCAGTTCACATGTTTTAGCTAAGCACTCGCTTTTGAACCAATCAATAAGCATCGCTGGTTAGTCGGGATATGGACACTCACGCACTAGCGCGCACAATGCAGCTCCACAGGCTAGGTAGTGCAGCTTGACCTTGGCGCGCTCAACGTCTGTAACACCATTATTATTTCCTCGAGTTAATTGCATCCAGCATCGGCCGTCGCGCAGCTCATCAAGGGTCGCCTTATCTGCTGCATACAGCAGGGCGGATAAGCGTGAACATGCTACTGTTGGCGCCTCCCTTCTTTCTTTTCCACCTGTTTCTCTTATTCCCATCCCAACCTCTATTACTAACCTTCCTTCCATACTTCATAGCTTAATTGACAGCAGAAATGATGCCACTAAAGTTGAAACATCTGCGGCAACCTTCCGCGTCACCCACTGGACGTTTGTCGCCAACAATACCTTATTAAGGCCACGCTGTTCCGTTTCCCTGTCGGCGTTCAACGTTCGCACTTTAACACAAATAGGCTAACAGGCTGCACTCACACGCATGTTGGCCACGCTGGGTATTGGCGTGTGTTGCGTACCCAAAACTAGGACTAATGACTCGTGGGGTTGTTGAATTAACTGCGCCCGGCTTGTCCTCTCCCTATTGGTTGCAAGCGTCCGAAGACACTGATGTGACAGCCTCTGCTCAATCTGGGGTATGTATCGTACTCAGCTCCAAGGCTGAGTCCTTCTTGGTTGGTTGGATTCCGCTGAACAGCCGTTTATGTGCAACCCGTTTGGCGACATCGACTAAGATTGTTTCACGAAGTAGTACAAAACGCCGATTGTTTGTGATTTCCGCTTATGCTCTCGCCGATTGCAGCTCTGATGCTGCCGAGGATATTCTAATACGAACTGAATACGCTACTACGCAGTGCTACCAGTTTAGATATCATAATACGTGCAGGGGATATGAATGCACAAGTAGGTCGCCTGGGCTTTCCAGAAACCCAGCTAGGTGATAAATATGGGCTTAACTCCGAACGTACGGACAACCGCCTGCGTCTTTTGCAACAGTGTGCAGAACACTAGCCAATTTTGGTAGCACTGCTTTTAGACACAGTGGGCGCCGAAGTGCCACTTGGCGTCCTCCTGTAGCTGACCAGCGATGGACCCAAATTGACCACATGGCCATAAGTTACAGGTGGCGTGGTTCCATCCTAGATTGCCGCTCGTACTGGAGTACCTGCGTCGACTCTGATCATGCCTTTGTACGTTGTCGTTTCTCCATGAACTTTACCGCAAGGCGCACAAAGCGTCCCCTCCGATTAGCAACGGAGAAATTGTCCCAGCCCTCGGTCAGGCAAGCCTATCAAGAAGCACTGCATACCGAACTCTCGCTGTCTTGTCCTAATGACACTGAACTTCAGTGGAATAGGATCTCGGCCGCCATGCACGACGCAGGATCATCTGCTTGTGGCACTATCAGTCATCACCGCACCAGTCACTGGATATCCGAGAGGTCCGTGAACCTGTTGGAAGCTAGGAGACACCTCCCGGCTGGTTCTGAACACAATGTGACCAGACGGGCTATTAGACGCGAACTAAAGCGGAGTCTGCGTGCTGACAAGAAAACCTGGTGGACCAGTCTGGCTCAAGAAATGGAGGAGGCAGGAGCAGTAGGCAATTACCGCAAACTCTTCCAGCTGATCCGCACCACTGGTCCCAGAAAACCAGGCGTCAGTGAGACAGTAAGAGACAGCGCGGATGCGCTGATACACAATAATGAGCGCCGTATGGCTCGTTGGGCTGAACACTTTCAAGGTCAGTTCAGGTGGCCTCCTGCTCCCTGGACTTTTCCTACTCCGGTGATGCAGGACGAGCCATGGACGGTTAGTTTAGACGCTCCATCAGAGGCCGAGGTCCTAAACGCGATTACAGCCGTTAATCGTTTTCGTGTCGCTGGCTCGGATTCCACCCCATATGCACTATTTAAAGATGGAGGTTAGGTCCTCTGCAAAGCACTGACCTCCTTATTCGAATGTTTCTGGAAAGAAGAGAGCGCCCCGGCTAATTGGAGCGAATCGATTATAGTGGCAATATACAAGAAGGGCAGTCGCACAAACTGTTCTAACCACAGGGGTATTAGACCAACGCCAATTGTGACAAAATTATTGACCTCGATTCTCGTTCGTCGCCTGATTGCGGAACGGGACTCTCGGATTAGGGAAGTACAGACTGGTTTCCGCCCAGGACGTGGCTGTATAGACCATATATTCACTTTGCGGCAGATGCTAGAGCAGAACTAGGTATACCACAGACCGACAATAGCTGTGTTCCTCGATTTCACGAGTGCTTTCGATTCAGTCGATCGATCGATTCTGTTCGACATACTTGCACGCAAAGGTGTTCCTATGAAATATGTGAACGTTCTTCCAGCTCTATACTCAAACACTACAGGCCGCGTCAAGGTTTACGGTGTCCTATCGGATAGCTTTCCGATCACAAGTGACGTTCGTCAGGGTTGTCCGATTTCCCCGTTTTTGTTCAATTTCGTCGTGGATTCTACCATGGAGTGTTCCCTCGGGGAATCTCACGATGTAGGCGTTGAAGTGCTGCCTGGTGAAAGGTTAGTTGATCTCGATTATGCGGACGATATCGTTTTGCTTTTCGAAAATGTGGCGGCCCAATCAACCCTGAATAGCCTGACAAAGTGATCCCATTATTTGGTATGCATTTCGCACCTTCAAATTGCAAAGTGTTGCTGCAGGACCACCAGCCACTTGATGACCCCTTTACACTTGCTAACGAGGAACTCGAGGTGGTTGATCATTTCACTTATCTTGGCAGCTGCGTCAGCATTGATGGGCTCATAGAAACTGACGTCAGCTCACTCATCGCAAAAGCCGGAGCTACCTTCTTGAAGCTGCGTCATCTTTGTCAACAGAAGGGAGTTTCCCTTCGTCTGAAAGGCCGGGTATACAAGGCCACAGTGAGAGTCGTTCTTCTCTATGGTAGTGAGACTTGGCCCCTTCGGTCTGAAGAGCTGAAGCGCCTTCAAGTCTTTGATCACCGTTGTCTGCGAAGCATTGCTGGAGTCGGATGGCACCGGCGTGTCCGCAACGATGATGTGCGTAGGCGAGTACTAAGTGGTGGTATTCATGCTAGCTCCCTAGACCAACAGATAGCACTGAATAAGTTGCCTTGGCTCGGGCACGTGCTACGTATGCCTGGTCACCGCTTACCTAAGGAGTGGCCTTGTTTAGTCTGCCAGCTGCAGGGTGGCGCAAGACTGGAGGTGGACAGAAGTTGACTTGGCAACGGGAAATGAAGACACTGACGACCAAACTGGGTACCGTTGGTCCGTCTCGCCTTCCGGGCTGGAGTCCACGTGACTCGCTTTGTGCTTGCCTTGAGACTTTACAGGACATGGCTCGCAGTAGACATCAGTGGCGCGTCTGCTGCCATCTAGTCGGATTGCCTGTTTAAAGTGTGTTTGGTGCTGAGTTATCTGTGGGGTAATGGCTGATTATGACGCGGGGCAGTGAAAGCCGCAAGGAAGCTGTCTCGCCGATGCCGCCTTATCTTTGCACGATAGCCAGCTGTTTGTGACGGTATGTTATCTACACAAGATGTAGGCGCCTTGACCCTGAATGTTTGCTTAGGGCATTAAGGTTTTCTGGTAAGTCCCTCTTCTCTCTCTCATATTTTTTATTTCATAGGTCCTCATGGTTGTATGGTAGCGAAGCATCAGTTCAAATGGCTGATGTACTGCTGTTGATGATGATGAGGAGGCAGCTGACTTCAAGCATTGCCGAAATGCTTGGCAGATGGGAGTGGCGATTTACTCAGCTATCGTCTTGAGGATGGTGGGATGCAGTCCGTCCTGGCCTCAGAAAGAATTTGAGTCTAGTTCGAGGAGAATTTTCCTGATTAGCTCAGGGTTGTTTTCGACTTGCTCCAGAGAGGAGTAGTGTGCAAGCAAACAGTTGCTAATCAGCTGAGATTCTACTGAGCAGACCGAGAAATACTGCGCAGCCAGCTGGTTTGCTTTTTTATCATCGCCGTAGAGCACCGTGCCTTCCTTAAAGATAACGCGGGGATTCCACTACCCCTTTGGCATTTCTCTTCTGGTGGACACAAAGTTTTTTGGGACAACTTTGAGATTACATGACCAGTCTGAGTTCATGTTGTAGTCGTGGTCGCGTTTTACGGGATACATAGGTTTCTGACAGCTTTGTACTCATAGTAGCTTGATGTCAGTAATGTGAGCTTGAAATGATCCCGCAGTTTCCGTCGTCGTTTCATTAGGGATCTCATTTCCCTATCAATCCAAAGGGCCCCTTTAATGGTGGCGTGCTCCTGCGATATCATCATGGATCGTTGACGTTTCAATGTGTCATCAAGATCCAAGGAATGCGGTATACTTCAGTCCATGTTGCTTGCCTCTGTTCTTAATCTGAGCTGGTCAGCGCGCCAGAAATCGCAATGTAGTGTCCCTTGATTATGAGTTGTGAAGTGTTATGTTCAAAAAACCAGGCCGTACTTTAGTCTGTCTTCTCAAACGGCTGTATGTTCGTTAGCTCAACGTCGTCAGATGGGGCCGGGGTGAGAACCAGGTCTAGGATGTTTGGTGTGTGACCCGGGACTATCCGTGTTGGTTTCGTGACATGCTGTGTTAGGTCACACTCCTGGAGGGTGTCAGTGAGATCAGCTTCAAAGGATTCCGGTGGGAAATCATTGTAGAGGATCCTCCGTCGGCGTGACATTGCCGTCCGGCTCGCTACGAGATGTAAGTCAGGCTCACCCTGCATCCAGCTCCTATTCTTACTAGGTGGTTGGGGTGAAACTATCTAGTTGCTTGCGAAGCATCTGTTTTACCTTTCAGCTCCTTTCGGTCTATTACTCCCCAAAATTCTCCCCGGACACAGAAGCCGTCGGAACCGTCATCCGGACGCTTACTACAATCCCTGATGTTTAAGAAGTTGAGGGAGATTGCTGGATCTGACAAAGAAGACGTGAGTTTGTACTCGATGCCTTGTTTGTGCTTCTCATCAGACTTTGGGTGCAGTATACACTATGTGTTTTTCTGGGCTTGTAGAGAACTATCTGATTTGGAAGCTGGTGCGACAAACCCTTAATGAACTATATATATATATATATATATATATATATATATATATATATATATATATATATATATATATATATATATATATATATATATATATATATATATATGATTTGGCGGCTTCCGTATCCGGATTTGCCTGTCACTGTGACGTCCATGGGGACAGTCACAGGACGCCTGCGCCTACAAAGGGGACCATGGGTGGCTTGCGCTGCACCACCCATAGTTCCACCCACACACCCCATATCCAGTGTAAACCCGAAGGAATAAGACCGGGAGGCATGCGGATGGGAACCACGTTTCATCAACGGAGCCGGCCCACACTCCTTCAACAAGCAGATCGGAAGCATTCCGGCCTAATTGGGAAACCATACACACCAGACGTACACGAGGCGGTGGCTGGACCGTAGCCCGTTCCACACAGATTGCATGGAACCACTCTTTGAGCCTAGCACCATCACGAGGACGGTGCACTCCGTCCCCTCCAGCGACGACCAACTGTCTCCTGGAGCCAGTATGGACGAGGTAGTGGGTAATAGACAGGTAGGCACCTTGTCAACATTCACATCAGGCGCATCCACACAGGGGTGCTCAAGCAACATCTACTTCTGAAATGCAAGATTACTCATCACGCAGGCAAACGTACCACATACGCTGCCTTATTGGCCTGGATTAGTAAATTGAATGGGAACATACTCATGGTGCTTCTATTCCACATACTGTAGTGCCTTCTCCGGCACCTAAGAAACCGCCCTTTTGAGTAGTTCACGAAATTCGCATCGATCAAATTTGCCTTGGATTCGCAACACCTGAAATCAACATGAGTTTGTCATAAACTCACCTTCCTCATGTTCTGGTAATATTATTTTCGGTTTGCTCGAATGTCGTTCTACTGCACTAAGTTAACCGTACAAAAGCGGTATGAAGCTCCTCGTGGAATTCATTCGGTATACATATAGACATAGATTGGTGTCATCTGTGTCCAATGGCAGTTCGAATGCAACATATGTACATGCGTTTATCCAAACTTAAGTGTGAGCTGTCACAAACTGCATAAAGGCACATTAGACATCATCATCAATGGTATGACAAACGTGTATGGGTTTCGTTTGGAGGTCAGGTTAAGAGCCACTTTCGCAGGTATGAGAATAACTACCCAATACGAACTGTTGATGTTTTCTTCTACCTTTAGACGTGACTGCCTTAAATTTTGGGCATCCATATTTGAAGGAATCCGATGTGGCAATAGTAAAGCAACTGCTAAGTAGAATGATGACTAGACTACTGGTACAGTGAAATAGTGTGCACTTAGGTGTTGCCCTCTACATGCACAGTCTGGTTTGAGTAGCTGATGTGGGAGATCACACAGCATGTGAATGCGATACAGTGTCCACTTCTGGCTCTCTGTGTCTCCGACCGGTTCGGTCATATGCTGCCCGAGGCATGTGCACTTACTCAAAGAACGATTGATACGCATCCTTTGGTATTGACAAGTAACATCAACTAAGTCCCGCTGCCCACTGTCAAACATGCGACTTTCCAAACAGTGTTCACATTTATTGTGCAAATGTCCAAGTACTCAACCGGTTATACCTACCGACCTGTACTCTACTGTGGTCATAAGCTATTTGCTAACGGGCTATATAGTACGTTCCAGGTGCAGCCCATTTGGTACTCATAAAACCATTGTCGCTATGCGCCGATTCATTTCCGATGTTATATAATAACACATTGACGTACCATTCCCGTTAAATGCAACCTTTTACTTAATCCATTCAAAAGATTGGCCATGTGCAATGCAACTTCTGGTAGGCGTCTCTGCACGTCTGCCTTCCATCCGGTTAATACGTGTGTTTCATAGGCCTCCGGTAAATTCAGTATGGCTGGGGGATAACTGGAACTATAACTATACTCACTCTCATCACTAGCCTGCGGAGTGGAACATGGAATGGCAACATCGTGATAATCGCTAGTCGGTTAATTGTCGGGATTGTTCACTTGACACAGATTTTCCAGGGAAATTTCTCTTCGAATGCATAATCCAAAGTGGGCACACGAAGGACAATCGTTGAACATTGTGTTACAAATGTCAAAGTTGACATTTTATGCGTACTGTAAACGGCCAAGCGATGATAACCTTTCGATTCAAACGTATCCATCGAACTGGAAACATACACAATAATTTGCCACCCTAGCATTGATCCGTAGTAAGCACACAAATCGCTCGGAAATACCGCACTCACATCAATCACGAATGACCTCATGGATGGACTGAACCATTATTCTGCGATGCACCGGCTCTCTAAGCATCATACAAGTTAACATTGAGCAGCTAGTCAAGCTACAGTTATGGTGAGCAATACCATGGAGCTGACATAGTGATATGAATCGCGGCCGAATAATCATACGAAAATGAAGATGCCATAGCTCACTCTCGGTATGTAACCTTACTAGACGCCGCTTGAGGAGGTAGCAAGAATAGCATGGCATAGATCATGATGAGTACAATATCGTAATGGGCAACACATGAAGTCATCGCGAAATACAACCGAGTTAAATAAGCCTAAAAAAGTTAGGTTACCTGTGGCTCATCCGTTCTACGCAGGTGCAATAAAGATACCACATTGCACCAAATCAGTAGTTAATCATTCTAAAATGAACTGCACCCAAGCCCGACTTACATGCGGTATATAGAATAAGGATGACACCCAAATGAATGACGGAGATGGCGTAAGCAACTTGTCAATTTAGCAGGGAAATGGTGCGATTATGTCCACTGCAGGCGATCCATGTCGTAAGGTAAAACCAGAGCCGGTTCTAATCGTCTGTTGTCCGAGGTGAGCGTGAATCAACAGGGAGGTAGAACCATCAAGCAGTCCGTCATGTGTTACTATTTATTTCCCCTTGGTCATTCGTTCGGACCGCTAGCATATCTTGACCAATCCATCAGTGTTTAGAATACTACCTATGCCCATGCATTTCGATTCGGATATCACAACGTATATATATATATATATATATATATATATATATATATATATATATATATATATATACATATATATATATATATATATATATATATATATATATATATAGGGCGACTTGCTCTGCACCACCCCCAGCTCCATCCACACCCCCATATCTAGTGTAGACCCGAAGTAATAAGACCAGGAGGTATGCAGATGGTAGCCAGGTTTCATCAACGGAGCCGTCCCACACTCTTCAACAAACAGAGCCAAAGCATACATGCCTAATTTGGGAATCATGCGTATCAGACGTACATAAGGCTGTGGCTGGGCCGTAGCACCGTCCACACTGGATGCATGAACTACTCATTGTTACTAGCATGACCACGAGGACTGTGCACCCCGTCCTCTCCAACAACGAATAACTGTATCTTGGAGCCAGTATAGACGAGATAGTGGGTTATAGACGGGTAGGTACCTTGTCAACACATCAAGCGCAACCACACCGGGAATATCAATCAACAGCCAACACCTGAAATGCAAGAATCTCAACACGCAGACACACGTATAGAACAGATGCAACGACGACTATGTGGCACATTACCACATCGACCGCCTTCTTGACCTGTGTTTTTAAATTGAATCGGAATCAGCGATCTTACCATCGCCGCGCTGATGGTGACTACACATTTAGCACACTCGTCTTCTTTTAGATGTTTGCCCGACGTGGCGACGCTGGTGGCTTGCCAAACCCACTTGACTGAGGTACTCCTGACCGCATGTGCTACAACACTTCGCTCGACGTCGATGGGCTATCTGCTATCGACGCCTGTCGCTTTCGCAATCGACGTATCTTTTCCGCATGCAGTAGTGATTTCACTTGCACCTGGGTAACCACGCTCTTGATATGCTGTCGCCATCGGAGCCGATCAACCTGCATCGACTCCTAACACCTGAAATCAACATCAGTTCGTTATAACCTCACTTTCATCATGTCCTGGTAACGTAATTTCGGTTTTCCCACGCGCCGATTCCCTACACGTGGCCATAAAGCAGCTGTTTCTGTATGCGGGTCTAATCTATGCAGCGAATATGACCGAGCCACAGGTGCCTCAGCAGAAGTATGCGGTTCACTGCATACATGTCATTGCGTCGGAGCACCTCCGTGTCTGCGGCTCGATCACTCCAGTCGATGTACATAATACGACGCAGAGGCTGTTAGTAGAAACGCTCCAGATAACGGACATCCTTCCGATAAAGCGTCCAGGTTTTGTTGCCATATAGAAGAACGAACAGCACCATAGGCTTGTATACCAGCAGCTTCGTCTCAACTGCGAACTGATGGTTGTTCCACACACAACATGCCAGCTTGCCAACTGCAGCCGCCTTCGCTACGCAGCTACGCATCTCGCTCGTCATCTGCAGTTCGATTGTTATTACGCTCCCAAGGTAGCAAAGCCTCGGAGTAATTTATAACACTTCGTCCACAATATATGGTTGGCGGCATCCGGTTTCGGATTTGCCTGTCACTGTGGCAAGCCACAGGACGCCTGCGCCTACAGAGGGACCATGGATGGCTTGCGCTGCACCACCCACAGCTCCAACCACACACTCCATATCCAGTGTAAACCCGAAGGAATAAGACCGGGAGGCATGCGGATGGGAACCACGTTTCATCAACGGAGCCGGCCCACACTCCTTCACAGGCAAACACACGCACACTGTATCTGGGGAAACAAGCGCACATAAGGCGGTGGCTGGACCGTAGTCCGCTCCACACTGAGTGCATGGAACCACTCTTCGAGCCTAAAACGGCCACAAGGACCGTGCACCCCGTCCCCTCCAGCAACGACCAACTGTCTCCTGGAGCCAGTATGGATGAGGTAGTGGGTAATAGACAGGTAGGCACCTTGTCAACATGCACACCAAGCACAGCCACACCGGGGATAGCACGCAACAGCCAATCACTTGAAACGACAAAATGAAATAACATAAATCCAATAATGCATACAGATACGGTGGAATAACTCTTCGCTAAATTAGCATATGAAGTAAGTTGGTTAGCAATGAATCCGCGATAAGGAAAAAATGTCCACAAGTTACTCAAAAATGCTACAAACGCAACAAAATTACCGAAGATAAGCGCAATTAGCGTAAGCGACGTGGCCAGCTAATAGAAGACTATTCAGATAGGCAAAATTAACCAAATAAACTGGAATGAAATTTATGCAGCTTAAAGAGACCTAGTTTAAGTGTAAGTTGGTTTAGCCCAACTGCGGTGAAGAAGCATCAAGAATGCAACATCAGCCTCAGCATGGGGCACACAATATATATATATATATATATATATATATATATATATATATATATATATATATATATATATATATATATATATATATACAATCTGTGGTACAGATATTGTGCCATCGGAATCATGCAACAATATAGAAGCAAATGTTGGTAGCTCAGGTTTTTCAGTTGGTTGTCTGATTGTTCGCGGAGCTCGGCAGGTTGACTGCAAACGTTTCGTCACCACTCGTGGTGACATCGTCAGTGTCCGTGTATTTTGCAAAGTGGCGCGTACGAAGCGTCAGTGAGTTTGAGTGATCGATCTCCTAGCCGCTAGTCTGAGTTTGGATTGTTCGACGAGCACATGACCATAGAAATCGATCTCTGATTCTCACGTCGTAGTGTACGCGTTTGCAGTCAACCTGCCGAGCTCAGCGAACAATCAGACAACCAACTTCGTCCACAACCTGGATTTGGGGCAGTCCAACGGGCTCCATTCCGAGTAAAGGCTGAAAAAACAGTTTTTCTTGTGCTGATGGTGACCACGAATTTGGCCGCTGTCAAAGCAATAGCACCAGTCATGTGCTGCAACTCCGCGCTGTGTGCAAACAGCGCACCGTTGTCAGCAAACGTCAACGTACGGGTAGTTGTCTCACAGACTAGGATTCTCAATCCAAAACGACGGATGTTCAACAACCCACCCTCAGTACGATGTTCCACAGGGACACCATAATCACAAGCCGCATCAAAAGTACAAGACATCATTGCATAAAGATAACTATTAAATAGAGCAGGAGCTAAATCACTGGCTTGCTTCACACCAGAGGTAACTGCAAAGTCATCCGATTTCTGTCCACTCAGTTGCACCTTCGCCTGCATACCACATTGTAGATATTCAAATAAACTTACAAACTTACTCGGACAACCAAACCTACCCAACAATCGCCACACTGCTTCATGATTCACCGCATAGAATGTCTTAGCGAAGTCAAAAAATAGCGAGTACAATGGTTGATGCCGTTCTCTGCGTTTCTCCTGTAGCTGACGAGGAACGAACACCATATCTATCGTGCTGTGGACCGAGCGAAATCCACATTGCTCGTCCACCACGTTCGGTTCAACGACCTGAGTGATGAGGCGCTTGAGCAGGTTTCGGGCGATCCCTTTCCCCACACAACTCAGCTAGTTGTTGCCACGATAATTTGTGCATTATTGCTTGCTTCCTTTGCCCTTAAACAGTGGTAGCATAAGGGCATCTTTCAGCTTGGGTGACACGTCTTCCTCAAATCAAACGCGTCGCAGCAAGTGCTGCAGCGCAGTCACTAATGCAGAACCGCCATGTTTCAAGACCACAGGCGGGATCCAGTCGACACTGGCACACTTGCCGTTTCGCAACTGAGTTAGTGCTCTCCGTGTCTCCTATAGTGTTCGTGTGTCCGCCAGACTCACCTTAACTCGTGTTGTTTCAGACCGTTCAAGTTAGGGCTGTCAATCTCTGAACGGTTGTTCAAGAGACAGTCAAAATCTTTTTGCAGATCTGCATTATGTCTGCGGTCTGTGAGCAGGTAGCTCCTGAGCCAGCATTGATTAGTCTCCTCAGCGGCTCTAACATCGGTCCATACACCGTCTTCAAGAAGTCAAAGAATTCCTTGTGTTAGCGGCATTCGGCGTAGCATTCCATCTGCCTCGCCTTCTCCGTCCACCATGCATTCATTATGCGACGGAGCTCTCGAAGCAGTCATTGTCGAATTCTGCTAAGCTTACTCTTCTTCCCCAAGTCACTGGGGTTTGCTACATGGGCAGTAAATGCCAAATTCTTCTCCGACACCAATGCGTCAATCGTTGCACTGTTCTCCTCAAACCAATCAGGCTACTTACAGTTTGCGCGCCCGATCGTCTCTTCGACAGCAGCTGTCACTTGATTGCAAATTTGATGCCACAGCTCTCCCGTTGTGGCTATGCAGTCCACATCACACTAGCGTACAGCCATCGCATTCTCCAGCTCAATACGTTTCTACACTGTGCCAAGGGAAGGAATGTTAAAGTTACGTCTCCGGTTTACGGCAGGCACACAGCGCGCACTTTTCCGCACGTAGGTTTACAAATTGGTGCGGACCAGTTTGTGGTCAGTGCCACACTAAGCTCCACGCAGTACAGGTGTCATGCACACTTCACGCATGTCACGCTGACGTACGATGACATAGTCGAGCAGGTGAGCGTGAACACTCCGTGGGTGCGTCCAATTTGCTATATCACTCGCACTTAGTGCAAACCGAATGTTCATGATCGTCAGGCCGTGATTGACACACAGTGAGAGCAGACTGTTATGGTTCGCATTCGCTGAACCAATGCCATGCGGACTGATAACATCTGTCCACACCGACGCACCACGCCCTATGTCCGCGTCAAACTCACACATTATATATATATATATATATATATATATATATATATATATATATATATATATATATATATATATATATATGAGTCTGGCGGACACACCAACACTATAGGAGACACAAAGGGCACTAACTCAGCTACGAAACGGCAAGTGTGCCAGTGTCGACTGGATCCCGCCTGTAGTCTTGAAACATGGCTGTTCTGCACTGGTGACTGCGCTGCACCACTTGGTGCAACGCATGTGGATTGAGGAGCATGAGCATGCCGAGCTAAAGGATGCCCTTATGCTACTACAGTTCAAGGGCAAAGAAAGCAAGCAATGTTGCACAAATTATCTTGGCGTCAGCTTGCTTAATTGTGTGGGTGTTACGAGCCACCGATAAGGCTGAGCACCTGCTTGATTCCGCCTAGGAAAACACAGAAAGCGAATGCCACAACGCAACGTGTATTGATACACGACCGGGCAAAAGTAGAAGGAAACACACCAGAACCAGTCGTTTACAGTCGAATAAACATTTGGTTAAATAGGACCC
Organism: Dicrocoelium dendriticum; assembly: GCA_944474145.2. NCBI lineage: Eukaryota > Metazoa > Platyhelminthes > Trematoda > Plagiorchiida > Dicrocoeliidae > Dicrocoelium > Dicrocoelium dendriticum. The sequence goes on from OX104063.1 coordinate 134,970,159, forward strand.
GGAGGCACGAGCGGTGTCGGTTTTGTGTGAAACAGGCGACAGGAATAAAATGTACCACAGCACAAAATCAGTGTTCGGATTGTGGACACGAATTTTTCCGACACAGAACATGGTTTTGACTTGTAGAACAACACGCTTTTTGGAAAACACTATGTTCCACTTTTGTGCACAGTTACAAAAACTTTTTGGCAATATGGCACCAGCCAACTTATACTACCTGGACATTTCGCCACTTGTGTTCGTTATGACAGTGGGTAAGGTGATTGCCCGAATCCTGCTCAACCGCCTCGTCGGTCAGGTTGTGGTACGGAACGACGCGGAGGAGCAATGTGGATTCCGTTTCTGTCGCAGCGCTACAGATTTGGTGTTTGCGGCCCGTCAGTTGCAGGAGAGGTGCAGAGAATTACACCAGCCGCTTTACTCGCTTTTTGTTGATTTCACCGCGAGGCATTGCGACTGGTGTTGGATAAGTTTGGTTGTCCCAGTAAATTTGTAAGTTTATTTGAATATCAGCAATGTGATATGCAGGCGAAGGTGCAACTGAGTGGACCGAAATCGGATGACTTTGCAGTTATCTCTGATGTGAAGCAAGGCTGTGTTTTAGCTCCTGCTCTGTTTGATGTTTACCTTCATGCAATGATGTCCTGTGCTTTTGATGCGGCGTGTGCTTACGGTGTTCGTTTTGTGCACCGTATTGATGGTGGGTTGCTGAATATCTGTCGTTTCGGTGAGAGAGCCCTAGTCTGTGAGACAACTATCCGTGTGTTACTGTTTGTTGACGACTGCGCGTTGTTTGTACACGGCGTGGATGCGTTGCAGCACATGACTGGTGCTATTGCTTCGCCATCGGCTAAATTCGGGCTCACCGTCAATATAGACAAAACTGTCTGTCTCTTTCAGCCATCACCGGAGGTGCGACTTACAATATTGCTACAAATCAGCATTCGTGACGAAGTATTATAACCGTTTCCCGCTTCTGCTACCTTAAGAGTGTCGTGTCGACTGACCAGCAGCTACCCACTGAGCTGTATATCCGCGTCTCGAAGGCATCGGCGGCATTCAGGAAGCTTGAGTACCGAGTGTGGAACAACCATCAGCTTAGCATTGGCACAAAGCTGATGGTATACAAATCCGTGGTAAACTGCCGGTTAAAACTGTCTCTCTTTCAGCCTTCACCGGAGGTGCAATCTTCCATATGGTCGCGAATCAGCATTGGTGCTGAAGTATTGGAAACCACCTCCCGCTTCAGCTATCTTGGGAGTGTGATGTCGACTGACTAGCAGCTACACGTTGAGTTGCGTATTCGCGTGTCGAAGGCAGCAGCGGCATTCGGGAAGCTTGAGTACCGAGTGTGGAACAACCACCAGCTTAGCATTGGCACAAAGCTGATGGTGTACAAATCCATGGTGCTGTCCGTTCTTCTATACGGCAGTGAAATGTGGACGATGTACCGGCGGGATGTGCGATACCTCGAGCGGTTCCATCAGTAGTGTTTGCGGCGGATTTTGCGCATCAGTTGGTGCAACAGAGTTGTGGACACGGAAGTGTTGCGCCTTTGTGGAATGTATGCAGTAGACTGCATACTCTTGCTGAGACACCTGAGGTGGCTCAGTCATGTGTGGTGTACGGAATCGAAGCGGATACCGAAGAAGCTATTATATGGTCAGCTGTGTGTGGGGAAGCGACATGCAGGGAAACCGAAGCTTCGTTACCAGGACATGATCGAAGTGAGCCTCTCACGTTCTATTCTTGATTGCAGGTCTTGAGATTCGAAAGCGGTCGATCGGTGTGTCTAGCGCAATCTGATCACGACGGCCATTGTTGAGGTGCAAGAGAAAGCCTTCGTGCATACGCAGAGAAGCGGCAGTCGTCGATGGGTTTTACTCCATCGACATCGAGCGCATTGTGTTGTAGCACATGCGGCCGCGAGTGTCTTAGTCAGGTAGGCCTAGTGAGCCATAAGCGAGGCCATTTTGGGCAAACACCGAAACGACGACGAGTCCTGCTGAGAACGGAGGCAGAGCCGGCGCAGTTTTGGTAGGTACGCTGCATTCGATCTACTAACCACGTGCTTGCGTGCTGAGTCTCTTTATTTCTGGTGGTGGGTTTGCTGTAATTTAATTATGCTTCAACTTAACCTCACATTAATGTCTACCTGAACTACCTTCTAGTAACTTGCACACGTCGCTTAAGCTGATTGCAGTTAACTTTGATAACATTTTTGTGTTTGTGGCATTTTTTGAAGTATATTTTTTGACGTCTTTAGCTTATTGCGGATTTGTTGGCAAGCAATTTATTTCGTATGTTCATTTAGTGAAGAGTTATGTCTCCGTATCTGTATGCATTATGCGATTTATTTTATTTGATATCGTTGTATCAAGTGATTGACTGTTGGTTTATATCCCCGGTGTGGCTGCGCTTGATGTGCATGTTGACAAGGTGCCTATCTGTCTATTACGCACTTTCTCATCCATACTGGCCCCAGGAGACAGCTGTTCGTTGCTGGAGGGGACGGGGTGCACGGTCCTTGTGACCGTGTTATTATCAGAGCATGGTTCCATGCACTCAGTGTGGAGTGGACTACAGTCTCACCACCGCCTTGTGTGCGATTGATTCCCAAATACAGCGTGCTTGTGTTTGCCTGTGAAGGAGTATGGGCCGGCTCCGTTGATGAGGCGTACCTCCCATCCACATGCCTCCTGGCCTTATTCCTTCGGGTGTGCACCGGTTACGGGGTGTGTGCGTGATGCAGTGCAAGCCACCATGGTTCCTCTGTAGGCGCAGGCGTCGTGTGGCCTGTCACTGTGACAGTCGAATCCGAAACCGGATGCTGCCAATCATATGTTTACGTTTAATATTGTGTGTATGAGTGAGTGTATAGTCTTTTCCACAATTTTAGGTCTTTCGTATCCCGAAAGCTCAGACGACTGTCTGCATTCCCCAGACCCTTGAGTCGTAGACGGATTGTCGCTGCCGCATACTCTCGGGATTTTCTGTTACGTTTGCCCAAACATTTACCGTATTACCTGGTATATCATAAAAGCTGCTACTAATAACAGCTTTGCGCGATAATTTGGTATAAATGCCGTTGTTTTCCTTGTTTTTTAAGCTACCTACAGAATCTGTGTTACTGAAACAGTAAGATTGCACTCCGCATCTCACTGCACTGAGGATGCCACGTCTCATGGTGGTGAAATCTTTGCAACTAAACCGCCAAGCTCGGAGAACAAATGCACAATTGAATTGTGGATGTTCCTGGGGTTCCTTATACTTTTCAGCGGCCACTAATTATACTCTGAGAATGGCCCATCTTGTGCTTGTTGCCTACAAACCGTGCAAAATGTTCAGTGCTGCATATCGGTGGGGGTGGCTCCTATTGGTAACGAGCTTGCCTCGCAATCTTTCGGCGCGGGTTCAAGCCTACTTAGGGACAGGGCGACCCTCGCAGTATCCTTAGACCACGTGCGACTGGTGGTGGTAGCGCGGCAACGAAGCGTCGGTACTGTGTACCGGCGTACTGCTGATGCCTTTCTTTTTTCTTCTAGCTATATGCTTGATGGGGGTGAAATTTCTCACATGATTCACCATTCATTCCGTAGACAACTTAGAAGCTTGCTCGTAAACGGTCCCGGATGTAGTGGTTTATACTACGTTTTTTTCCGGGGCTCTAACAGCGGATATGTTTGTGCTACTTCTCATCTTTCGTGGAACCCCACCTAGATTATTGTGTCCAGGCCTGTCTACCATGTCTTGTCCGGAACAAAATGGCATTAGAAAGGGTGTTGCGAATCGGTATTAGGTTGGTCTATGTGTTACGCAGACGAACGTACCCCAGCGCCTACTTAGTTTAGGAATCCATTCGATGCACTATCGAATGATTATAGGAAACCTTACCCTAACCTAACGTATTTTAACTGGAAAGATTGGCCCGGATCTGTCTTGACTATGTTGTCCTTCTAGATTGTCTGGTTTCCGTGAGCATTCCATAAAGCTGCACGAACCGCGGTCCGACCGGATTGGAGCGAAAACTCATCACTGATTCCCCATCAGACATCCATCCCGCATTAGTGAAGTGTTCACATATGCGCAGTACAAGCCATAAAGATGTCCATAGCAGGCGAGAAATAGGTGGACTTGTCACTGCGGTCTTAGGTTTCTGTGAACTCCGTTTCATTACCCCGCACGGAACAGGTCGCAACATCAAAACCTTGAAGTTTAGCGCATAGATGTTTTTAAGCGCAGTATGTTTTTGTCTCACTTTTTGGTCTCAGCAGCTTTTTAAGTGATTCTCCCTCACGACCTATCCCGTGTGTTTGTTCGTAACCGAGCTGTTTAGCTATGTATTCAATTGCTCTAAATTTATACTCCTGTCTATTCCCCTCCATTCTGCCACATCTTCCTTCGGTCTTCGAATTTCTCACTCGTGGTGGCAGAACATTCTAAGTACTGTGTTATTGGAAACCGATAGATTAAACCGACCTTGAAACATGCAAGTGGATTGTTCGACGAGACTGAGACACATTACCTGCACTGTGTGTGTTTACTACTCGTCAACTCTATTTTTACTGTCCTATACTGTTCGTTCACATCTGGGCTCTGTCACCTGTGTGTTTTCATCCACCTGTCCGCAATGTCCACTCATAGCGGATTTGCACTGACTCCATGGCCGCAGGAGGTAGTCAGCTGAGCGTTAACGACGCGAACATGGACCCAGGTTCTTCATCTCAGGATCCCTTAAGCCGAGATTCTGCAAATACCATGACCGCCGATGATTCCGACTCCGCATCGGTCATCTCGTCCATCATCTATCCTCCTAGTACCGAAGGAGTCGACCTTCATACCCGATTTCAGCGTGTGCTTCGCTTGGCCCGAGGCTACAAGGAGAAGTTAAAACAGGTAATATTAGCCGAGTAATTCACTTAATTTTTCTATTTCATGACCAGCTACCTTACAAGTTTTGCCCTGTGTCTACATGAGATTCAGATGATACTTGCGTTCGCTTTCCTCTCGTTACATCAAGTCATACCACCATCTTGGCACGGTTCTTTACTAAAACCAAGCCCGCCTATTAACTTTTACCGTATTCAGATTTATCTCATGAAACATCATCCGCTCCTTTGTGTAACTAGGCCGTTTACCTGCCCATCTAGTAACTAGGGTGTTTCCCCTCTGATTTCGTCGAGGTAAGGCTCTCCGCCTAGATTCCTTTTTTATCAGACCAGCTGGTTGGCACGCTCTAGTGGGGATTATGATAAGGCGGTTTATCTTGTAATCGTCATCAAACATACTCGGGGTAGTCACTATTTTTTGGTTTTTCTTTATACCACTAGACTAAAATCAACTTGAACAGGGCCGTAGTTATTCTTTGATGTGTCTGAACATTCTAATCAAACTCACGTGAGTGTTAATCACAGCCTTAGCACAACATGTGAGCTTGTGCTTTTGTCCGGAATTACTTATGAACTCCATGATCACGTTTCATATCGTCCCATTTTCCGTTACGTCGACGCTCATCAGGCCAGACAAACAGTGACGTCACATACTGTTTCCTAAACCACACTACGGTCTCAGAGCTCGGTCTATACCTGTACTAACATTGTGAGAGGACAAGTAACTGCAACTAATTCTGATGTCCACGAGCGATTGGAGAAAGTATGACGACGACTGAGGTCAAAAAGGCCCTATGGCATCGGTATGGAGTGGCTGAAACAACATTAGATAAGACAGCAATGCATTTTACAGCTTTTGGGGACGAGTTACTGATGTAGTTCGTAGGTACGCAACCGCGAGCGCTTTGGCTTGTCACAAGGACATTTGAATCCACGCAATAATTTAGATTCGAGCCTAGGTTATGGAGACTACAGACCATGCACCTGAAAAACTGCGACGAAGAGTAGAGTTCCAACGGCTAAACAACGTAGACTATTCAGGCGGCAACTACAAGATGCCTGGGAAGTCACAAATCCAACTCATTCTGTTATTGGTTATATGCGGGTAATCGTTTGTCTACGCGGCTTCACCGGTTGATTGACCCCTAATGCACCATAATGAGTTTCCCGGTTTTTGTTTGATTTGACCATGAGTAAAAGCTATCTTTGTTTAATACATGAGAGCCTTTCTGTTACCTGTCTAAGCCCCACGATAATGTCGTAACTGTGAATCCAGTCAATAATTTTTGTCCTACGCGAGCTGTCGTAACCGTCTTTTCCTCGATTCCTCCTTAATGAATAACCTGCTCGCTCATGAAGTATCGACTTTTTTGATACCAGTTCGTGACAGGTCATTTGGTTTTTACCTCCGCACTTGCAAGCCCCTCTTTGATTTAGTTTTTGCTGTCCATTGCTTGTAACTGTCCACATGAACACTATTAGGCGTATTTCTTCGTCAGGCCCTTGTGTACTGAAATTTCTTTGCAAACGATGGACTGGAGTCGCAGGCTTAAGGATACACCTACCTATGTGTGCAAGTCGCGCAGATGACGCACGTGACGTGTTCATACACGTGCCCGATGGGACAGGGCAAATGACTAACTATTAACCTTCAGCCCTCACGTGGTCTTCTAGCATTTTCCTAAATGCTGCATCTGATGATTTCTTCGAATCCAAATGCTCACTTGTATACCACTTGTGTTTTAGGCTGTCAGCGTAACAAAACGCTTGGAAAAAGAACGAGATCAACTGGTTGAAGCTTTGGAAAATAACCAAGCTAAGGTTTCACGTCGCATACAGGAACTGCAGGAGCAGTGCGAATTGGACCGACGAGCGAAACAGGACTTGGAGACGAACTATCGCTTGCTGCTCAGTGAGAAAGATGAATTTATCCAAGTGCTTCAACTTCAGGTATGGAAAGGTCATCCTTTAGGTGTTTACACATAATTTGCCTTCTTGCCGGTTTGTTAACTGGTGGCTGTAATTAGGGCATTAACAGTTATACTTGCTTGTCTTTTATCATATTCTACACTCCTCCCCAAATGCATTCAATATGCACCTTCGTTATGGCACTTCATATTTACGCCCTTCCAAATCAATGTGGTTGTTTTGTGCCTTCGTGCGACTAGCGATGTTTGTTTTATCTCCGTTTTCACTCAGTCGACTTGGAATCTAAAGCACTATACTCAATTCTTTATCTCATCGATATGCTGAACTAGATGTTGCCCTGTCTGCAGTTCTGGAGCCACCCCCCCTGTCTAATCAACCGTCTGGCTGCAGTGAAACACTCACTCTGCCTTTCGCTGTAGCCACTAGTTGCTTAGCTTTCTTTTTTGGATACATTAAATCACAACGCACAGTCTTTCTATGTAATTTAGAGAAATGTCACTACTCTCAATGTCCTGTTGCTTATTACACACAATACAGTAAGAAACTTATCCCAACCACTGAGTTTTCTTAGGTACTTGCTTTGCGCAAAAATCTCAGCCACAATGGTTTACTGCCCCATATCGGGCCAATAGCTTTAGCTTACTCTACTTGAATCTACTGAAGGTAGTCCATCGCTTCGATGCTCTACAAACTCGAGCCCAATAGTAATTAACATCAGGCGTCTGAAGATATGGTGCTTTATCAACTAATTTACCGCACTTTCCCGCTGGTTGCTGTTTGAGTCCTTTCAACAATTCTCATCTTTCGTTCTGTAATCAAGAACATGGGTGTGGTTGTCGTCATGCGTGACATGAATGCTCAAACAGCTCGCTGCTCAGCCTACGAACAACGCCTACGCGATTGTTCCGAAATTATTGATTACCATCCTCTAGTGTAGGTCAAGTCCTTCTGTCAAAGAGGCATCTCTCCAACAGTCCTTCGTCACACGTTATTTGGAACACACCGGATAAGCAACAATATGGATCCAGCTCAAACATCTTGTCATTGGCAATTATGGAGAATACCTGTAGCTCGCAGTGTGGATTCGAAGATTGTCCTGTTCTCCGAGCCGGGCATTTCTGTTGCGGACGTTTCGTTACCAAACTAGGCAACATCTTCAGTGCGGCTATTCAGTCCTGATTCGCGGAGTCTTGCAAACCACTGCCAAATCCGAATGACTATTGACTGTTACCTGCTTCGATTGTCATCCTTCGATTGGTTCACGTGAGTCGGCCGAGTGATCATGTCTTCTCCTTGTCGATTTGGTGCCTATTGCTGGCTTAACCTGCAGAGCTTCGTAGACATCCTCCAGCTCCAGGTGTTTGTTGATTGAGTTCCGGCCAGAATGACAGGCCTCGAGGAACTCACGCGCTCCGCAATTTCTTGCTCATACAAGTATTTCAACCTTCTCCAGTTCGGACTGCTGATCCTCGGCATCCATGTGTACTGACATTAAGGATTTCTCATCGTGGCGGAGGATGGCCAGACTATGTTGGTGCAGTCTTGTGCTAAGTTTTCTTCCAGTTTGGCCCACATGGTACTTGTCGCGGTTCTTGCAAGAAATTTTGTAAACTACACCTGATGTTTCTTCCTTACTCAGTTTGTCCTTTATCTTGAAAAGTTTACTTCGAATAGTTTCCGATGCTTCGTGTGCAACATCTATCCCGTGAGGCATTAGAAGCCTCACTGCCACTTCAGAAATCTCATGGATGTAAGGTCGGCTAATCGTTATTCTTTCTGTTGCACATGTGGACGCGGGTTGTGACTGGCTCTTCGACATCATATAGCGTAAAATAAAGCTTGTCCTACCGCGGGGAGCAGTTAACAAGAGAGCTTGAAATAGCGATTGCCATTAGTACCCATATGACCAAACTCCCAACAAAGCAGAAACTAAAATCGAAGTAGCACAGAATCTTGCAACATAAACCAGCAGATACAGAAAGAGCAGTCATTGTGCGAGGTTTGTAAGTCAAATGCAATGATTCCAATCCCATTGATTTCCTTGCCGCATTTGAATCACCGCTGACAACGTCAAACATCGCGGCTGAAGCCCAACATGCAAGTAGCTACAGCATCATCCCCGCTCTGAGTCACAAAGTGGAAACCAATCTATTCAGTGTAAGCGAACGAAAGTCACAGACAAACCTCATAAAAGACAAAACTATTGTTATATTCCCGGCCAACAAGGGACGTACTACTGTCATAATGGACAATACTGACTACGTGGAGAAAGCACAAGAACTGCTCGGAGATGTGAAAACCTACCAGCTGATAAGTGAAGACCCTACAAAAAGCCTGGAAAGCAAGATCAACAAAACTCTTCAGAGACTAAAACAAATGGGACAGATCACAAAGTTAGAACACAGTAAGATTGATACCCGAGGACTCAGTTTTACCACGGTTCTACGGCCTACCCAAAGTACACAAAAATGGGGTACCGCTTTGCCCTATCGTGTCATTACTCGGGGCACCGAATTGCTTGCTGTCTAAGGAACTTTGGAAACGGTTGAAACACCTAATCCTAGGCTCAGAGCACTCAATCTAATCGGCAGAACAATTCCTTGCAAAACTTAAGGAATAACAATAGAAAGAAACGAGATAATGGTCTCCTTTGACGTTACAGCTTAGTACACATCAATTGGCACGACTCTGGCGAGACTAACAATGAGCACTCTGCTTGAACAACACGGAGCGGTAAATACCAGCAACAGAATTGAAGTCACCCAAATGATGGAGTTGCTTGACTTCTGTCTCACCACACATTTCACTTTCAATGGCCAAATGTACAAACAGATAAAGGGTACGCCAATGGGATCGCCAATGTCTGGACTGGTAGCCGAGGCAGTGATGCAAGCCTTGGAACAAAAGGCACTGCCAAACTTTGTTACGTTACGTAGATGATACTTTTGTCATCCACAAATGCTCCAGACTACAAGAAACACATCAGCTAGTTAATAACATTTTTCCGGCATCCATTTCACCAAAGAAGAGAACAAAGACCAGTTGCCATTATTGGAGGTGCTCTTGAGAAGACATGCCTCTGGGTCATTGGAAACAACAGTTTATCAGAAAGCGACGCACACCGATCAGATCTCAAACTATCGCAGTAGCCATCCGACCGTATACAAGTGAAGTTGCGTGAAGACGCTTTTCAAATGCGCCCAGAAACACTGTAACACGCCGCAACTGAGGAAGGCGTAGGAGGACCACCTATTCAGCATGTATTAACGAAATTCGTGCCGTATAAGCATTATTCTACGCTGCGTGATGTTGAAAAGCCAGTCACAACCCGCGTCCACATGTGCAACAGAAAGAATAACGATTAGCCGACCTTACATCCATGAGATTTCTGAAATGACAGCAAGGAATCTAATGCCTCACGGGATAGATGTTGCACACGAAGCATCGGAAACTATTCGAAGTAAACTTTTCAAGATAAAGGACAAACTGAGTAAGGAAGAAACATCAGGTGTAGTTTACAAAATTTCTTGCAAGAACCGCGACAAGTACCATGTGGGCCAAACTGGAAGAAAACTTAGCACAAGACTGCACCAACATAGTCTGGCCATCCTCCGCCACGATGAAAAATCCTTAATGTCAGTACACATGGATGCCGAGGATCATCAGTCCGAACTGGAGAAGGCTGAAATACTTGTATGAGCAAGAAATCGCGGAGCGCGTGAGTTCCTCGAGGCCTGTCATTCTGGCCGGAACTCAATCAACAAACACCTGGAGCTGGAGGATGTCTACGAAGCTCTGCAGGTTAAGCCAGCAATAGGCACCAAATCGACAAGGAGAAGACATGACCACTCGGCCGACTCACGTGAACCAATCGAAGGATGACAATCGAAGCAGGTAACAGTCAATAGTCATTCGGATTTGGCAGTGGTTTGCAAGACTCCGCGAATCAGGACTGAATAGCCGCACTGAAGATGTTGCCTAGTTTGGTAACGAAACGTCTGCAACAAAAATGTCCGGCTGGGAGAAGGGAACAATCTTGTCTTTTTTCTGCAACCCCTGTAGGTCGGTGTGAGCTTGTCTGTCATTTAAATGCACACGCGCGCTCTCTTCTAATCTTTGGTGTGAATTCTAATGTTCCTTTATATGACCTGCGTGCCGTGCACCACAGGAGCACGAGTATTGATAAACAAGCATTGACCGATTAAACGCAGGCAGTCTATCCTTCGAATGCTTTGCGAGTAAATGCTTGCTATAGTATAGTAGGCGAAGGCGAGCCGCGAAAGTGTTCTTCTCAACAGCGTCTTTAAAATGTTTGGGCATCAGCCGCAATGTCGTCTTTGAATGTTACGTGCACAAAAGGTTCCTTTTTCGGTACTCTCGTCCTCTGTGATTTTGTGTTACGTTCTTTAAGATGTTTAGGATGAGTGTTTCTGGATGACCACTTGATCTTAGGGTTTTGTTGATCTTCTTCAGTTTCTCGGTAACGGTATCCGGTGTGTAAATACTGCGCACCCGATGGGGAAGAGTGCGGACGATAGAATTTCCGTCAAATTTGCATAAAAAGTTCAAAATTTTGCAAAATCCTGTGCGAGTCTCTTGCCGCTCTGAACCGATCTTCTGACCCCAAGTTTGTGTTTATTGACTGGATGTGAAGATTTGATGCATCAGTCAAATCAAGTGAACGCGCTGCCCGTTGATTGGATGAAACGTGTGAATGAACCTTAGAGTCTTTGGACATCAGCGGTGCAACGAGCTTGTATTCCCCCGTCACGTTCGAAACTCTGGATTACTATTGATCTGGGAGCAATGAACTTCCGCACCATAAGCGCACACTTGAATCGATGCCTATGATTCCAGCGTCGTCGGCATGCGTTCTCGTGTTCGACAGAGCATCTCATCAGACATCCGTGACTGGGTTGTGGATGCCTTCTTTAACGGTGATGACTGACAGACCGTGGCAACTGTACAATGTCATGTATGAAGTAGTCTACTCCTGGATTCGTCGTCCTTTTGATTAGGAGCCGAGTACTACTCAGACGCGGGGTCGTAAGTGCATTTTCACATGAAGACGTAGATAACATCCTGGAGTGGATCGCAAAGGACTCAACTCTCATACTACAGGAAATGCAAGTACGGGTGAGGCCAAAAATGGACATGAACGTTTCTGAGTCGACTATCGCACGGCAGCTGGATGGGTGTTTTATAACTATGAAAAACATCTATCAAATTTTCAACTGAATGAATAATGAGCGAACCAGAGAGATACGAAGAAAGTTGCCAAGCAGTTTCTCAAACTTGGGGGTGATGGGAAATTCTTCATATGGATTGGCGAAACAAACTTCAACGTTTACTGCAAACCTACTCGTGGTCGGGCACCCAAAGGAGTGGGGACCTGTTGCAAAGTAGCCAACAGTAGAGGCCTTTTATTTGCATTTGATCGGTGCACTCACAATAAAAGGAAGTGTCCTGCCCCCTATCTCTCGAATGGCTACGAAGTAATTTAGATGATCTGAAGCGGGAGTTTGAGCTCCGGCAGGCTGTCGCAGTATGTGATAATGCGCATGTCACACATTTGGAATGATTATCGTCAGTAGAAGGATACGGAGGGTACCATACTGAGATTGAGCACTTACTCCCCGTTCCTCAATTCTGTCGAATGTTTGTTAGGTGGTGAGGGCCCGAGTAAAGAGTGAAATGAGGCTGCACGACGATGAACTTTTGGCCAAGGATCCCCAGGAACTCATGACGCAGATGGAATGGAGGTTACAGTTTCTTGAACGTCTTGCCAGAGCAGCTACCAGTGATATTAGCGTTGTGGGATATCGTAATGCGATTCGACATATCCGTGTACATTTTCATAATTAAGCAAATGCGCGAAGAATATTCTTTTCGATAATTCTCATCAGGCGGGTACAATTATGAAGCAAAACTTTTGGAGAGAATAAAGCCCGTAGAGGCCTGTGCAGAGAGCAATCAACTCATTAACTGGGCAATATGAAAACTAAATCAATGATTTGATCAATAAAATCAAATCCTTGATTTAGTTTTCATATTGCCCAGTTAATGAGTTGATTGCTCTCTGCACAGGCCTCTACGGGCTTTATTCTCTCCAAAAGTTTTGCTTCGTAATTGTACCCGCCTGATGAGAATTATCGAAAAGAATATTCTTCGCGCATTTGCTTACTTCTGACTCAAATGGGGATTATTTATGGATTTTCATAATTGTTTAGCAAAAATGACGTGTTGATCATGTTTCTGGCTCACTCTTTATGTTTCTGGTTGTATAGCACATGTCACAGAGCGAGTAGGGACACGTGGTAATTCAAAGTTTATGCAAAATATGTATGCACGTACGTAAACTAACGTCTTCGTACGGGGGTTGAAGCGATATCAGATGTCTAGCGTAAGGCTGTGACATGGGACCAGCCTGCAGTGAGACATGTCCGAGTGATGTTTTCAGCGTATGGTCTTCTTCGTGCTTGTGTCCGACGCGCCTTACTCGTCCATGCTCAACGTTAGATAATGTAACTAGGGTATCCTTAGTCGGGAAAGTGAATTGTAAGACAAAATGAGTTTGTTGAATTGTTTAACCATCAGATATATCATAGTACGGGATATCAGCGTGGATGGGGAATAGAAGACAACTGAACACGTCGTGTTAGGCTTTTTCACGAGTGAGAGGAACTGTTAGGTGCACAGATGCGCGTTCGCAAACGAGTCCTTTGCCAAACAAAGTGTCCTCATTGAAACCGACCTAATGAATCATGTGTCTAATCAAAACCGTCTCTGGGCGATGTTTGACCGATGTGTAAGAGTGTACTTGCGCCTTACTCCGTTAAACGATTTTAAATTGTTTTGTCAAGTTCAAAGCCAACATCAACCGATTCGGAAGCTGTTCTTTAGAATATAAGTCAACCTTTCATACTGTCAATCCAATTTAATTTACGTGATCGAGAGGCCCGAAAAACTGTACAGCACGGCTTGGATACCATTTTCGTCGTTTGGATGATCCATCATTTGACCCAATTGCATACGTACACAAATGGGGTGTAGTTGGCGCAGTTACATGGATGTTATCGCGTTTGACATTGAGTGCTGTGGCTTCCCGCTTGCCTGATAGAATGTAACTCATCAGCGGGAGTGGTCAAGATGACTGGGTATTACACTGAGCCGATAGCGTGGACAACAGAACCGAATGTCAAAAGAATCTATCAGTACTTAAATACTGGTGCCATTTGTGACCAATGTCATTTCCCGTCGTACAAATGTGAAGTGTCACCAAACAGCTGGATAATGTAAGGCACATATATCTCTCGACGCAGAGCAGCACCCGACTTTGGTGAGCAATATTCCGTTACTACAACTTTTATGGCGCCTGTCTAACCCGTTCTACGTTGTAAAACGTGGTAATGATAGGACATCAGGTCTAGACAAGCGAACTTTTAAAGTCCTTATTACCATCTGTCTGGACTCAGGAAATTTAACTTGCGAACGAGTAGTCCTCACAACTGGGATTTTCAAACCGCAACCTTGCGATTATCGAAGCTCTATAAACTACCCACTCCGAAGAGGACTTCGGCGCACAAGGGTATGTAAAAAACATCGCCGTCCATATTCCTCATGTGACGCATTCCCTAGCTCATCCCTCGCCCCCAGGGTCCACTGGGACTCGATTGTTTCCCTTTACACATGCACTGATCTTTATCTAAATTTCACACAAGACACAGCATCTTGTTGCCTTATGATCCACTAGCGCCGTGTTCATTTGTCTCTCCACTCTGGTGCTGGCTGACACTTGCAGCGGTCTAGGCTCCAATTTCGCCCTAAAGATATCTGCCAGAAAAGGCCCCAACAGTGACCGCATGGCAACTCCATCAATTTGACTATATCTCTCCCCATGGAAGATAAATTACACATTTAGCGGACACGTAAGTAACAATTCCTTCAGAAGATCTTCTGGTAGTAGAGTTAGAAAAGCAGTGAACAGGTTTGATTAGACGCATAATGCAAACAAATATTATCACAAGATGCGATTTCGGAAAGCCGAGACCTTCAGTTGGACACCTGCTGCGATTGTACGGTCTCCTAAAAGTTAACAAAGTAGGCGTCCCATTACTTCCGATCTAGGGCATAGTTAATTTTCCCCGGTAATCGATAGCCTAATGGATGATCAATAAGTTGAGACCGCTGCGGAAAGCACTTTGCATTTACTGCTTGAAGAATAGTTTTGAGTTCATTGCGAAGATAAAGGACGTGAACCTTACCAACAACTGGATGTCATCATTCGACGCCCAGTCATTGTTTACAAATATTCCGTTGTTAGAAGCATTTAAATCCGTGAATTAGTACAGCAACAGAACATATCATTAAATCCCCCGGAAAATTCGAACTAATTGTTACGTGCACCCTAAATGTGCAGTTGACCTTTTATAGGGAGATTTCGTCAAATTGCTGGACTTGCCATAGACTCACTGTTGGGACCTTTTCTGGCCGATGTCTTTATGGCGAAATTGGAGCGGAGCTCACTACTATCTTATATCATCGAAGTGAAAATGTATATACACTATGTGCAGTTCATTACAGCTGAATACTTATGTTCCGAGCACCGAAGTGTTGTGGATGCGGTTGCCACTACTCACACCGTAAGAATAACAATAAATAACAACGGCAGGATAGTGCGTTTTGGTGCGAATAGAATCTAACGAAAATAGAAGCAAGCAGAAAATGCGTTAGACCAATTAGAATGGAACGACAATTAGCAGCCAAATGAAAGAAACCGAGTGGAGGAGGCCCACTGACTTCATGACTACCCCATGTCAGATACGGTCTCTAACCATTGGTGTGCGCCGACTTGCGCTAATTTCTCCCACGATAATAATTTTCGTAACCTCGCATCTTACCGGCGGGACACCGTGCTCTCAGCCTAATAAGATTGCGGTCAGACAACGTTGAAAAGCGAAATGTATCAGCCTAATACCGATTGGTAACGCTCCCATTCATTCCATTCGAAAATCTGTAGATTATGTTTCTTCTTTCAGGATGCTTGGTCCGTTAGTCTATGCACTTCTGACACACCAGTTATTTCAGCTGAAATAGTACACTTTTTAGTCTACAGCCGTTTCGATGTGTCTTCTTCCCAGGGTGCTCATGTTCCATTAGGGTGTCTGTAAGCGATAAGTGTCCATGTGGTGGTGAAGTTCACTCTACCGTGAAATATTCAAGTGCCGTTCCAGCTTGGCATTCGCTCTAGTGCATATTACGCCCTTTTCATCAATAGCAGCCCATGCTTCACTACTATACATCCTTACTGGCCCTATTAAGAAGGGGAAAGGGAGCTGGTTTAAAAGTTTATTCTAATCAACTATTCAGTAGCAAGAAACTTGCCAACATCACACAGTCGCAAGTAGCTGGCTGTCAGGCTTAGAGAGCGTCTTCAGAGAGATGACTTCACTACAGGTTTTACGACCGCGTCATTTTCAACCTTTTTCCCATCATCATCATCATCATCATCATACACGTTAGCTAGAGGTGGGAAACACCTCAGCTACTGTGCCGCAATACACAGAAAAAGGAGAAAAAATGCAACTGGTGCAAGCCGGCTGAGCTACCGGTAACGGATGGACATCGTTCCGATAAGCTACCAGCCGGCTACTATGCATCAAAAATAAAATACTATGCGAAATTGAATAAAGCTAAATAATGAGATCGTGGTTGGAGGGGGAGGCTAAGAGGGATGGGGTGGGACAAAGAAACTCACAGCACGAACGCCACTGAGGTCGGATCCTAGCCATATCAGCAAGTGTGTCCAACCAAACGTGTTCATCGTCTTTCGGACCCCAACCAGGGAGCCGAGACGCTCCAACCGAGGCCAACTCCGAAGTGAGGGCCTTCATTCCTCTGGACCAAGTCATCGCTTGGCCACCTCTCCTCTTCTTCCATCCACACCCCCGGCGCGCAAACAACACACGTCGCGGAAGTCGGTAGGCTGGCATGCGTAACACGTGGCCGAGCCATCGGAGCCTGATGCGTGAAATGACGGTGCTGAGCGGTTCATTTCCTTTTCCTGTGCCGTAAACAAGGCGTCGAACACGCTCGTTGCTCACGCGGTGTTCCCACCAAATGTGCGCTAAATTACGAAGGCACCGGTGGTCAAACGTAACTAGCCTCTTCAGGTCCGCTGCTTTAAGCGGCCAGGTTTCACAACCGTACAGTAGGGTCGAACGTAATGCTGCATTGTACACTCTACCATTCAGGGCAAGAGTGATGTCGCGCGGGCGCCATAAGTTTCGAAGGTTAGCAAAAGCGCCTCGAGCTTTTGCTATACGATTCGTGATCTCATCCTCAATCCCACGAGCGCTGATACAACTTCCCAGGTAGTTGAATTTTTGAACGACTTCTAGCTGATCCCCACCAAGGGTCAGCGTAGGAGGCGGTCCAGTCCAAGCTTGGAGGAACGCTTTGCACTTCGAGGGTGCGAAGCAAAGCCCGAAGTGACGGACAGCTAGTGCTAATCTGTCCAGTGCCGCCTGACACGTTTATGGGCTGTCACAGACTAGGGCAATATCGTCAGCATACTCTAAGTCAAGAAGTCGTTCTCCTGGGAGCAGATCCACATCTTCTAAGTCGTGTCCTGTGAATGCGATGTCCATGACTTCGTCAACAGCGAAGTTGTAAAGGAAAGATGACAGCGACATCTTTGTCTCACGCCGCTGGAGATATTAAAGGGCGACGCCAGCTTGCCGTAAGCCCTCACTCTGCCCGAGCTGCGCGCATATAATGCTCGGATAATATTCACATATTTCTCAGGTACACCTTTCCTGAGTAGACAGTCCCAAAGTGCATGTCTATCCACCGAATCGAATGCACCTTTGATATCGAGGAACACGACAACGGTGGGCCGCCAATATGTGTGACGGTGCTCCAACAACTGACGCAAGGTGAAGATGTGATCAATGCAGCCACGACCTCGACGAAATCCAGCTTGCTCTTCACGAATCTGGCTTTCACGAGTGCCAGTCAATCTGTGAAGGATGACAGAGGCAAGCAATTTAGAGGCAATCGAAATCAGACTGATTCCTCTATGGCTGTCGCATTCCGATCGTGAGTCTCCCTTGAAAATTGGGACTATGACGGAGCGGCTCCAATCGGTTGGGACAGTTTCCTGCTCCCACAGTTTCACTAGTAACTCGTGTAAATCATCCACAAGAGCAGGTCCCCCGAATTTGAAGAGGGCTGGAGGAAGATTATCTGGTCCCGCGGCTTTATTTAACTTCAACAGTGCGATCTCACGTTCGACTTCTGAGCGAGAGGGTGGATCCAAAGGGACAGCCCAGGGAGCGGGGCGATCAGTGGCCGGCGAGAAATCTAACAATTCCGATCGATTAAATTGCCTTTCAAAGTGCTCAGCCCAACGCTCTAAGCGTTTTGATAAGTTGTGGATAGGCTGTCCACTCTCGTCACGTATAGTTTCATTAACACCAGGTCTCCTGCTGCCCGTTTCCCGTATCAGACGGAATAACGGATGGTTACCAAGGGCAGCGGCCATTTCCATCTCTGATGCACGATGAGACCACCAGGATTCGCGGTCTCTCGTCAGGCTAGCACGGAGTTTTGCCCGGAGCTTTTTGCGAGTTTCATTGTGTTCGCTTCCAGCCGGAATATGCCGGCGAGCATCTATAAGTTCCAGAGACTGTGAAGAGACCCAATGTCCATGTTGGTGATTAGACATACCACATGAGGATTTGCCTGCTGCTAGTAAGGTCTGGTGAATATGAGACCAGTGACCTTCAGTTGCATCCAGTGAGCGCTTATTCAATTTGCATGACAGCGTACTTCTATACGCTTTCAGAACAGCTGGCTTCGCCAGTTGGCTGGTGTCAATGCGCTCACACTGTCGTCGTGGGCGTCCGCCAAAACGCATCCGCATGTCAGCACATACAAGTGCATGGCCGGTGTCCACACCTGTACTTCAAATCGAGCGACAGTTCTGGACGCAGCCTCTCCAGCGGTAACTGATCGCAATGTGATCGATTTGCGTCCAAGTCTGGTTCGAGGCTGGTGGGCGCCAAGTCACCCTCCGGCGGGTGCTGGGTCGGAAATTAGTGCTCGCAAGAAATAAGCGAGCATCCTCACACAAATGAAGTAACCGCTCACCGTTATCATTACGGGAGCCTATACCATGTTGGCCGCCCAGATGCAGCTCATCTGTGGATAATTTTCCAACTTCAGCGTTCAGATCCCCAGCCAGCACAACAGTGTCCGAGCTTCTTCTGTGGCGAAGGAGTTCGTTCAGTTGGCGATAGAAGTCGTCTTTTACCGAGTCATCGCTACAGTTTGTCGGTGCATAGGCAGCGATAACGAATAGACACCTGTTAGTCCCACGCGACTTCGAAGTTTTGAACGAGCCAGCCAATCGGACCGCACACATCCGGCTACTGATTGGAATCCAATCAACCAGAGCAGTTTCAGCCCGGGGACTCAGGGCAATACCAACACCGGCTTGGCCGGTGCTCGAAGCTGCATCGTCACCGGATAGGCGCAATGAGAAAGTGCTGCTAGTGTCACCTGAAGGGGATCGCAGAGTGAGTACAGAGCTCGAGTCTTGCAGGAGGGTCTCCGATAAGCAGCAGATATCGATCGAGAGGGTCTCCAATGTTCGGGCAAGTGCTGCCTGTTGACCGAGCTGAAGCAATGTGCGAACATTGAGGCATGCCAGTCTGAAGGAGGATCGAGGGCTCCAAATGGAAGCCGATGAACTGGAATGGGCCGCTTGCTTGGACATGGGCCTGTTGACAGTGCAGGAATGACGCTCTGCGTTCACCTGTGAGTTGAAACTAAAAGCCAAGCGACTATTGAAGCAAGGTGGGGGAGGGCCGAGAATTGGGGGGTTGAAAACAGGGAGGATAAAAATGAAGCTGGAACGGGACGATAAGGGTGAAAAAGCGCAAGAGGGGGAATATGAAAACGGGAGGGCTTGAGCAGTAGCATCCAAACCCCTATCTACCCTGCCCGATGCAGCAGATAGGGCACCGTTGATTATCCTCTGCGGTGACCAGAGCATCAGAAATTTGTTTGAAGTGAAATTCATTGTATTGCGTGGGCAGAATACTGTCAGGTTGCCCAGGCCTAGACAGGAGAACGATTAGGGTTCTCAACCAAAGCCTTTGGTTCAAAAACCTGACCGCAAGGCAGCGGGTTTGGCATTGGGCTACAAAGAGTCCGTTTTAAGGAATAAGGAGCCACCCTCATTCCAACCCCCAATCTGGAGGACCAGGAGGCTGAGTTTGTCTGGCCTCTAACCATTGACCAATCTGGTATGAGTGACTGAAGGTGCAGAAATGCACCACCCAGTATAGCTCAATGGATCACTGAGGCACACAAACCATCGCACCACGGTAAGGTCCAGCCTCATTGCGATGAACCTTTTTCCCACGAGCAAGTCATCATACTAACCTGAAAGTGGCGCTTAAGACCTTTGAATCACAGAGATTAAATATTACTATCTTAGAGAATAACTATCCTTACGTTGTTTCTCTGCGCGCTCAATGTAAATCATATTCTGAACCCATCGATGGCACATATTCGTGAAGTCAGTCTACTTTCCGCATTACGTGGACTGATCAACTATCTCCATTTCCTGGTACTCATCAGCGGGTTGTCAGCTGTGTATGACATTCGACACACTCAGCTTCATCAGCCTGTAATCTATGTCAACCAACTGCGTCGTTGCCATGAGCTTCTGAGTATCCGGAACCCACCCAATTCGTTGTTGTTGTTCCGACTCCCATCATCGAAGATAATCAAAGTGAGCTGGTGACAAAGGCTATGTATAAAGCTACCTCCTCCCATCTTTTTCAGATTACGGTGTCTGCTTGCTGCTACCCGTTGTTCTAGCGAGTCTATTCAACGCTATATCTTGCGCTTTAGAAGGGCGTTCAGGCCCACGGGGGTTAGCGGTATCACTGCTCATGAAAAGTACCTTGGAACGTTATGAGTGAGCAATCGAGGTACCGGTCTTGTTGGGACTGCCTCCAAACTGCTCTCATGCCTCATACTGATTTGGCTTTCTGGCTCTGCGGAGAGTCGTTTTAGAGTAAGATCCTCTGACTGCCATTCTGACTATGGATGCATTGGCCATCTTTTACTTATTGTCAAGCGCTTCATGAAGCCGCACTGATGATGTTGTCTAGCCTGGCAACGAAATGTCTTCAGACCAACCGGCCAACTCGGAAGACAACGCAAAATCCACACATAACGTTGCTCTCCGTCAAACTGCAACACAGAATGGACAACTTCGTTGTGAGTTGGTGGTCAACAATGTCTTTGAAAGCGGCTCCCACAATGTATGAACAGTCCATTCTGAAGTCATTTTTCACCTAAGCCACACAAGTGATCTCAACGCAGGCTACATCTCTAACCATCCACTATAAGTGAGATTGACCGATTGGAAGCTGGCCACTTCTGGCATATATTGATTTCACTAGCCAATGCTTCAACTCTCGTCAAATGCTTGTCGTATGGCCCATCGATTGGAAAATCGAACCATCTCACAACCTTGTCGACGGGAATGTTTTATCTAGCTACTATCCGAGATTCGGATTTCCTGAAAATATCATCGAGTCACTCAATACATTTTGTCTGCTTCTACCCTGCGAACAATCTGGAGTTTACAGTTTTATCTTGCCAGTCCTCTCTGTTGTTCTCAATGCCGGTATTTCGGTTAACCCATCTTCATAAATATGTCCTCTGAAAACGAGGTTGCCTACGGAGTCACCTTACCCAAAGGTTGTTAGTGGGCGGTATTGGAACCTAGGTTACTGGGGCCTAATTTCCATGCGACGTAAGAGCCGTTGGGCCGTTAAAGAAGAAAGGGTTAATTGCATAATGATATTCATACTATCCACATATTCGTCTCCAGTGTGCCATGAAGAATACATTTTGTGCCTGTACACCCAACCTGGGACATCCGAACTGTGAAACGAATCTTTGGTACATCGATCAAATTGGTCGAAGCACACAGACAGTTCCTTTGCGTACTTAGTTTCAACATGTCCGTAGCGACCTGAAACAATGAGTGGCAGAGTCTTCAAATTGACCGGGAACGTTGGTTGGGAAAGCTAGTGCTATTGGAAACATTTGAGTGCCGTTCCAGCTCATCCGGAATATGGGTCCAAGAGAGCCCTCAGTTAATGAGACAACAGCTGAGAAAATTCGACAGCTGATGCATTTTTGGCAGCGTGGATCAACCCGTTTGACGGAACATTTCGGACAGCGGTTGCGTAGGCCAGCTGCGACACTGCTGTTTGCTGAATCACCTAATCAGAAATCTAACTTGATGTCAAGCCTTCCGTTTCCGAAGCGCTTTGACATGACCTTGCTGTATGAAGCAAAACAAACCTGCATCTAACGATCTTCATGACTGTACTATTCAACACGGTCTGGTGCAACTGAAGGGGTTTCTCCAGACTGTCGACAACCAACTGTCGTGCTTGTTTACAAAGTAGTCAACGGATTTTGTGCGAAAACCATCGAGGATTTAAACTTTCCGTTGCCTCCACACTTCTCATGGAGATCATTCTTTGACGACTTACTAATCCCCGTGAGAACCGAGTCGCTGGAACTAGGCTGACTTTCACCCTAGTCGTGGCTGAATCGACCATATAGTTACTCTTCTTAAAGTGACACTTACAGACCACGGACTATAATGGTATTCCTAGATCTGATTGCCACCTTCGACTCTGCTTATCGAGCTTGCTTGTAGTACTGCTTAACCGTGACGGGAGTGCCTGGACAACTCCTTTTTATTCCATGGTGGAACTACGAATCCCGAGGCCGTGTTAGGGTCTACAGGAAGCTGTCTACTGTGTTCCTCACGACAAGTGGGGTTCGCCGCGGTTGCCCTATAACTCCTTTCCTGTTCAACTTTGTATCATAATTATCATGAATAACTCGGTTCTCTGACTTTCGGAATGGAAGTTCTGTCAGGTAACCGACTGACAAACGTGGAGTCTGCGGAGGATGTAGCTCTTCTTGGGTCTGATGCATTGACTGCAAACACTACTGAATAGACTAACACGTTGCGCTGCACGCAATGGCATATGCTTTGCACCTTCAAAGTACAAAGTACTGCTGCAGCACTGTGCCGACACATCTCCGATTCTGCCTATCACCGAACATCCACTGGAAGTGGTGGGTCGGTTCACTTACCTTGGTATCTGTGTCACCTCTGGCGGTCACATCACTGAGGTTTTTACTTCGCGTATCAGCAAAATCCGTTTGGCATTTCAGTGGCTAAACCATCTATGAAGACAGCGGGATATCAGCCTGTCAAAAAGGTAGGGTGTATAACGCTGCGGTAAGGTCCATCTTACTGTATGGATCAAAGATCTGTCCAGTTCGCAGTGAAGTCACTAAACGCTTGACCGTATTTGACCACTGGTGCATGCGAACTATTGCTCATCTTTGGTGGGAACACCGGGTGAGCAATCCTGTGGTCCGCCATTTGGTTTTCGGCAAGAAGCCTTCTTTCGAGCGTTTGATACATTTTAGTCGCTTGCGTTGGCTAGGCCATGTCCTCTGCATCTTCAATAACCGGCTTGCTCGGCGTTCATTATACGCCGTGACCGCATCATTGTTTTTCGGTTTACATTCAACCTCGTCTTGTCGTTATTATTTCTCGTCATTCTAGGAACATGACTCGTGGCAACTGCATCCACCGCACTTTGGTGGCCGGACCATCGTTCTTCTGCTGAACTAGGCCGAATACTTTACACATCACTATCATTGCCGGCCACCGTCTTTCGTTGACTCGTGGCTAAAATTTGTGAGGAAGTGGAACCCTCATTTTCTAGTGCACGCGCTCAAACCCCACACGGCTGCTCAAAACTCACGACCGCAGATGAGAACGCGAAGACGAGCTGCTACAGAACAGAATTGTATGCATGGGGTCTACTGCGGTACAAATAGGGGTGAAGCGAAGCTGCTGAACACACTGGAGCCAATCAACAACATATTGAATGCTAATTGGTACAAATCAATGAAACCCAAACCGGGTTCACGTCTTTTGTTGAACTTAACTGGTGGTGGTTGCACTCATTCTCTGAGTTCTATTTTCAAAAGGCGACGATCGATCACCGGGTGGTTTGTTTCATTTCCCTAACAAGAGACGTGCAATATCCGGATAATGCCTGACTTCAAACAAATCGGTGCGTGTGTTGCAACAGGGGGATGATATGGCTCTGTTGTCACAAACCGCAGTGACCCACTCTACAGAATTACCGACTTGTTAGTGGTAGGATGTACTAGTATACACTGAGAAGGAAGATCCTAGTCCACTATCTATCCTTCGTTCACTATGGTTTAAATGAATCACTTACGTACATGTCATTTGCTAGAACTACTGACAGCTCGGGTTGTTTATCCATTCGTCCATGCTACGCACCGACGATTCCTATTCGTTTCGTACTGCGACTTTTGCACACTAGTTACCGATCTCGGTGAGCACACGAACAACTGACACCTACTAGATTTTTGTCTTGCCAGTCCCCAATCCCAGGTCTTAGGTGTGATGGGATGGTCTACTGGACGCCCATCGTATGATTTCGTAGGTTACGCACACGGTTTGGTGATAACTACAGCATTTCGCTTAGTCATTTTCATTATTAGCCCCACAAATCATCTGACCGTTTTGGTTTATGGTGTTAATCGCTGTGACGATGGTGAACTAGCCCGTTTACATCTCCACTGTGCGCTATAACCTGTTCACAGTTTTCAATTTCTGTTTTATTGTGCTACTGACAATATTACAGTAGTTTGAACAACGCCTTGGGAAGACGAACGCTGGGCGATACTGGTAGCGTTCCACCATGGAAATGGAATAGCTCCGTCTACATAAGCATTCAGTGTTCTGTATCTCGCAATAAACCATGATTTTATGTTATCCTGTGGAATTTATACCTTTGAAATAGTCTGATATGCGTATAACTAAGAGCATAACTTAGGGCGTGGAAGCAAATACGTGACCCGTCACAATACGTGAGAAATATTAAAAACGATGGTTTCTGTTAAGTGAACAGCTGCCAACATAAAAGCTGTTGTGCACATAGCTACATATAACTGCTGCGTTTCCACAGCCAGCAGTTAAAAATTATCACTGAAAACGGAAATTGATCCCTTACATTAGAAACATTAGAAATCGTTCATAAAAACAAAAATAGAATGGTCTCGGTAATTCGAAGAAAATCATAGTGCAATAAAATATTTTCCATATTCTTAAGCCTAGTTTGATACGTTTACAAGCTAAAGATTTTATAATTTACCTTCCATTATCTTCATTCGGATTACATACTGGTGGGACCCTGCCGTAGATGTTAGCATTTCATATTCTCACTATTAATGACACAATAACCGGCAAATATTTACATACGTGTTATAGGGTGTAACCTACCAATCACTTTCAGAGTTGTGGTGTTGGCATCACGACCGCGGCAATCGCATCATAACAACTAGTTGCTTTGGACGCATTAGGCTAGTCTGCTCTGGCTTATCACGACGGCCTCAACGAATTGCATAAGGCGGGAATTTGTATGACGCCGATAGGGGATTAGTCCGATGACAGGTCGCCAAAATGTGTCTGCGTATAAATGATGTTGCTGAGTTACGCGCGCACGTATCGTCGGACTGTGGTCGATTAAATTCGCACTGAATCCAGTCTGGTATGTGTTCCTTCACTCTAGAATCCAAAGTCGTGTCGGTTCTGTCGAGGTAACTGACTCCAGTTGCACACAAATTGGTAAGCGCAATGTGATATGGCGCTGATAGGTTCACCTTCCTTTATTGAAGATAACAACAGCGTTCTGTAGTACCGTCTGCAATAGTCTACTATCAATAGGTGACTCCCGTCGCACTACTTGAGTGCCCACTTTTTTCCCTCACTCATTTGTCCCCGTTAGCACGTACAGTTTTTCTTATTGATCGAATTTTTTATAGTTCATGTTCATGACCGCCTGATTGCACTGCATGCTGTGTAGATCTTGCAACTTTTCTTCCGGTTGCCAGCGTTTGCCCCCAGCCGGAACCTGCCAAAGCAATGATATTACCCACCTCCACAATCTGAGCTTTCAAACATGGACCGCGCATATGAGCATGTCATTCACTCATACATTCATTATACACTTTAGCAGTTGTGCTGCAATACACATAAAAATAAAAAAAATTATGCAACTGGGGCACGCTACTTGAGTCACAAGTAACGGATGGACATCGTTCCGCAGAGCTAACAGCCGTCTATTATGCCACAAAAAGTTATATTATGCTTAGGAAATGAGCTTGTTGTCGGACGGTGAGGCTAAGTAGGAAGAAGAGGAGCAACGAAATAACACAAACGCCACTGAGTTTCGGCTCCTAACCATGTCAGTAAGTGTATCCAGCCAAACGTACTGATCGTCTTTCGGACCCCAACCAGGAAGCCGAGAGGCCCCAACCGCCGCCAGCGTCCATCAAGGGCCTTCATTCCTCTTGACCAAGTCATCACTTGGCTTCCCCTCCTCTTCTCCCATCCAAACCCAATCACTCAAATAACCTACGTCCTTAGAGTCGTTGTTCTGGCATGCGCAACACGTGGCCCAGCCATCGGAGCCTGGTGCGTGAAATAACCATGTTGAGCGGTTCATTTCTTCTTTCTTTGCCAAAAACAAAGCGTTGAATATGCTCATTGCTCACGTGATGTTTCCGCCAGATATAGGACAAATGGAAGGGCATTTGGTCCCGCGGTCTTGTTCAACTTCACCGTTCCGATCTCACATACGACTTCCGAGCGTGAGCGCGAATTCAAAGGGACAGCACAGGAAGCAGGACAATCATTGGTCGGCAAGAAGTCTGACAATTCCAGCCAATGAAATTGCCTATTAAACTGCTTAGTCCAACGCTCCAAACGTCTTGACAAGTTGTGGGTAGACTGTCCACTCTCGTCACGTGTAATTACAATAACACGACCCCTCATGTTGCCCATTTCACGTATCAGACGGATTAACCTCCGATAATTACCAAGTGTAGCGGCAACTTCCATCTCTGATACACAATGAGATCATCAGGATTCGCAGTTTCTCTTCAGACTTCCACGTAGTTTTGCCCTGAGGTCTTTGCGAGTCTCGTTGTGTTCGCTTCCATCCGGAATGTGCCGGCGAGCATCGCTACCTTCTAGAGGCTGCGTAGGGACTCGATGTCCATGTTGGCAATTAGATTCACCACATGAAGATTTATCTGCTGGAAAACATGCGACCAGTGACCTTCAACTATATTCGGTAGGCGCTTGCTCAACTCGAATGTCAGCGTATTTCGATACGCATTTAGAACATTTGGCTTCGCCAGTTGGCTGCTATCTATGCGCTCACATCGTCGTCGCGGGTGTCCTCCAAAACGCATCCGTAGAGCAGCACATCCTAGTGCATGGTCGATGTCTACACATGTGCTCTAAATCGAACGACAGTTTTGGACGCAGCTTCTCCATCGATAGCTGATCGCAATGTGATCGATTTAGGTCCATCACTGTTCTGAGGCTGGTGCGCGTCATGTCACTCCTCTGCAAGTGCAGTGTCGGAAGTCAGTGCCCGCGAGAAATAGGTGAGTATCTTCACACAGGTGTAGCAACTGCTCCCCGTTATCATTAAGGGAGCCTGCACCGCATTGTCCGCCTAGATAAAGCTCATCAGAAGACAAGTTTCTAACTTGTGTCCAGACCACCATACAATCTTACAGTGTCTGTATTTCTTTTGTAACGAAGGAGCGTTTTTACTTTGTGGTAGAAGTCGTCTATCACCGAGTCCGCGCTACAGTTTGTGAAGGCGTGGGCAGCGATGGCACACAGGCACCTATTACATCCGCGCAACTTCGAAGCTTTGAACCTGCCAACTACTCGGGCGGCGCACATCTAGCTACTGATTCAGATCCAATCGACCAGAGCAGCTCCAGCCCGGAGACTCAGGGCAATACCAACACTGGCTTGGCTTGCACTCGAAGCCATATCATCGGATAGGCACAATGAGAAAGCACTGTTAATGTCACCTTAAGGAAGTCGCAGAGCCAGCACACAGCTCGAGTCTTGCAGGCGGGTTTA
Source organism: Dicrocoelium dendriticum (assembly GCA_944474145.2). NCBI lineage: Eukaryota > Metazoa > Platyhelminthes > Trematoda > Plagiorchiida > Dicrocoeliidae > Dicrocoelium > Dicrocoelium dendriticum. The sequence goes on from OX104063.1 coordinate 134,998,089, forward strand.
CGGTAGGTGGCAGCTATCGATCTTGAGGGTCTCTACTTTTCGGGCAACTGCTATCTGTTGACCGATCTGTGTCGATGAGCGCACATTGGGGCATGTCAATCTGAGGGTGGGTCGAGAGCTCCAAATAGAAGCCGATGAACTGGGCTTGTCCGCGTGATTGGACATGGGTTTGTCGACATTGCAGGAGTGACGCTCCGCGTTTGGATGTGAGTTGAGACTAGAGGTTAAACACCTATCAAAGCAAGGTGTAGAGAGCCATGAATTGGGGTTTTAAAACTAGGGTGATAAAAGTGAAGTTGGAATGGGACGGTAAGGGTGAAAAAAGCGCAAGAGGAGGATTAGAAAACGGGAAGGGTTGGGCAGTAGCATCCAAACCTCTATTCACTCGGCTCGATGCAACAGTTAGGGCGTCATTGAATATCCTCTGCGACTACCAGAGCCTCAAGAAATCGTTAGGAAAATGGTTCATAGTATTGCGTGGGCAGGATACTGTGAGGCTGCCCAGATCTAGACAGGAGAACGATTAGGGTTCTCAACTTAAGCCTATGGTTCAAAAAACCCTACCGCAAGGCAGCGGCTTTGGCATTGGGCTACAGATAATCCGTTTTATGGTTTAAGGATTCACCCTTACTCCAACACCCAGCCTGAAGGACCAGCAGACTGAGTTTGTTTGGCCTCTAGCCATTGACTAATCTGGTATGAGTGACTTTGAAGGTGCGAGAAGCACCAGTCAGCACTGCTCAATGGATCACTGAGGCACATAAACCATCGCACCAGGTTAAGGTCCAGTCTCATTGGTGAGGGGGTTGCTTGCTTCAGCAGTAATCTCAGTCGAAATCTCCCCCGGCCGCAGTCAAACATTAGTCGAAAATATAGAGTCGCACTGAATGATCTTTTCCTTTTCCGACACTTTTCGGTGGTGCACACTCTACTACTCGTCGGCGACATCGAAATCGCAAGCCTACGTGGCCTCGTGAGATACTATAATCAGCTATCGACGGGTCTAGGCATCCGGGTGCGATACAGCGCGGTCCGTCCTTCGCTGCGCTGCACCACTCGTTACTGTTGTTCAGAAGATGTTGTCGGCCTTTAGAATAAACTATTCTCATGCTATTTGCCTTGAATTAGCCTACGTTGCCGTGTGCCTCTTTGCACATTCCCGATGCTTCTGGTTACTACTGCATAAATCCATCACTTTTGGTGCCTTCTGTAAGACTGCGTCTACGACGCTACCGAACTGCTCTATCGGTACGAGATTGGGTCCGTTCGTATAACAGATGTCTAGAGGCTGCCTGGCCAATTCTGTTTCCGGAGTATATTGTGTACAGTGCCAGTATTACACTGTCAGTGATGAGGCCCGTCGATAGATTTACAAATCTTATAACTTTATCTATCGCTGAGCTGCGTAATTTTGCTGCGCAGTGTTTGGTGCCTCCGACAATTGTCTGGTATATCTACTTAGCGGTCACGTTGCAGTGTCCTCTTCACAAACTTGAATCTGAAAGGAAACGAAGGCGGAGTGCTCAACTCTTGACGTGGGCTCGCTTTATATCGCCCACCTCTGCAATGGCCGTGGATGCGCTCTTTTAACTCCTAAACAGTTCTGTTTTGGGAATGCTCTTAAAGAACAAGGGACCGAAGGTAAACAATTGTTTTCGATGCATTCATAGAAAATGGAAATTTTTATAAGCTGTTTTTAATTACTGAATGCTCTTAAATTTGGTGAAAGTCGCACTCAATCATGGAAATGTTGTTAGTCCCAACTTCTCCGATTATAGTCGTACGGCATTTTTTTACTTTTGTTTCATCTATATATCATATCACTGGTCTAATATATATATATATATATATATATATATATATATATATATATATATATATATATATATATATATGCGCTCCTGTGCGTATACTGCATCGGTAATACTACGTTCGAACGGATCGCAGCCTAAGTTCCCTGTTCTCCTTTTTTGCATAATGGATTCGACTCATTGCGAAAGAACACATATAACCTTAAGCACATCGCGTAGCCTTTTCATGTATTTAACAAATCCGTTTTGACTTCCCTGTGTTAAACTCGAAGTCAACAGCTTTGGGAACGACGCGGTTGTGAAGTGTTTGTTGCTGAAGAGAGCGTTTCCTCAGGATCTTTTAGTGACACTAGAGGACAGTTTGCCTATTTATCCAACAGTTCCCAAGTGGCATAACGAATTTAAATGGGTTTATGAGTTACGTGAACTTGCTGACTTGTGAGGGACAATCAACCTCGGTGACCAAAAAAACCTTGAAAAGGTTTGCAGCATCATCAAGCTAGATAGAAGGAAGACAAAACGGTAACGGTCTGTGGATATTCCAACTTGTAATGCGCATTCTACTTTGGCAGATAATTTGATTTTGCGAGTAATCAGTGCGCGATAGGTGCCACAAATGTTGGCAACTCAGTAGATGGCATATCGTGTTCAGATGTACCAGTCCAATAAGGATCCCTTTCAAGGGGATCCGATAAACTTCTGGTCTCCTATAGGGACTATTGATGAAACTTGAGTCCATCACTTTGCTCCTGAGACCAAAACGCAAGGCACGGTGTGAGGCACACCAATTCACCATTACCTAAGAAATTCTGTTCTGCACTCTCTGCTAGCAAGTTCATAGCCTCTGTTTTCTTTGATTCTGAATGAATAATTTATTTGACTATCTAGGAGAATGTACTGCAATGACTTGACAGTATTACGCAGGCTTAATTTGAAAACTTCGGGAGGTTAATAAACTTAAGAGGCGAGCTAAGTTAAGAAAATCATTCTGCTTTTTCAAGGCAGCACTCCCAGTCGCGCTTCGGGGGTTGCCATGAATGCGATCCAGGAAGCAAGAGTCCGATTGCTTGAACATCCACAGCTTCTTCCGAATATTGCTCTCAGTGGCTTTTGTTTGTTTTCTGATCTCATGAATTACATTCGTAATTGAACATTGGCCTATGATTCTGATTTCCTTGCAACTATAGAAGTGCAGCAGCAAGATTCAAACTTCTACTGCAAGAATATAATCTCATTGGAACACCGATGGGTAAATTGTGTTTAATTCAAGGAAACTTAACTTGAACGGTGATTGAATTGATCTTTATCTACTAATTGCTTTTAGAAGCCAGTCTGCAAACGTCTTGTGCGACTCTCGTATACGCTGCTATCAGCAGTTTGAAACAAGGACGAACACGGTACATCTTGCCTAGTCGCTTCGAAGTTCTAGGATAATTCGTGTAGGTGCCTATCTTAGCACATTTTGCGGCATTGTATCCGTACACCAACAGCTTTATCATCACGTTTTCATTTTTAAATCACCTGCTTCAAACATCTTTCTCGTTGTGCATTCTGTCTGATACCTGACAGTTTATAGTGCGGAAGCTATGTGATGTCGGGCATTAGTTACCACACAACCTCCTTATCTTACAGGAAAGAGTTAGGGTAGCCACGTTCTTTTCAATTCCGAAGGTGGATACCACTCTCTTCACCTCACGCTTCTCAACTTCCCATGCAGGGCAAAGTAATTTCACAAAGTGGCTTTTCTTAGCCAGTGCGAATCGTTTTTCTACGCGCTAACGATTGTACTGGATTAACTTTTTGCTTCGTGACAGACCCTGTCATTCTCCATGCCATTACTAATGTTTTAAACATTGCCCCGGCTATTTGTACATGATGTTATTTTTCCATCTTCGTCACATCACAATATGTTGGGCTTCAGTGATGTAAGAATATGATGAGTGCATTGATTGCTCCATTCTGGTAAGTGCAGCTCCCTTCTAGTGCATCGATATTGGCTCATATTACTCACGTTAATGTGTATCCTCCTGCCCCATCTTCTTCATACCATCCGGTTTGACCGACTTACCATAGTTTGATGTGCCTGAGTGTGGCTTACAGCTGTGTCAAGCTCAGTGATGTTCATCGGCTTGTTTTCTCGGGCTACATTTATCATTTTTGCTTGTTTCCCTAGGTGTCGCTTTTGAGAGATGGAAAGGACCCACCTGCTGAAACAGAGTCAAAGATTAAGTCTACTCTTGAACGAGAAGCCGAACGACAGCGTTCACTGGAACTAGAAAATCACACCTTGAAAGCGAAAGTAATTGCCTTCTATGAGCGCCCTTTTGTTTCACTTCATGTCTCAGCCACCATTTATTTGCACTGCTAGATAACTAATAACTATGGTACATTTTCAATACATACGCATCACATATGTCGACATGGTCAATTTCATGCACGGGTTGTCAAGTGCATTGATCACAAATTGAATGCTCGTCTTAAGAGCTGAGAAATTTCTATGTGAACCGAAACGTACAAACTGTTTAAGCAAACGATCTCAATCGCTCTTTCCAAACGATGGCTGCTGCGTTTGTTTGTTTACATTACCTCTTGACTGAAAGCATAGTTAATACCCATTTTCATGGCTACCATAGACTGTGAGACCAAATTGTCTTCTGCCGATGTGTATCTGACAAAGATTCAGAATATTCTTAAAATGGACCGCCTTTGTCGGACTGATAGTGTTTTTCTACACGAAACTTTGCTAGTTCGAAATCCGTTCTTTTATAAATGATTGTTAGCCTTAATAAGCTTATACTTCCCAAATTTCACCGGTGAATACCATTGATGTGTATTGTCCGACAAAACAGCTGTAAATCCGATGGTACCGAATATTTGATCCATTCTGCGCTCGTGCCCCACGTTCTAACGAGAGAATGACTTCAGTCCTTGCCTGAAGCCTTAAATACTATGTACCCACTGTGGATGACTAAAGTTGTGCTATGAGATAGTCGATCCACGCGGATATGCCCTGTTCTGATCCATACTCGGCGGGCACTACGACGAACGACACAAGTCTTGAGATGTTGGTAAAATCTGACATCAGCGCGTAGTAAATTTGCCCGCATTTCGCCTTTATTAGCTCCAGAAATCCCGGTTGTCCCACACTTCACCACGACTAACTGTTTCATAGCTGCGTACACTTGAGAGTTGGTTTGCATTTTATGAGCGATTTGAACTCGGTGCGTAGCAGCCAATCACTGCTGGAGCATAGCTGCTAGGCGTGAACAAACGGACTACCGGGCTGTGCATCACTGTTTGTTCACAAGAGCCATTTTAATCGGCGCTGGTTTCTTGCACCGCACCTGACAGTTTCTTTCATCTTTGTTCTGACGTCTTACTTCCAACTGGCTCTGGCTGCTAATAGAATCCGGGATCACGATGAGGGACCAGGAGTCTAACGGCAGCTAAATGTCGGACAATATCTGCTCCCAACATTCCACTCCACGACTGGCGCTCGCTTGTTTTCACTTTTCGGATAGAATTAACCGGTAGACAACAAGTATCCAATCTCACTTTCCTCATCCACTGTCAGTGCGATTTGGATGGCACCACTTGGCTCGAAGTCTGCCACCCTCCTGCTCAGGGTTCCCTGCACTGCGTGCAGCACCACCGAATGAAATCCGTCCATATCTCGTGTCCGGTCGAAACTTTGATTTTATGGGGGTTTCCATCAATTATGCCGGGGCTTTTCCTTTAGCATTCATCAATTGGGTCAGCAGATCATCACAAAAATTGTTCAACCTACACAATCCTCAAAGCTTAACTCATCTGTTTTGCTTGTATTTTTTATTTAACACGTATATGTATCATCGCGTCATTGTGCGAATCGATGATGGCTAATAGATGCCATCCGCGCTGTATGGTAGTGCATCAATACCACATCACTTCATCTTCTCTATGGAGTAAGCTTTTTCTCACCCCTCAACTTTCGCATTTTTTTTACAGGTAGCCGAATTGGGGAACGAGCTAACGCATACTCGACACGAGTTCACTGATAGTCGCTTGATGCAGTCCGCCCTGGAGACGCAGGTGGCTCACCTGAAGGAGCAATTATCGACCTTGACGTCGGGCCGCTATATGGGCGCTAGCAGCGCTCCGTCCTGCGATGTGACCACGTGTGGGATTTGCGGAGAGTCTTCCGAATCTTTGCGAGCCGAGCTGGCTTCTATTCATAAGCAGTTGTGCACTAGTAAGCTGGAGTGCTGTCGATTACAAAATGAGTTGGATTACTACAAAAATCTTCCGTTTGTCGATCAATCTACTGTGGCGCAGATGACTACAGAGAAGGCAGAGCGACAACTGGCCTTAAGTCCCAGAAGTTCCATCACCGTACCCGAGGGATTCATCAGCTATCCAACAGAAGCCTCAGTATGTACGCAAGAGAGCGAATTGGCACCGCAATTAACTAATGCTTCTGCTTGTACGGTGGAATTGGTATCCAAATCATCCTATTTTCAAGCATGCAATAAACCTGAAGCTCTTGTATCCCAACTTGACGGAACGGAAAGAAGTCTTTGTACAAGCATTAACGATGTAGTTGAAAAGGAACGTACTTTGCGTTCAACCATGATGCGTGATTTTGCAAATATTTTTAAGCGGTTAGGTCCTAATGTGTTTATTAGCGATTTGGAAAACATGAACAACTGGTCCTATGGGAAAATGCTTGAAGAATTGGTTAAATTTCTGAATTTCGCCGCCGAACAAATAGTAGAGAAGAACGATAGTGTATTTCGCCTTACAAACGCTCTGGAAGCTGCGGAACAAGATTGCAGGGACCGCGTGAATTCATTAATCTGCGATCACGACTCACAGTTATGCAATCTACAAGCGAGCTTAGCAACAGCAATCGACTCTAGAAATGAGCTAGTGCAAAAGTTGGATGCATCAACGAAGCAGGTTTTAGACTTTCAGAGAGAATCTGAGGAAGTCCGATTGCAACTCATCGAGGCAAAACGTATGCTCCAAGACACTCAAGACTTGCTCTCTCATCATGCTGCAGATCGAGATCGACTCACTGAAAAGTGTGCCAAACTAGAGTCCGCTTGCAAACTTCTGGAAGATGAGAAAAATAGTCTGCTTACTCGGCTCTCTTCTGCCGCTGCTATCGAAACAGAATGTAACGAACTAAGGAACAAAGTCTCTGAGCTTACCCAAGCCATTGACGAGCGAAAATCCACATTGGATACCGAAGTTGCGGTATTGTCTGCGCATCTCTCCGATTCAAACGCTCGCCTGTCTAGGGCGAACTCACTAATTAAACGACATCACAATCTATTCAACCAAATTGTTGATATGCGCCAGCAACTCGTATCAATCAGGTTGTCTTTAGCCCAACTCAAGTCTGACTTTCAATCCGCTTTGGATAATACTTCTGCTTGGCTCCCTGATCTCCTGCAAGAATTCACCATTCATTTGACTGCCACCTTACCAGCCACAGGATACGGTTTTGTTCCGACAAGGACGGTGTTACAAACATGCGTGAGTTTCCTGTCAGTCCAGGACCATTTTGCTATGCTGCTTTTTTATATAAAAATTCGTCAGCTGCACTGTCAACTAAGCACTGTATCTCAAGAAAGGTACAGTACGGTCGTTCCTTCCTTCCGATGATCGTTAGCATTGCACATTCCATCTGTCCCTTGCGTGGCTAGAACCCGCGATCCGCTGCATGCGCGTCTGTGGACCAGGGAGGACGAGCGGCAGCTGCCTTGACTAAAATTAGTGCTGACTGTGATATAGCGCGTACATTTCCCCTCTACGGTCATACGCGTTTTCAACATGCAGAGGACAGTGTTGGCGCACCTGAGATACTGATACTGATTAGAAGCAGCGAGTAGAGCATACTCTGTGTAGCTGCATCAGTTGTCGCTCTTGGGCATTAACGTATTAATTATCGTTTCGCTCTTTATATTTTGCCTCTGCGAAGTGTTTGTCTAGAAGCCTCTTAAATTCGGCCACTGAATTCGCCTTTATTACCGGCTACGGCAGTTTGTTCCAGGTATGCACCACTCTACGTTCGAAACAGAGTTGGTGAGCTACCCGCTTCAACTGCGGTACGATAAGTTTGTACCGGTGTCCTCGCGTGCTGCTTGGTGTGCGCAGATGAAGCAGTTGTCTCAACATGGGGTAATCACTCAGATGTAATATCCGGTGCGTCATGATTAGGTCAACCCTCAGCCGACGATATGCTAGGGTGTACAGCCCTAGTTTCTTACATCGGTCTTCATATGGCATACCTCGTAAGTTGGGAATCAGCCTAGTGGCTACATGCTGCACCCGCTCAAGCTTTTCTACCTCGCCTAGCGTGATGGGACAATATGCGGGAGAGCCGTACTCTAGCATTGGTCGTATTATCGAGACGAAGAGGCGAGTGACAATCTCTTCGGACCAAGTGCTGAAGCTGCGCCTGAGCGCAGTAGCTGATACACTTCGACTGCATCACATTGTAGGCTATTGAGCAAGACTGGCGCAACCTGTTCTGGTACTGGAACAGCCGCTGGTTTACAGGAAAATACGGTGAGGAAGTGCTTAGCCGAGGCATCCGCGTGCTCCATGCTTGAAATGAGCATCTTTCCGTCTAAGCTTTCTAAGACCAGTAGGTTGCCCGCAGGTTTCAGTTGACGTTTCCAGTAGACAAATATTTTCTTGGGGTCGGTTGTGGCCGAGGATGCTAGCTCCTCTTCGAACTGCCGGCGTTTTTTGATCTTTGCGGCGTTTCGTAAGTTACACTGTTTCTTGTACACCATGTAATCTTCATTACAATCCGAGATGAGGTATCTATCCCAAAGTCTGCGACGCCGTCGCGCTAACTGTTTATGTTCCTTATCGAACCAATGCGGTTTGACAGGTCCGATTTTCGACTACTTCTGGGGTACGAACCGAGTACACAGCGAGTTAAGCTTCCCCTCCATTAATGACCAACAGGCCTTAGGCGACGCATCCTGTGATATTGTCTAATCAGTCTGACTTGCTGTTTGAACGAGCCCGTTGAAGTCCGTCTTCGAATAGTTCGGTGTCAGTTTTCCTTGATTGTACTACTGGAACCGCGTGCCACAATGGAGCAGTGGTCACTACTTGCTAGAGGTTCGAGGACTGACCTATTTCAGATTCTCCTCGTAGCTCATAAACATTAGGTCCAGGCAAGATACCGAGTGCGGAAGTATGCACGTCGGTTGGACGCCATTTTGCGTTGCCCCGATGCCAATAGTCATTTCAGCGAATTGAGCCTCAACGTCGCCATGACCGGAAAGAAGCCGAACGTCTGGCTAGAATATCTTAGATAAATTAAGTCCCCCATCAGTAAGAATTGAGGGCGGCTCATGTGTTTCTGTATATCTGGTAGGCAATCGCAATAACGATTTAATGGGCTCCGGTAGATAAAACACACTATTAGTTCTGCGCGTCTGAGGCGGATTGAGCACCACAGTTGCTCGCATAACTTATCCTCGCTCCGATACGTTCTGATAAGTTTACCAGATAGTGACGATTTTATGTACAACAGAACACCATCGTGAGCCTTGGATTTTCGGTCGCATCGGAAGCAAAGTATCCTGAAAATGCGACTTCTTGTGGTATGACGTCGGAGTTCAACCACGTCGTTGTAAGTCCTAAAATGTCCGACCGCTTCGAGACAGCGAAGCGGCACAGTTCGTCATGTTTGTTCATTAGGCCGCACACGTTGGCGAATGCCACATGGAGGTCCTGGGACGTACTGCGGTACGTGCCTGAAGGTTGAGCAACCGGTTGATACGGGTTCGTACACCCTTCTTGATCACCGAAAATTTACACTTTGTAAGTCAGCCTCAATTTCTCTACGGTGTTTGAGCTCAATTCCCGCAATCTTCAAACGATCCCTGTCTTCGAGTTCCAAGTGTCGACGGATGTGAACGTTTATGCCTTTTAGCCTTGACTGACGAGACAGTATGAGCTGCGGCATATTGTGATTTGCAAAGATGATTCTCATAGGTCGATATGGCTGGTTAGTTTTCTGGTCAAGTCGGACTACTTCTTTACTCGTCACTGTCTTTACCCACATCCAAGAGTTTCTCGATGAGCCCCTGTATAAACTCAACATCATGATCGTAGCGTATCTGAGGGTTTTCATCTTTTGACTCGGGAGTGTGGAAGACCATGAGATTATGACTCCTCAGCGAAATCGATGATGAACCTGTGAGAGCAGGACTAGAGGCGTTTATCGGTTTGGGTTGTTGTTTACCATCAGGGGACGCTTGAACTCGGTTACCTGGCCCCTTGCCCCTTTGAGTGGTCCATGGATTCTCAGTGTTCAGAGGTGCACAGACAGGCTCTGAGAAATTCACGGACCGATCAGCGAAGCGGCATTTCGGAGGTTCCGGGTCTGAGTCTTCAATCGGTGGGGAACATTGAACCTGAGGTTCGGCCGGGGTCGAAGATGCTGTTGGTGGTGCAGATCGCGGAGTAGCAACGGAAGGCAAGGTGACAGAGGTACTTTCATGAGAGCGTTTGACTCCACGTAGTGAACGATTTTTTTCCGCCTGTAAGCTTGGTTTTCCCGTAGTCATTGACGATCGCTGTGTATTCTTATGTCTTGAACCATGATATTTATCACATATAATTGGGAAAAAGGATGTCAGATATCGATAGATTTTCGAAAGACGTCAACGGATAAGCCAGTGCACGAAATATGAAACAAAACATTGCAGCCGAAGGGCATGAGCCTTATGTCCAACCACAAATTGCTCGGGACGGCATCACAAGTTAGAACGAATCCAAGATGCCGGACACAGACGGCAGTTGGGTCAATCAATGAGATCTCTGGGATTAGCCAGAAGATATCCACTAGCTTTTCAGATTGAACAATACACCAAAAGAAGATTATTGATGCACAATTCACACGAAAAATACACTTATAACACAGTAATCCGAAGCAAAAGTAGAATCCAGCGTACGGTGCTCCAAAAATCCGCGGTGTCCGTGGGTACAGCCAACTACTCTTGCTGTTCCAAGGTGGTTCGCTAAAACACTGCGGTTGCTGTTCAGTAATAGCACCGCATTGATCAACTTCCTTCGGCTGCGCCATACACTGTTTTTGTGCTACGTACTATTAAGTAGATTTGTGAAACCGCAGTAGAGGTCTGAACTTCTGTTGGTCCCTTGGGGCTGACGTTTCAGAACGCAGGTGCACGTAAACAAACTTTGGAAGCAGATTACGTTTCTTTCTTGAGTGTACCCGGTGCAATCTAAGTCCGTAACTATTACAGTGGCACGGATCCCAATGACAGAATAAATTGCTCTTGACGTTGATCTTTCTCTTGGTCATTGTTGGAAGTTGTCAATCCGCATCGCTTTTAGTGTTCTGCTACCTTAGTCAGGGAACGTCTCCGTCCTAATCTGAAGGTATATTTGCGCTCTGCTCACTTACTTGTTCGTGATCATTTCAATCAGCAAGTGTTCTACTAGTAGCTTACTGACAAATCCGCTGTACGCGGTAATTAGCTTCAGCTGCATTCCGCCCATTTTTTGATTGCAGTCATGGCGATACACCAGTTCATTAATGCGATGATTTCTTCAGCACTCCGACTATCTTAATATTCACCTTCCGTTCTGCTACTGCTCTCTGAGATCATACTAACGGCACCTGCTTGAAGCATATCGCAGAACCATTCCTTTTCTGGGTTTTGCTTTTGTGCTGCCTCCCCTTCATTTTGCAGTCTGTTTTTACCAAAACGCCTGTTCAACCTAATTCTTCACGTTCGTTTTTCCAGCCTCATTTTGAACCTCATGAAGGCGGTGCAAACCTTCGGTGCTCTAAGTGCGCCGAGATTGAACGAATTGAGCATGGTTGCTTTTCGGACCATCTTGCTTCTGTCAGTTGTCAAAAACTTGGTGAACAACATGAATTTGAACCACTTCACACTGATGATATAAGTCCTTCTGGCAGACATGTGGTTGTTTTGGACATGGAGTCCCAAACCGTTGCTTCTTCCACGGATAAGGAGTCACTTTGTGCTGCTCTGCAAGACGAAGTTTCACGCTGGGACGATCGAACGCAGGGTTTCATTAAAAAACTACGCAGTGAACAGGAGACGCGTTTCTCAAACCTCTCGGCCTTGCTGCTGACCTTCGCTGGACGGCTAAGTATTGCTGAGCAGCAGCTAAACTCAGCGAAATTCAACGCCGAATTCGTCCGCGATCTGCAAACTCAGGTGAACGACCTTCAGTCTTCATTAACGTCCTCGGAACACCGTAATCACCAGTTGAATAGCGATCTATCCCATCTACTCACTCAGGTACTCCTGTTAAGAGGGTTGTTTTTATTTCATCCTCCTATTTTATTCCACAATGACTCGCACGTTGGGATTCCAGGCGAGCACTCATCTTTTGGGTTTTGGAATATTCACTATATGTGTAAATTACGGCCTGCATTATCAATGCGGACTGCAATTCACTTTAAAGCAGATCTCATTCATTTCGATCGCTTGGATCGTCGGTGATTGGAACGACGCCGAAGCTCATCACATTAGGATACAACATCCTATGTTTTTCTGGCTGTGTCCACAAAATCTGTCGTATCTGACAGGTAATCAGTCCACTAACTAACGTTTGGTGACCTACTTCAGTACCGCCTCGAAGCTTCAGTTAGTAGCGCACTTCTTTCAATTGTCCTGTCGCGTCTTCGATATGCACTTTGCCTATTTCCAACAGCTTATCTTGCTTGTTTACGGTGACTGTTTTACGAAATGTAAGTCACACTAAGGCCTTGATGGAGGTCATTTGTGTCGCTACGAGTCTTGGTGGATCGATAGTGGCGACGATCGCACAGACCCAGCTGTTACTCGCACCATTTGCCATGGTGCGGTTGTTGTGCATTGGGGTTTCGCGTGTGCTCTTGTCTCTGACTGCCATTCCTTGACGTCTTCGTTTTTCTTTCTTACTCTATTCTGTTGTTCTTTATTCCACTGTAGTTGGTTTTTAGTATCTTGGTTATTGACCATATTTGGTGACTCTTCACTACTCATCGAATCTCGATCATAGTCGATTAATTGAACGAAACTAACTCATGGCGCCTGGTGGACATTTTCTTTCCAAATTTTGCATACATAAGGGATATCAGCAACACGCCGGTCCGTTTTACCGTTTTACCACGCGACCGCCAGCAGTCGTGTGTGTGTGTGAGAGTGGTTATCACAATGTGACTCGCATCTACATGGGCTTGAGCCGTGGATTCCAAGCCAGTCGTGTAATCCACACAGCAACTGACCGGCACCCTAACATGTGTATGGTGCCCCAGTATTTTGCCAATGTCCCCAGATACTTGGTGGTATATCGATTCCCAATCCTCTGTCTTGTGTTGTTTTCGATGTCTATTTTTTTCTTGCTTACACCTGGACTTATCGGTAGTTTCTGGGACCCTATATCCTCAGTTGGACTCATCGTAACTTTTGCATGATTTTCTTTGTCTGGAGGCAGTTTTATACGAATGTTCAATGGCTTTTTGACGCTGCATGTGCACCCAGGATCTAAATGTATCACTTTACGTTCACCACCGATTCCCTGAGTATTTCGGATACTTTGATTGCACTTCTAGACCATATTCATACGCTCACTGGATGGGGATTTAGCGGGGTGAATTTCCTTGTAGCATGTATCTCCGGGAGTGCAGGCGTGAGATTCCGCCACTCAGCAGGCACCGCTGAATCAGCTGACACGCACTGCACACGTTAGCGGTCCAAGCGCCGCAAGTGCTTTTGGTCCCCGAACAGTGTGAGACTGAGTTTGTCTACCTGAACCTATAAACGCGGTGGGCCTACAAGGCAGACTGTGTAGTGACGAAACGGCGACTTTCTACTATAAAATCACGGTTCACAAATACCAATCAGACCAAAGCGAGCCGACGAGACCCGGTTTGTTGCTGTTGCGTCCACAGGCACCCTCCGTATTGCTTGCGAATGTGTACATGTGCAAATAAGCAGACGGTTTGCATGTTTCCTTTTATCTACCGCGTTCACGTACAACACAGTACTGCCGACACGGCGCTGGAAACCATAAATGTGTGCATCATCACGCCCGTCAGGGTCAACATTAAGAAGAACTAAGTGCGCGCCAATTAGTCTGCATAATTATTGACCTTTTCCAGCAAGCTGTGCGCCAATTACATCGGAATCGTGCGCCGCTGTACGCATTTCTCATTACTCTTCACAAGTGTTGTTCTTGGGTCTACACTCATCTACCGGTGGTTTGCGTTGAGGTTCATCACATCTAAACCCAACCGGATCGCACATAGGCTACCCACCACAGGTTTCTCAAATTCAGGAAGTATTTCATTGCATCATTAGAGTATCCATAGCCAAACTCCAGCCGACGAACTTTTGTATCGCTTGTCCGACCCTCCAACTAGACGCGAGCAGCCCTGCGCCGGCGTCGTTAGTAATACAGTCACAGGCGATGACCTTGATTTTCTCAGTGTTTTATTGATTTTCTTATTGACCCTTTTTCAATTGCATTCCTTTACTCTTTCCACGAATTGTCTAAGCGGCTGAATGAGCAGACACGAAATAATCTGAATTCAGGTTATCCCGTAAAGATGCTGTTCGTTCTTGCTCTCTTAAGATTTCTGAAGGGAAATGGCTGCATGAAAATCTCGTACCGTCAACCCACAGGACCATGTCTCCTATTCATACAACAACCCGTGTCACACTGCAGCGTTACAGGCTCTTGCCTTAGGCAATAGTTTTATACCCACCGCCCCCCATAAGTGACCGAAGCTTTGAAGAATCACACGAGCAGTTACTGGCCCGATGCTGCGACCACCACGGATGGTACGCTACCTAGATATGTAACTTGATGGGCCGCTTCCAGCAGTTGCTCAGTGACGATGACAACTGGCGGTGTGTTGGCTCGGGTGATGTCAGCTAGTACTCCGGTCCTCCACCGTTGACTGCTTTGCTTCATTCCTGTTCGCTTTTCATTACACACTGGCACTTGAGCGATTTCCGTTTGCTGCGTCATGAGTGCGATTCTCATACACTGAAGATGATAACTTGGTGAGTAAACTATGTCGATTCGGACTAGTGTTGCATATGTTCGTGCCCGATTTTTGCATAGCACTTTCGGACGGGAGCATCATTAAACCTGCAACGGTGAATGAAGTCATTACTCGCCAGACTGTGTACTGGCGGAACACCTTATCTTTGTCCTTAGGGTCCGAGCGTTCCTCACTGTGGTTTGCTCAAGGTACGTGGGTCATAGCACGTCACTGGCATTAGTTTCGCGCCCACTATATTTCTGTTGACCCAACTACTTATTTAATGATTGCTCATTTCTGGGTTATCTGTGGAATAGTGTCTGTGATTTGGGGCTGCTTGGTAAAATCCCCTTTTTCATATGATATAGCACTACTTATGCCACTATGGTTATCAATATTATAAACAGTCGTGCCATTGTTATTCCTTGTTATTTAATAGATGGCCCCGTAATTCATAGCTGCTCCTTGGGTTGCGGTCTTCACGCAAGTATTTGGGAAGCATGACTGCGAAGTTAGCGATCTACAAATTCCCAGAGGCCACCCTTGTGCCAGTTGAGCCATTAAGCTTCGAACTACTAGTTCTAGGTTTTCTTTTGGAGGTGATGGTCTGTGCACGAAATTACCTTACTCTAGGCTTTCATAATCTCTGAGTCATCATGTGGAGCACCCCACATATTATCCACTTCCAAATTGCCACCTTTGTCTACTGGAACTCTATTACCTAACAAAGACCTCAGACATCTAATTACTTCGTTGGTTGGCTGTGGCTTACGTCCTCCAATTTCCCGCTTCACGTGTTTTATTTTCCGCAGTGTTCAGACGTTTAAAACTCGTTGCAACTAGAATAAGACTACAGCCTATAACTGTAGCTTTTATCATCGTCATCGTCAATACAGGTTACCTGAGGATGAGAAACACCTCAACTATTGCGTCGCAATAGAAAGAGACAAGATACTAAACGTTACAGAATACAACAAATAGAGAAGCAAGTAATTTACTGCTAAGTATCATACCATGCATTGGGTTGGTAACGAAGCGGGAGGTAGGGGGAAAGAGAAATTAACAGCACAAACGCCACTGGAGTCGCCTCTTCGCTACGTCAATTAGTGTATTCAACCAAATCTGTTTATCGTCCTTGGGACCCCAGCCCGGCAGTCTGGCGACATTAAAACCGATGCTAACCTCAAGTAAGCGTTTTCATTCCTTTTGACCATTCATTGCTTTGCCTCCCCTCCACAGGTGGCGAAGGTTAGCCAAAGTGCCTTGACCTTCTGCTATACGGTTCGTGGTCTCATCTTCCATTCCACAAGTTCTAGTATAGCAGCCCAGATGCTTGAATTTCTGAACGACTTCTAGCTGATTTCCCTCATGGGTCGGCGCAGAGAGACATCCCTGCCAATCTTGGAGAATGGCTTTATCTTTGTGGGTACAATGCATGGCCCGAAACGACTGACAGCCAGTGGAAATTTCTCTTATGCTGCTTGGCAAGTTTGTGAGTTGTCACAGATTAGGGTATTGTCGTCTGCGTTCAAATCAATAAGTCGCCAACCAGGGAGTGGTTCCATAACTTCGTCGATGACGAAATTAAGGTGGAATGGTGACAGCTGGCAATCTTGTCTTACGCGGTCGGCGATATTGAATGATGGTACAGCTTGCCATAAACTGTCACTTTGCCCGAACTATGCGCCTATAGCGCTCTGGTAATGTTTGCATATTTATCAGGCATACCTTTCCCGAGTAGACAGTTCCAAAAGATGTAACAATCCACAGCATCAAATGCACCCCTGATGTCGAAGAACACGATTACGGTGGCTTGCCAATTAATATGGCGATGCTCCAACAACTGACCTAAAGTGAGGATGCGGTCAGTGCTTCCTTGATTTCGACGTAACCCGACTTGCTGCTCGCGAATCTGGCTTCCACTAGTGCAGTCATCATTTGGAGAACGACAGACGCGACCAACTTAGTAGCGATTGAGATTAGACTGATCCCTCTTGTGATTTCTTCAATTCGAACGTGAGCCTCCGTATTCGGAGATGGAGCTCCTCTAACCTCTATACTTCCAAAGTAAGTTGAGCCAATCCGGTCTCAGCTACAGCTAATATATCAGGGAGAGGAGCATTATGAACAGTTGCGCAGTTCTACGACTCAGCTGTTTTGTGACCTATATATCGATGTGATTCCGCGTTTTGGCGCTTGCACGTTCATATTATCTAAGATTATGTTCGATAGTTATTTAAAACTTTCTTTTATAAGTGGAATTTGACGCTTGACCACAAACCAGAAAGCCGTGAAGTAAGACTTGGGAAACGCCAGTTTAATACTCGGAAGGTAATTGGTATAATGTAGCGATAACTATTTTACGTAAAGTGCCACTGTGTGGTGCTTTGATATAGAATAGTAAAACGCGAAAAGCGCGCCCTTGCCAAGTGGTTAAAATTTATGGATTCTGCCGACCAAACCAACCGGTTGAAGGTACGCATTATTTCCGCGCCTAGGTCTGATCCGCGGGTTTCGCCTTTCGCTACCGCGCACGTCAAAGCCGCAGATCCGCGATGCCGGCTAGACAAAGCCACGCGAGGTATCGTCCGCATCCAGGTGTAGGTAGGGCACGGGGAGACCGTTATGGATTGAAATTGTTTTTGGCCAGTCACAACAGCAGTGGAAAAAAAGTAACTTTACCTGTAGCTGCTTTATACAGCCACCGGTAGGACTGGTTTCGAATCTGTAAGAGCCCTTGAAATAGACTTTCATATAAAGTCACACTCCGTGATGAAAATGCAAAGCCTACCAGGCTGTGGGCGTGCACTTCAGTTGTGAAAACGCAAAACTTGTAGATAAGCGCGATAGTAATCCACAATGTGTGGACTCGCAATATTTAAAACGTTGGAATAAGTGCGTTAAGCCTGACCGAATGAATGCATGCAGATGAGTGTGCGATTAAAAATCGGAGGCGAAGTTCCATAAACTACGGAAACCTTAGAATAGTGCTACCGCGCGGTAGCGGTTATAACGTTCCTAATTCACGACCATTCTAAGGAGAACCTCTGGAAAGTGTTTCTTGTTGAAGATTGGTCGATCTGGTTAATTGGTCACATTATTTTGTTGTGCCAACACCTGCAGGATTCGTCAAGATCCATGTGTTGTGAGCTACTCCGGTGCACATGTAACGCTGCTGCGCCTGTCTTCTGCCTAGCGCCCCTATTCACTGTGGAAAAAGCAAAAGTCAGAACTCAATTGACTGGTTGTGATAATGCTGGTCATCTTATTGTCATGAGATCATTTGTCATTGGGCTGTCGTGGCTATTTTATCTGTTAGATTCTACGCTCCACTCTGTATGGTGACATAGTGAAGTCATTTCTGTAATCCTAGCCAAAACTGACAGGTTTTATATGGTTGCGTCCTCCGTACTGGCATTCACTTCGCATTCCTGACCATAGCATTCAGCAACTGATCGTTTACCTAATACGACCGTGCGATCGGATGAGTCTGCTGAAGTTAGTTCAGTTTGTCGCGTCTCTTCATCTCTAGACATTATTGTTTCTTCACAAAGTTTCCTCCGTTTGGCAGAGGAAATGTTTTTTTTCTTTGAATAGCTATTTCGACCATACAGCCCATCTATGGGTTGCACGCACAGTGGCTGGAAACATCACTTCACATTCCTTCGCCCCAGATGCAGAAGCAACATATCAACGGATGGCGTTGGTAGTCGCTGATATTTCCCTAGTTGATCTGCTTTTGGCTACAGGCATCGTAGAAATATGGCCAACACTAATCATGCCGCAGTATCTTTCCTAAAGATAACAAATCTCCAACCCTTAACATCTGCGACTTCGTAGTCATTATCTTTTAACACGTTAACTAGAGGTGGGAAACACCTCAACCATTGCGTAGACAGATACGGTAAAACATTCGACAGAAACTGGCTGGTCACTTCTGAATTGACCACCTACGGAACTTGGAACATTGCGGCACAGGTGGATCCATGGAACTAATACAGTGTTCATTGTTGTTCCCGGTCGGGCTGCAGCTAGACAAAGAGGCCACTAAGCAGTAGTGTTCTGATACCGTTGAGTACTGTCACCCATCACCGACCTCACCGAACGAATATGCATAGGAGGCCACAGCGTCGATTCCAACACGGAATCGGTTCGCAACAGCCATGCTGGTAAGTGAATGCACACCACGGCTGTTTGAGAAACGTTGCGTAATCTACCTAATGGTTTGAGAAGTGGTATGCCTTCTGCTTCCATAATATTATTTTCATTCGGAAAATAAGGACTGGTAGAGATTATCTTCATGTACAACGCCTGTATTGTTTTGCATCTGACACCGCAATGTGAGCAATTGTTTTTCCTGGATTCGATTTGACTAGCGATTAGCTTCCGAAGGATGTATGCTGTCCTGTTCCATTCAGAAAAGAACAACCTCGCACATGAGATCTACCGTACTAGTGCTTACTGGACACAGCCGGTTAACCTGCACTGGATGAGCAACAACTTGCCCGACTTCTTAATTTTTTGTTCGCATTTCGATTGCCTGGAATCTGCTAGGAACCGATCGGGAAGTTGTCTCCTTTAAAAGGTTTTGGAACATCGGGATGATCTGGTTAATGCTTGTTACTAGTTTTCATTTGTTTTGTTCCGAATATCCACCCACCATTCTCACGCACAGCAACACAACTTCACTGGTTGCGAAAGAGATAGCGACAGAACGTTAACATTTAAGCAACAGATTTCAGTACACTGACGCCATGCTCAAAATAATCGACTGAGAGGTTGGCTTGGCTCAATGTTTCCTCTGGGGGGGGGGGGTACTTTCTTCGGAATTGGCGCAGAGTCCGGTCAACCCCAACTACCACGACCATGCACTTGTAGCGAGTGGTTCATCAATGAGGTTACATTTCCAAAACGCCACCTGGTTATCTTCACTAATGAGGACGAAGCGGAGCGAGAATTGCTTCGTTGGGATGCAGCGCCACTAGTTGACTCCCACAAGTGTCACCGCACTGATACTTCATTAATCACACTTGAACTCACTCCAGTGGTGATAATTCTTGAGTTCTATACTAGGAGGACACTAGCAATGTACCACTAGAAAGATGTGCTGCTCTGATTGTTTGTAAGCGTAACGCGTGATGTGTGCTGCCAGCAGACTCCACAAAATGACCACTCACTCGCTGTCACATAATCGTTCATTATCATCCACGCACCTTGCCTCAGCAACATGGATCATGGGAACACACTATATGCTTTGACTACCACTGTCAAAAATCCCAGAGAGCGCAATAACTATGCACTTCATTAGTATTGATTGTGCTCATCTCATCGCTGATTCGGGGATATCAAATGGCACGGTATCTTCGCGCATGCACTGTTGATTGCAGATTAGAAAGGTTGATGGATTAAATCGGGTGTCGCCTCCAGAGAGGAGAAATGAGACAGTGTATCCTGAGTTAGCATCCTACATCTTGATGGCACGGTGTGTAAACAGGTAGATGCATCCCTGTCACTCAATTCACTGCTCGTTGACGGTGTGGAAAAATCTTAACATTGCAATTTGGTTCAGTATTCCAATACGGACCCAAGCGCCGCAGTGTCATTAGTACAGTACTTGCAGCTCGCATCGGAATAGAGCGAATTTCACACGAAACTACGGTTTGTACCGACACGTGTTATCCAACACTATGTGTCCCTCGCATGACTCGAACTATGATTCATAGATAAAGATAATCAAGCATCTGCGTACACATTTCACAGACTGAGGAGTCTGTTTCACTACCGCTGAGAGAGGTGCTCCCCATTGTGGTCCTGTATACCTTAATGGGATGCCTTTTTCTCACACCTAATTTATCACAGATTCCTGGGAACAAAACTTGTTTTGGCACCCCACAGCCCATGTAGCTCCAGGATGAATGAGTTGCTCGCCTATTTACAATTCTTCATGGTTAAAATTTGCTGGACCGGCAATTCATTGATGACCTCACAACATCGCTGTGCATTTCGACTATGCAAAACATATGTCAAAGGGTGCATCAGCTCTGGAGCAAGCTACTTCGCGTTTGTCAAATAGCGAAATCAAATCACTCGCGTAATCTAGATTGACCAATTTCTCTACGATCGCGACCGCAGTAGGCTACATCGTAAGGTCCAGCAGGGAGAAATTGCGTGGTGGGCTACCGCGAGTTCTAAAAAATACTGCGATTTCTATTAAACCTTCTCGTCATCGGAATGATGTCTGACGATTCGCCGTCAGCCCTGACGCGACCTGAAAGGTTCGAGTGAACGGCACGTGAAATTTTTATGCACGTCATAAAATCAGCTTCCCAGGCAAGTATCTCGTGTGTACCGGAGCCGTCGACCGAGGCGAATGTGCTGCACAATTCGCGGTACGCGGATATAGTTGACCAACTGTACGCGCGACGCTGTTTCTAACACGTATTGTGGTGAGCGTGGTCTGTGCTGCCTGGTCCCGGTCAGCAACTGCCTTCTCTGTTCCTATCCGGGACTGTGATTCTGAGGTATGATGGACAACAGGAATAGAGATCAACGACTTCGTTTACGGCACGAACCCTGTATGGTATTCTCGCACTTCTGTCAAACGATTCTTTAGGTAGGTGCTCGTAAACTAACAATAATATTACTAATAATAATATCCTGTTATATGTAGGAAAAATTTGCGGTTTATTGGAAAGCTGCTTTTACGCCTCACTGTCTTTCTTACTGCCCTACACGGTCTGGTCTTTCATCAACTTAGTCGCGAGTCACACTTCAGTACGTACGTCCTTTTTATTTACTCCATCTCCATACTCGTTGTTTTAATCCGTGATACCTGTATGTTGATTTCGGACCGAACCGTCTGGTAGCTCGACTTCTGTGGTAGCACTAAAGACTTGGCGTCATATTTGCTTCAACTTTTCAGGTCTCGGAGCTAACTGACGTACGCATCCGCTCACAGCATGATATGTCAATGTTATCCCAACGTTGGTATAAGTCCCTGCTCCTCAGCCTACAATCCATGGTCGAATGTGCCAGCGGCTTGATGACGTGCATGCCTCCGCATCACAAGGGTCCGCTTATCGACGAGCTAACACTGGTGAAAGAAGGGATTTCCAGCTTTTCATCTGTGGTCTCTTCTGATCCACCTGGTTCCATGAGTTTCTTGGACGACTTTGAGCGTTTGCAACAAACGCTTGTGGATTTCCTCACCAGGGTATGTGACGCCATGGCGCAGAGCCATGTCGACTTCTCAGCTGAAGTGGTGAAGACTTCGTCTGCTCTTTTGGAATCGAAGAAACAAGTTACTTCCCTTCAACAGGAAAACGAAGATTTAGAAACCGAGCTACTGAGAGCTAGGTCTGGGTTGGACAATGATAATGCTCCACTACAAATCGAAGAGCCTTCCGTGGTTGCGACCCGGGAACAACAACAAAATTCGACAGAAAGTCCGACACCGAACCAACTTGGGCTTTGTTCGCTTTCGAAAGTTGAGCAAGAGTATGCTGACCGAGTGATGTCGTTAGAACTGCAGTTGCAAGAATTCAAGGAGTTGTGCGAGGCTAAGAACTCTATGATTGAGGTCAACGAAGATGAGGTAAGCTAATGCTCCTCCCCTTTATTCGCCCCCATGGCCATTCCCGTACATGTCTAATGAAGTCGCGTATTCTCACTCGCTCATTAGTGATCTATTCTGGTGACTGAACATTCAAATGAGCAGACTAAAGTGTGGGCTGAACTGTTTGAATCGACGGCGGCCCCGGGCAGGACATACTTTGCTTCTCTGGTTAATCTACTACAACAAACCTTTACTCGCACTGCTTCTGTTGACTGGATCGATGCTTGCTTATCACTACTCATGTTTCCGTAGTGCACTATAGATGGATCGTACTAACAGGCGCCTATCCACTAAGATTTGCAAGCACATCCCGAGCTGGTTTTGCAGGGGCTAAGTGAGGTCTTCCGATAGCTCCGTCTTGTCACACCTCTTCGAGTGCCGTGACGCTGGCTCGGAAAATGATTGAGTCATCCACTTCATTCCTGAGTGTTTCTCTCGAGAATCCCCAAAACCTCTCTTCTCTACTACTGAAGCTATCTACCCCCGCCGCATTATGCCGTAATTGTGCGTACAAAAGCAATTTATGCTCCCCCTAATTCTTCGGTTGCCACGGGTTCTGGTAATGTAACCATTTGATTGATACCCTGTTTAATCTTTGTTTGGTTGTGAAAATGATGAAATTAGTTATCCTTCACTTGTACATTATCTACTACAGCGTGATTTGTCCCTTTTGCCATTGAATTTATTAACCTAATCAATATTCAGCCCAGTTCGGTACATCTACCAAGTACTCCCTACTATGTAAAAGTCTGATGAGAGTGTTAACAAAAAATATCCTTTTCTCGGTATTTACCTCTCAATGATGTATCACGAATAAACAGAGCAAATGCTTATCAAGTTCCGTGGGATGACCAGAACGAAAACCACAAAAATGGAGTGAAGAAAATGGCTAAACTGATAAGCGTTTTGGTGGACTCACCAGTGCCTACGGTGAGGACTACATAAAAGAGTTCTTTCGATTATTTAGGGCAATGCTGCTTGTGCAACATTGTCACCTTTTGTCGTGTGTCTATGTACGCAGGCTGTATTTCTTCAAGACCTTTTTTAAACGCAATTTGGTGGAAGCAGAAACAACGTTATTGTAGCCTGCGTTCTATGACTGCCCGACACGAAGGAAGTAAAAGTTTTGGCGATATTTTAATGGGCTGATTACTTGGCCAACTTAAACTAGTGGCCCCTCAAGTTCGTGTTGTTGCTAAGTTGCAACAGGTGGCGGCAGACGCGGTTGGGGTTCCTCGAAATATGGCAGACCATTATTTGGTCGCCACGTGGGCACTGATACTGCTTGCTATATTATCTTAAAGTTCTCAGCCTAATTTCATATGGAAGGTGAAACAATAGTTTGACGTGTTTGATAGCTCTTCGCTCGAGCACTGCGAGATTTTCTTGTGTTAGGGCTTCCAGTCCTAGATTGCGTACTCCACATGAGGACATACCTATGTGTTAATCGGTGTTTGACGCTTTCTCAGATTGTGATGAGCAACCCAAGCAGTCCAAATTAGTGCTCCGAGGTCGCGCTCCTGTCTGACTGATTGCTAGACGTGATCTTCAAGCTTGCTGACGAATGTGGACCACTTTACCTTTGGACAAATTAAACTGGAGCAGGTTATGAAATGACCCTTCCAAGTCTTGTTGTAGTGCATCTTGATCTACTTGGTCGGCGCTGGCCCGCCACATCGTAACACCATCAACGAGAAGCAAGAAATCCGAGTTACTCAGACGCTTAAACTCATTGACGAATAAGAGAAACGAACGCGACCCCAGCCCTCTTCCTTGTGGAACTCCCCATTGATAGTACTCAGGTCAGACAGCACACTTCGAACTCCAACCTGCACTTGCTGATGCTGCAGGAAATTTTTTTGATCCACCCACAGACAGGGTCCCTAATTCCGTAGTGTTCTAGTCTGTGAAGCAATATGCGGAGGTCTAGAAGGTCCTAGGCTTTGAAGAGGTCCAGACAAATGACCTCCGTTTCTGTCCCTTTGTCAACCGCTTCCGCCCGACTACGGCGTGCAATCAGTAGGTTAGTGGTGCATGATCGATTCTGACCGAAACCGTGCTGCTCCGGTGCTATGTTGAAGCCTACTAGATGATCTACTAATGTTTCACCGAAAATTTCTTACATCACCATTGCGAATATAGAGAGTAAGACCACGACGATAGTTAGCCGGCTCCGAACTACTGCCATTTTTGAAAATTGCATGATCACTCCATGCTTCCACATGGTAGGCACCATTCGTTTATTCAAACACCTTTGGAAAAAAACTCGATACTAGCTCGACTAGCCCTGTTATTGCTACCTTCAGCGCCCTTGGATGAATGTCATTGACTCCAGGAGTACTGTAGATGCGCAGTGAGAGCAGTTCCCTAGTGATTGATTCATTCGCTTTTGTTATCTATTTCCTGGAGCTTTCTTTCTCTCCACCCGTACTCCATATCTGCTTTTGTATTCTTGACTTGTCATTCGTCCTGAGTTAGGTGGATTGCACTATCTCATCCTCTTGCCTGTGAACTTGGTTCAATACAACTGATCAAGCCTTTCGCAGTTTCTCTGTTCCTCAGCTTTCGTTGTGTGCATTAACTTGTGTGACAGAGGTACATCACTTTCGAGACTTTCGAAATAACCCACTATCTCGTACCGAAGAGACCATTGTACCTTTTCTCTGATGAGACGGGTGTCTAAGCTGGTACCATCTGAACTGCTTGGACTGTTGTGCAAAATCTTCTGGATACTAAATACTGTAGGGGAACTGCTGCATCTAAAATCCCTCAGGTACAATGATGTATTATAGCGCACATTTCCTATATTTCATGTCGGCAAGAAATTTCTTGGATTCCAACACTGACTTTACCTCGACTACATGCGGCGGCATGATGTTCCATGTATTCACTGCTCTTCGTTCGAAGCCGGGTTGCTGCTCGATCCGTTTCAAATCCGGTACGACAAACTTGTGCCGGTATCCTCATGTGCTGCTCAATGTGTGCATCTGGCGCAGCGATCTCAACATGACGTAGCCACTAAGATGTGAGATCCGGTGCGTCGTAATGAGGTCAATCCGCACTCGACGATAAGACAGGGTGTGGAGTCCTAGCCTCTTGCACCGATCTTCGTAGGGCACACCTCGCATTGGTTGTATGATTGCAACGTAGAGGCAAGTGCCCATCTCTCTGGACCAAGTGCAGAAGCTGCCTTTGAGCGCCCAAAGCATACGAACTCCGTGGTGGTAAGACCTATTTTCCACGGAATTTAGGTCTTTTGCAAACTGGTCAATTCAGACATTCTCAATCCACTGCCCAAGTCAACATTTCTCTACCCAGATGTTTGTCGAACTAGTAAGGTGATATGCATAAGCGGATTTTTGAGCTAACAGTCTTTGCAACCCAAACGTCGCCAGCGATAAATCGTTTTGTTTCACATATATGTGGGACGCACCTTACTCCGCTTTTTCACACCGCGTTACCGACCATGGCTTTATGTATATTGACTCCATACTCATGCTTTTCGAAATGTTCATAGCTATAAGTGACATCGTGGCGTGAAAGTTCTCATCCTTGGCTAACGTACTCTTTGCTCATCTCGCATTCTGCAGTATGCTCCAGTCGATCCATACGATGCGCGACCAATCACTCCAAGAGTCATTGCTCCAATAATCACTTATAACGCTTTTGTCCCTTCCTAGTATCCTTTCACATCCAGTTCATACACATCCCTGTTGAGTTACATGGATGTAAGCCTGTTTGCAAGTCATAGCATTGGGGGGTTGGTTTGGGGCCATTTCGCCACCGGCTCCTTGTTTTTACGCAAACACCTGCTGTCTAAAGCTGAACACTAATTTCAAAGCATGTGCACTTCGTATAGAGCATCGATTCCCCTTCCATTACATTTACTTAATCAATATTGAATATCGACATAGCGTCCTTGATTTGTGAATGGCAGCAGCTTGTTTGCGCATTTCCTGTTTTATAGTTACACACACAGCCTTTTCTCTGCTTCTACTGTGTTCCATCTCACAAGGATTGACTTCCTCTCCGTTTAGATAAAACGGATTAAAGCAGAATCATCCAATCTCAACAAGCTGTATGCTGATGCGCAACAGCGTTTGAGCGCAATGCAGCAGGAACATGCAGATCTACAAAGTCGACTATTAGAGTCACAAAGCGGCAGAGTGACAATGGAACGGCAATTCGAGTGTCAACTGGCTGATGTGAGATCTGCGGCAAGTTCCAGGGAGAAGCAATTGCGACAACAACTGAAGGTATCCATATGTTGCCCGTATCTTCTTCCTTCCTTTTCGGGTTTTCGCACATATGACAATTTCCCCTCAGTATTATCACTCATTATTTCTGAATAAGACTTCGTGGTTCCTCGCCATTAGATACTGTCAACCGATCGGACTGGTACTAACAATTACATCGTCCTAAACATCCATTGGATTCTACTAATGCATGGCGATGGGACGGACGCTGTTTTTATTGGAACCACCATTCGTCGATAAAGCACATTTCTAGCTGCAACAGTTTATTCAGAGATCAACTATTTGACTTCATCATTTCTAACCATATTGACACCTGCAATTATTTTTTTAATATGTGACCGATTTTTCCACTTCTTTCCAGTTGGTCCGTTGCATTATTGTTCCAATAAGTTTACTTTCGCTCTCACCTAAGCTCCTTATTTCATGCTCACACGCATCTGTGAGTGGCGAAATCTATTCCTTCCCTCTTATACAGCGGTTTCTATTCTACTTATTGTTGATGACGCGCTTTGGATTTGACTTTTGACTCTACTTTTATCCTGGCACACACACATACACATGGTCCAGCAGCCACGCTTGGTTGAGCATATGGATTAACGATGTTATCCATATTTGTAATCGTGCGGACAATACTAGCTACATCTCAACATGGCGATTTCCCTTAGCATGATATGCATTATAACCAAACTAAAGCGCCGCCACTCTCGTTAAAACTGTGTCAACACGACGAGACTAGAACTTAATAAGACGCTGATCTGTTTATTTCTATGCTACGTTCCGTCACACCGGGTGGCACTTTCGTTATAATGATAAAAAGCAAGGCTCATTATCATAACCGAAATTGGACATCAATGCAACATACTACCATGTTCAAAGAAAAAGCGAACTTTTAAAATAGCGAGTCAGCCGCCAGAGATGGTGCGCTACAGCTACCGAGCGCACTTGGAGGCATGCTTAGCTAACAAATTGCTATTTGCCACGTTTCACTCTGACCGTTAGTGGGCAAGCTACGGCCATTGAAGTAAGCAATTGCACAAGTTGCTCGTCGGATTAGTGTCAGAGTGGCAATGAGAGAGTTTGAAGAACAACGTGTGTGTGACATTTTACTACGAACTAGGAAAAACTTTTACGCAGACATTTCAGCTACCCAACCAAGCATACAGAAAGGACTGTGTGTCGCACCCAGTGCTATAAGTGGTTTAAACTTTTTGAACCTGGAAGAATATCGATCGGTGAGGGTCTCAAGCTTGAACGACCTTTCACATCAACAGACGAGCACCATGCCGAGAGAGTTCGTGCTGTGATCCCTGAAAATTATCGTCCAGCCTTTCGATGAACCAGACTGGAACTTAGCATGGTGCGAATGTTTGCGCACCTCTTGGATCCATTGAACTATACTGGGTGGTACCCCCGGGCCCCTTCAGAGTTACCCCCACCAGGCTGATCAATGGTTAGAGGTCAAACTCAGTCTCCTGCTCCACCATGTTGGGGGTTTGAAATGGGGTGGCGCCTATTTCTGTAAAACTTAATCATTGCCACCTCCCCGCTGCTTCGAGGACGGGCTTTTGAGCCAAACGTTTTGGTTGTGGACTCTAACAGTCCTCCTGTCTAGGTCTGGGCGCCCTAGCAGTACCTCAGACCACGTACCACTATGGTTGTTTCTTCAAAATTCAACCACATCTTGCATCCGCCGTCACGCAGCTTATCAAGGGTTGTCCTATCTGCTACCTACAGCAGGTCAGATAAGCGAAATCATGCTACTGCTGGTGCCTTCTTTCTTTATTTTCCACCTGTTTCACCCCTCCCGAACCCCATTTCTAACTTTCCTTCTATACTTCCCAGTTTAATTGATGGCAACCTCCATTTCACTATAGTCATGCCATCCGCTGCTATCATTTCCGCAACACCCACTGGACACCAATCGCCAACAGCTCTTTATAAAGCCATGCTGTCCCGTTTCCCTAGTGGCGTTCACTACCACACTCTAAGACATAGGCCAACCGGCTGCACTCGCACGCACTTTGGACCCACTGGGTATTGACGTGTGTTGTGTGTCCGAAACAAGGATCAAGGACCGTCGTGGGGTTGTTGAATTGACTGCGCTCGGTTTGTCCTCTCGTTATCGGTTGCACACTTCCGAAGACGCTGATGCGGCAGACTGGTCAAGCTGGAGTGGGCATCGTCCTCAGTTCCATGGCTGAGTCATCGTTTGTTGATTAGATTCTCGTAAACATCTGTTTATGTGCAGCCCGTTTGACGACGTCAACTAAAATTGATTCACGAAGTAGCATTAGGTGATGTTTGTGGTTTCCGCGTATGTACCCACCGACTGCAGTTCTGATGCTGCAAGGGACACCTGTCACGAACTGAAGACGCTACTACGCAGTGTTCCCAGTTCATATGTTACAGTTCTTGCAGGGGACATGAATGCGCATGTCGCCTGGGCTCTTCGGAACTTCATCTAGATGGTAAGTATTGACTTAACTCCGCCTAGACGGTCAACGGCGAACGGCTGTTGCAACTTCGCGAAACATCAGCTGTTTCTTCGTAGCACCGCTTTTGGACAGTAGGCGCCAGTGGATGTTCCTCTATAGTGCTGGCCAGCGATGGACCCAAATGGATCACGTTTCTATAAGTTACAGGTGGCGTGGTTCCAAATTGGATTGCCGCTCGTTATGAAATACTTGCGTCGACTCTGATCATGTCGTGATATCCTGTCGTTTTTCCATGAAATTTACCGGGAGGCGTACCAATCGTCTCGTTCGATTGCCAACTTAGATGTTATCCCAACGATCTGTCAGGCAAGGCCACCGGGCTGCGTTGCACGCTGAAATCTCTCTCTCTCTCGCATAACACTAACTTCAGTGGGATCGAATTTTGACCGCCATGCACGACGCGGCAGCTTCTGCTTGCGGCATTATCAATCTTCACCACCAAAACTACTAGAACTTGTTGAAATGCAGAAGAAAAATTCCTGGCTTCGTTTTAGCACAATGCAATCAGACGGACTATAAGGCGCGAACTAAAGCGTAGGCTGCGTTTTGACAAGAAAGCTTGGTGAACCAGTAGGGCTCAAAAATGGAAGAGGCCGGAGCAGTAGGCAACTATCACAAGCTCCTCCAACTGATCCACACCACTAGTCCCAGAAAACCAGGCGTCAGTGAGATAATCAGAGACAACGCGAGTGCAGTGATTCACGATAAGGGGTG
This sequence comes from Dicrocoelium dendriticum, assembly GCA_944474145.2. NCBI lineage: Eukaryota > Metazoa > Platyhelminthes > Trematoda > Plagiorchiida > Dicrocoeliidae > Dicrocoelium > Dicrocoelium dendriticum. The sequence goes on from OX104063.1 coordinate 135,028,022, forward strand.
CCGAATGCCTCGCTGGGCTGAGCACTTTCAAACTCAGTTACCTTGGCCTTTTGCTTCCAGACCTCTTCCTACTCAGGAGTTAGAGGCTGAACCATGGCCGGTTTTTTTAGATACCCCATCGGAGGCTGAGGTCCGAAACGCGATCACAGCCCTTAATCCTTTTCGAGCTGCTAGCCCGGATTCCTTCTCACCTGCGCTATCTAAGGATAGTGCTAAGGTCCTCTGCAAAACACTAACTTCCTTGTTCGAACAGGTCTGGAAGACAAAGACCTTCCCAGGTAATTGGGGTGCATCAATTTTAGTGGCAATATACGAGATGGACAATCTCAGTGACTGTGCTGACCACAGGGCTACTAGCCCTAACGCCGGTTGTGACAAAATTACTACCATCAATTCTCTCCATCAGCTTACTGCAAACGGGAATCCCGGAGTAGGCAAAAGTAAGCACGGTGCTGGGCTGTATAGATCACATATTAACTCTGCGGCAGGTGTTAGAGAAACGTCACACATAGCGCAGACCGACAATATCTCTGTTCCTTGATTTCACGAGTGCATTCAGCTCAGTCGATCGATCTATTCCGTTGGAAATACTTGCGCGGAACGTGTTCCCTGTACTTGAACGCCACGGGCCGCGTCAGGGCCTATGACGACCTGTCGGATATCTTTCTGACTACAAGTGATGTTCATCAGAGTTGCCCGATTTCCCCACTTCGTCATGAACTCCATCATAGAGTTTTCCCTTGCGGACTCTCATGGCACAGCTGTTGAGGTTTTGCCTGGCGAAAGGCTAGTTGATCTCGATTATGCGGACGATATTGTCTTGCTGTTTAATGATGTTGATGCGGCCCAGCCAACCCTGAATAACGTCTCAAAAATTGTCTATTTGGCATGCGCTTCGCGCCTTCAAAGTGAAAATGTTGTTGCAGGACCACAAGACACTTGACGACTCTTGATAGCGAGGAACTCGAGGAAGTTGATCACTTCACTTACCTTGGCAGCTGCATCTACAACGATAGTCACCTAGGCGCTGATGTCAGTTCACGTATTGCAAAAGCTAAAACTGCCTTCTTGAATCTGCGACCTCTATGGCGTCGGAAATGGGTTTCCACCGGTCTGAAAGGCCCAGTGTGGGCCTTCCTACTCTTTGGGAGTGAGACTTGGCAATGAAAAATCAAGTCACTGACGACCAAATTGGTTGCAGCTGGTCCGTCTCGCCTTCCAGGCTAGAGTCCAGGTAACCCGTTTTGTGGTTGGCTTGAAACGCCACAGAACATGGATCACAGTCGGCATCAATGGCACGTGCGGTGTCATCGCCTAGCCGGTCTGCTTGTTTAAAGTGTAGTTACTACTAGTTCTCTGCGAGATAATAGTTGACTGTGACGCAGGGCGTTGAAAGCCACAAGTAAGCTGTCTTGCCGATGCCGCCTTATATTTCTACGATAGCCAGCTGCTTGTGACGGTACGCTGTTGACAAAGTGTAAGCGCCTCGACCCTGAATGTTTGTTTAGGCACTAAAGTTTTATGCTTGGTCTCTCTTCTGTCCCTCTTATTATTCTTCGCTTCATAGATTACCGCGGTTATACAGCAGCGTAGCAATGGTTCATATGGCTGATGTACTGCTGCTGTTGATGATGGTCATGACGACGACTGAGTGGGAGCCAGCATAGAATCATACCACCAAATTTTGTGGGACCAGTATATTGAACCTGTGTAAAAAGCGAACTTTTATTTTGCATCATGACATTGCGCCGGCTCACGCATCGTTCGTTGTATGCAGCTGTCTAGCCAAACATCGGACTCCGATTGTGCCCCATCCACCGTACTCTCCTTACCTAGCACCAGCAAATTTTTTCCTGTTTCCTAAATCTAAAGTCACGCTGAAAGGACGTCGTTTCCAAACCACAGAGGTGATTTTTGGCCAATGCGATAAGGGACCTGCCCACCATCCCTGAATGTGCGTTCCAGAAGGCTTTTCAATAATAGAAACACAGTTGAGAACGGTGTACTGCCAGCAGAGGCGACTACTTTGATGGATGTATTGCTTAAAATGTGCGATGAGCAATAAGATGTTACAACCAAATTGCGCTTACTTTTCGAACGCAGCAGTATTCTAATCTCATCTAACGTTTTATGTCTACTCGACAGTACACCGATCATTCGCTGCTGTCACCCGTTGGATTTTCTCTAATCCCATTCCTCATCTTGTTCATGCTCACACAAACCAGGCGATTCACAAAAATCCAGCTGTCACGGTTTGATCAAGTGCCTACCACACTAACCAGCACGATGGTGCCTCTCCGAACCGGTCGGTTATTTTGTGCATCATGTGTTGTTTGCTTTTTATCTTAGTTCCAATTACACTTTTTGAACCACTTTTACCCGATGGTTGCATTCTTCGACAACACAGCTCCCCCGCCTAGTATGCTAGAGCTGCTGTTAATGTTTTCTTCACACTGTTGAAATCGCAGCGGTAGTTTGTTGCTTTTAGTCGTACTGCAAATTTATTCTACCACGAGTGTGATCTGGTGAATCAGCTGAGACTCGTTTGAGTACACATAAAACCATCTTTTGTAGGTTCAGCTTATCTCACTATCCAGGCCGCTATGTAATATCAATTCCTTGTTGGGAACCATCGCTTGTGTAGCAGTAATCTATCTAGTCCTCAGATCTGTCGGTTCGCTCGCACGTCTCGCTTGCCTGCCAACCGGCTGCCTCGATGTGTATTGTTTGCCGATACTGTCTAGTGTGGAACCTCAAGGTAGTCAGTCAACGACCTTACAAGACCATGAAGGAACACCGAACAGCTACACCGAAGTGCCTCTTGTCGTCTTCCTTGCTGTTTCCTCGGGATCAGTCACATTGATGTCAGGGCAATACATCGTATGCGATGTACAGTCACAAAGCAAGTGGTGCTCTCACATTCGTTCCTTCACTCTGGCCTTCTGAGCATTCCATCTGATGATTTAAGTTCTTGCTCACTACTGTTGACTCATTCTCATGAGTAACCTGGCAGCAAGACAACTGAATCGACTGCACGTTGGTGCACGGTTCAAGGTTGTAAAGCTGAAGTGAACTGTGTCTTTCACTGCATCATCCGGACACGCAACCATTCATTTCATCATTATACGTATTTCTCCCAATGTGGAGGTTTTTCTAACTTCTATCCATTATCTTGTTAAACGAACTGTTCTCTGAGCTTGACAATTTTGTTGCAAACCTTTTGTCACTAGTTGAGGTGACATCATCAGTGCGTAGCATAGCTTAGTGATACCTAATTGTTAACTGGGTAGTCACGCGCGTGGGTTTTTACAGGTCGTCATCATCGGTCCTTTAAATATGTGACCTTTGGAAATGTCCTCTTCGACCCATGCCTCGAGACCATGGCCCATTTGTCTCCGCAGCTGAGATTGCTTTCTGAACTCGTTGTATGGTGTTCTTTTCCATTAAGGTCACTCGACAGCGGTGGGAGTCCTTTGCTCGTAGATTTGTGTAGATGGCGTCCGACTCAACGTGCCGATTGATTGAATTCTTTATGTAGTGCCATGTTTCTAAGAATTCTCTCGCTTTCTTCGTATTTCCATGTGCTAGAGTCTTTAAGTTTTCCAAGTCAAAATGATGACCAGCTTCATCCTCGCGTATCGATAAAAAGTAAGCAGGGGTCATGCCTTCTTATAGACTTCTTATGCTCTGTGATCCGTATGAAAAGCTTTCTTCCTGTTTATCCGATGTAGAGCTTATCACAATCGCTGCAATTTTTCCGATACATTACACCGCTTTGACTACCTGGTTTGATATTGTCCTTCGGTCTTCTGTGTGCCACGGTGGCTCTGTATGGCTGAAGTTATCGTGCCACTAGTTCAGCAACGCTGTTTATGTAGGGAAGTAGTGACCCCCTCCTCCCCATAAAAAACAAACTAAAAAATATTTAAAAACTGGAAGGCAAACTGGCCAAAAATTGCTGCTTTTTTTCTCTTCTTGCTCATACTCTTTCCTATTCCGCCATTATTCCGATGGCAAAATATCTATGCCGCAGCTTGTATTCATATATATATATATATTTATTTATATATATATATATATATATATATATATATATATATATATATATATATATATATATATATATATATATATATAGGAAAGCACTACACATTTTGTCCGGGAGAAATTAAGCACTTCCCTGAAAATCCTTATTTCATCGCTAATCGATTGTTAACTATTATCGCAACGATAAGGGTGCCGTAAGCGTGGCCATGAAGAAGAATTCTGCAGCCAGGCCCGGTCGAAGAACACGAAGAAGTTCCATCCTCCAAATAACTCTCGAAAACATGGTGCATAATCGTTTTCGGTAATTGCCGCATTTCAAAGTGAACCAAAGCGACGACGACGATTCATCATCGTGTTAATCAACCGTATCCCAACGAAGCTTCAATTTGACACGGCCTCAGACATCACAATCATTTCCAGGAACACTTGGAATCACAACAATGATCAAGTCTCACAGAATAGCCCACAAAGCATCCGGAAGTGGGCTCAATTTAATCACAGAAATTACTTGCACAGTGACATTCAGTGGTGTGGAAGAAACAGCGACGGTTTACATGTCGGACAGGTCCAACTTGAACCTTCTTGGACTAGACTGGATTGAAAAGTTGCGACTCCTCGATGTTCCATTGAATCAAATTTGCAATAGAATTCTAGCGAATCCAGACGCATCAACGAACTCGGTCGAAGAGATGACACGTCTGCTGAAACAAAAATTTGACTATGTGTTTCAGGATGGCCTAGGCCATTTCACCAAATTCACAGTGACGCTGTCCCTGCGACCAGGAGCCACGCCAGTCTTTAAAGCTAAACGTCCGGTCCCGTATGCCTCGATGCCAATCGTTGAGCAAGAGCTGGAACGACTAGAACGAACTGGCGTCATCACACCTGTAAACTACGCCTCATGGGCAGCACCCATTATCGTAGTAAAGAAAGCGAATGGAAGAGTACGAGTCTGCGCAGATTTCTCAACTGTTCTTCATGCCGCGCTCGACGACCACCAATACCTATTACCATTACCGAAAGACATCCTCGCAAAATTGTATGGTGGCAGATGTTTTGCCAAACTTGACCTGTCTGATGCATACCTTCAGGTAGATGTTGCCGAGGATTCGAAAGAGCTATTGACGATCAACACCCATCGTGGGCTGTACCAGTACAACCGCTTTCTTTTTGGCGTAAAAACGGCCCCAGTTATATTTCAACAGCTGATGGATACCATGTTGGCAGGAGTTCCTAGAGCCGCCGCATACTTGCATGACATTATCGTAATGGGCCGGACAACGGAGGAATTGTTTGACCACTTGGACAATGTGCTTTATCGTATCCAGTCTTATGGTTTCCGGGCTCGTGAAGACAATGTACTTCACTCCGACCTTGGTTTTATCTTTGAAAAGAATGGCCATCGGCCAGCTCCAGCAAACATCGAAACCATAAGGAAGATGCCTCCACCAGCAGATATTCAATCGCTACGTTCCTTCTGTGGTCTCATCAGTTACTACAGCGCATTTTTGCCTGAGTTGTGTCGCCTGCGTGCCTCTCTGAACAGGCTTTTGACCAAAGACCACGCCTGGAACTGGACCCGAGGGTGCCAGCGGCTTTTTGAACGGATCAAGTCATTACTCGCCCCAGACTTGTTGCTGACTCATTACGATCCATCTCGGGGCACTCTTGCAACAGACGCATCAAATCATGGTATTGGAGCAGTTATTTCACATTTGTACCCGTATGGATCCCAGAAAGCGATCGCTCACGCGACCAGGACTTTGACAAAAGCGGAGCAAAACTACAGCCAGCTCGAAAAGGAAGCATTAGCAATAATCTTTGGTGTGAAGATATTCTATTAGATGCTATATGGTCGCCGATTCAAACTACTGACTGATCACAAACCATTGCTGGCCATCTTCGGCTCGAAGAAGGGCATCGCTGCCTACACGGCTAACCGTCTCCAACGCTGCGCGCTCACTCTGCTGACCTATGATTTTGTGATCAGCTGCCAAACAACCGGTTCCATAGGCCAAACGGACGCACTGTCACGCCTTATACTCCCATCAGCAAGATGAAGAAGACAAGATCATAGCCCCAGTTTGAGTTTGAATCGGACGTCAGGTTTATTGTGAGTGACGCATTACGTGACCTACCAGTGACCGCGGAAGCCGTACGAGCAGCTTCGCGACCCTGTACTCAAGGTGGTAGCACAATTCAACAGGGCGCCTTGGCCACGCACATGTTCGTTAGCCGAATTAAAGCAGTATTGCCAAAGGAGGCATGCAGTCTCCATCGTGGACGGCTGCATATTGTTCTCGGAACGAGTTGTCATCCCCAAGACACTACAAAAGCTCTTACTTAGGAAGTTTCATGCAGAGCATCCTGGCATCATCCGAATTAAGGCGCTTACCCGAAGCTTTGTGTACTGACCATTCATGAACAGACAACTGGAAGAAATGGCTAAAACTTGTCACAAGTACGCTGCGATTTCAAGGGCACCAATAAATCCGGAATTCCATTCATGGCCGAAACCAACGCGACCATGATGCCATGTCCACGTCGATTTCGCAGGACCGATCAACGGCCAAAGTTTTCTCATTGCTGTCGACTCTTACGGCAAATGGCCTGAAATGTTCCTGATGGGCAGCACATCGACCTAAGCAACCGTAACAAAACTACTTTAAAGCTTCGCCAGATTCGATTTTCCAGAAACACTTGTAACTGATAACAGCACACAGTTCACCTCAACACTTTTCACTAAGTTCTGCAGACAAGGCGCTGTCCAGCACATCCGCTCACCAGGCAGAGAGATTCTCGGATACTTTCAAGTGTGCTCTCCTCAAACCGAAGGTGGAAGAATGTATAGAGGGGGTGATTGACCGACTCCTCCTCTTATACCGATCAACACCAAACTCACAAGTGCCGGGTGGAGTCTCGCCAGCACAGGTCATGATGAACAGAAAGCTGCTATGCTATCTGATGCCATTCGACCAAGCCCGCTGCCTTCTGTTGTCGAAAGGGACCGAAGAATGGAATGTGTTTTTAACCGGCGACATGGGGCTAAGCAACAATCCTTCTTGCCAGGGCAGACAGTGCTAGTACGGGACTATCGGACAGGTCACGCACGTTGGACACCTGTTACGATCAGAAGCAAGCGCGGGAACGTTGTGATGTATGAAGTGATCGTGGGGACGCATGCCTACGTTCGCCACACAAACCAGCTACGGTCAACGCTATGCCAACCAGAGGAAGTAAAGCCTGTCGAGCTTCCGTTTGACTTGTTGGTAGGGAGCTTCAACCTGCCAAAGGAGCCTATGGATGTTGGCTGTCAGTCCAGCCACGCAAATGCACCACAGATCCCGGGACCCGTTTCTCGCGCACTACAGCCGAGGCGATGGACCGACAGAATTGGGACACCGTCCAGGAGACTAAAAGTCAATCCCAGACTTTCTTCATACGCCGTAGAGCCTATCTCAGGAGGGGAGGTGACCACGAGAAATTAAGAATTTCCTGGAAAATCCATTATTTTGCGCTACTCGATTTTTAACTATTATCGCAACGATTTTAAACCTGGAATATTCTAAGGTCAGCACGTGATTAGCAACCTTCCTGAAGATCGGCCAAGTCTACGGGGAACAACTAATCTTGGTATCTGACCTTCTAATTCTATAAGTTGGAGGTCATGAGGTGACCTGTAAATATGACCATGGTCTGCCCCCTGTGTACAGCTCTGTTTGACTGCCGTTACCACGTTATTTTGGATAAGGATCTTTTGACTTTTTCCATTGGGTTTGAAGTCGAGCGAAATAGATTAAGTGCATGCATCGGAATTGCAATTGTATTTGTCTGTTCTTGTCTCTGCTTATGCGTGCTCCCCTTCAGTATTCTAAAAAGGTTTCGTGGGTATCCGTTGTTGTGTAACATGCGGTATAGGTGCTTCTCTTCCTTAATCGCGTTGTACTGTAGTTTGTCTCCGCTTTCCTTTTAGTATAGCTTGGATTCTGCTCTTTTTGTGGTTCATCGGGTGATTACTGTGGTAGTTTAATATTTTGGTCCTTGTGTGTCTTCCGTCTGCTCCGTCTGTGTTCTTGTGAACCAAAACATGCAGGAATGATAATTTCTTGGCTTCCTCCAATTCAGCAATGAACTTGATGTCCTCGAATGTGTTGTTGCCCTAATCGTGTGTAAGCTGTACTGACTTTCGTTTTATTATGACAAATATATCGTCAACGTATCGGATTCAAAGCTTTGGGTTGATCAGTGACATAGTAATGTGCTCCAAGTTTTGCGTTATAGCTTTGGCAATAAGCTCTGATACGGGTGACCCCATAGGCGCCCCTTTCATTTGTTGATGTATTTGTCCATCAGAGGTGAAATAAATAGCCATACATAGGTCTTGCCATGCTCGGTTGTTTCCAGAGTAATTCCATCATGGTATCCTTGGCAAGTTCGTGCTTGATCAATGTGAAGAGAGTAGTGACATCAAATGACAGCATAATTTCATCGTCCCTTATGCCGACCCCTCGCAGTTTGTCACTGAACTGTCTAGCGTTGTTTACGCTTTGCTCAGATCCGGTAACGAGGGATTTTAATTTCTTCCCAAGGTTCTTTGCCAGCTTGTATGACGGTGTTCCCGGTAGCGAGATGCTTGATCGAAGTAAAGCCCCGTCTTTGTGTACCTTCCCTGGCCCATAGAATTGTGCAATATTGATATCGTCCGCTTTCATTCTCCATCGTTTTGGCTGGTGATTTAATTTGCCACTTGCAGTTTCTTCGGAGTTGTTTTGTTTCAGGTGACTAGTTTTGAGCTAGAATACCGGTCGATATAGCGAAAGGTAGTCATGTCGGATAGTTGTTTAGCCTTTTCAATGTAATCCGGTTTATCCAATACCACTGCCATGCGTACTTTGTCTGCTGGAAGGATTATGACGTTTTCTTCTCCTTGTAGGTTTCTGAGCGCTTCTGTTTTCTAGATGGAGCTTGTGTTGCTTTGTTTCGGGTGATCATTGGAACAGTTCTTTGGCGAATTTGCTGCTGAGCTTCTTCTGACAGTCCGTTTATCTTCAAAACACATTCTATGCTAGCCAAGTTATCCCTTTGAGAAGCATCCATGACGTTAACATTGGGTCTTTTGATTAACACGTCCCTTTTTAATTGTGTTGAGTAGGCGGTGCTATAAGTTTCCGTCCCATCGTTCACTGTTGTCAAGATCAATCTTCTTAGTGAGCTTGTTCAATTTGGCGCTTAATGCTGTTTTACGTTTTGTTTCTCGTGTTGCTCACTGGATTCAAGCTCTGCGTATTTTTCTGGACCCATGACAATGAGTCAGTTAGTCCCATTATCTTTCATAACTTTTTGATATTTATCTAGTCGATTATGGGCATCTGTTATGATCAACTTTACCTTACGCTTCCCATACTGCCTGGCTAAAGCCCAGGCATCTGGTTGGTCTTGAGCCGGTCTCTGATTCGCATTTGGTGTGAGAACATTTCTCTTCAGGCTTTTATGAAGGAAATATAGTTGTTTACGCGTGAAAGCTTATCGACAGGCAATCTTTTGGCAACAAAGCGCTTGCTGTAGCGTTGTACGCCTGAATAGCTCTGATATAGAAATAAATGTGGATAGCTACGCTATGCCACACACTGACGCACTGATGATGTCACCTCGACTGGTGAGGAAACGTTTGCAACCAAATTGCCAAGCTCATTGAACAGTTCATCAAACAACAACCTGAGCTACCCGCATGTACCTGTATATCTATTCCTTCTTTGCTGCGTTGACCTCTCTCGCTGACTGTTTCTTGCACTGGTTATATCATGGCACCCTCTTATCATGTAATTCACCCCTTTCCCAACACGACTTGGCATTCCAGCTAAGGTCACACCACTGTATTTACTTTGTTTGTTCATATTCAACTATTTCATGGTCCTCTTCCCTGCGAATCGTGTATTCTTTCGAATTTTAACGTTTCCACTCACTGGCTGCAATCCATCTTCTGCGGCTTTTTCTTCATTTGGATCATTTTATTCATCACCTCACCTTTAGGATACCAGAAATCGCCTAAAACAACTACTTCACGATTCAGAGTGCATGCGAAAATCAACCGTTTCGGTGTCAACACACGCTGCCTCTCCACCAACACAGACACAAGGCACGGAGATGGGATTCGACCTTATGTGCGATGAGTGCGAACGCATGCAAAGAACCATTGGGGATCTTCGTCGTCAGCTGGATGAACTCGCATCGAATCACACTGCACAGTGCACAGAACCTAGTCCCTCGGCAAAACAATCTAACACGTGAGTATTGACTGCATTTAGATGATCATTTATATGCTGTGTAATCCAAATGATCCAATTCTTCCATTCCCCTGAGACTGTATTTAAGAGCAAGTATAAAGGTTTCTGTACAACTCTATCGAATTATGAAAATTCAAACGCATTTAATTGCGTATTGTCAGCGGCAGTGTTTGGTCAGTTACTCGTTTATTCTTGTTCGGTTAGGAATTGGTATTGTTCTCATTATTTCTGGGTATAGGATGTATTTTTTGCATTGTATGTGCACCGTTTCACAAAAGCACAAGTTTCTGAAATAATTGTGGATACGTGTTGTGAAACACCTCACTGAATCGGTCTCTAATAGTCCCTCTAGTAGTGTATTCCATAAGTTTACGATTCTTCGTTCTATACAAAGCTGATGTGATAGCTTGTTCATGAAGGGGCCCCTGAGTTTGTAACTGTGTCCTCGAGTGTTACAGGGTTTCCCCAGCTGAAATATTGGCCGCAGTATGGGGGAAGTGATTCAAGTGTAGTACTCGATGGGTCATAATAAGGTCAATTCTTACTCGGCGGTAGGATTGCTGATTACTGGCTAGAAGCAGAAAGTAGAGTCTGCTCTGTGTAGCTTCATCTAATGTCACTCAGGGACAAAGACCCGTTATGTTATGTTGCGCTCAACATATAAAGTGTTTGTCCAGGAACTTCTTAAATTTCGACACCGACTTTGCCTCAACTACGTGCTGCGGCAGGTCTTTCCATGCATTCACCACTCTGCGTTCGAAACAGAGTTGGTGAGCGACTCGCTTCAAATCCGGTACGCCAAGCTTGTACCGTTGTCCTCGTGTGCTGCTTGGTCTGCGCAAATGAAGCATCGGTCTCGCCATGGGGTAATCTCCCCGATGTAATATCCGATGCATCATGATGAGGTCAGCCTGCATTCGACGATAAGTTAGGGTGTACAGCCCTAGTTTCTTACACCAGTCTTCGTACGACACACCTCGTAAGTTGGGAATCAGCCCGGTGGCTACATGCTATACTCGCTCAATCTTTTCTACCTCGCCCCGGGTGATAGAACGATGCGCGGGAGAGCCATACTCTAGCATTGGTCGTATTATTGAGACGAAGAGGCGATTGGCAATATCTTCGGACCAAGTGCTGAAACTGCGCCTGCGCGCCCAAAGCATACGAAGGCTGTTTTGGTAAAGCCTATTCGTGTTGTCCATGAACTTTAGGTCGTAGCGTGAGAGTACACCGAGGTCGCGCACGAAAGGCGCGGGATGCAACGGTTGACCATCCACCGTGTAGATTCGACTGTGCTCACACTTACCCAACCTCACGAATTGCGACTTGACCGGGTTGATCGGTGGTTGACCTCTGCAGACCACGTGAGGAGGCGGTCGAGGTCCTGCTGAAGCAGGTCACAATCATTGGGTGTGCAGATTATTCTCCACACCTTCAAGTCATCTGCGAACAACGCACATGGTGATTGGAGTAGCTTAGGCACATCGTTTACATGGATGAGAAACAAAATCGGCCCCAGTACAGTGCCTTGGGGCACGCCACTGCTCGATGGATACCAGTCGGTTAAATGGTTGCCCACCTGGACCCTCCACTTTCGATCATCTAAGGAATTCCTGATCCATTGGTGCAGCGAGCCACCAACACCGCACACCCTCAGCCTGTCGAGGAGCACTGCATGATTTACCTTGTTAAACGCTTTACTGAAGTCAATGTGAATGACGTCGACCGATTTGCCTTGGTTCAGCGCTTGTAACCATTCGTGCCTCGTCAACAGTAGATTGGTGATGCACGAGCGACCTTTCACCAAACCATGCTGTGCAGGCGTCAAGAAGCTTTTCGATTCGCGAAGCTGCATGAGGCTGTTCTTCATGATCTTCTTGACCGTTTTTGCCAAAACAGCAGTCAGGCAGATCAACCGGTAGTTATCCACTTTGTTTGGGTTACCACCTTTCAATATTGGTTTTACGACTGAGCATTTCCAGTCACCCGGTAATATATCAGTGGCTAGTGACCTGTTGAACAGCTCAGTTACAGTAGGCGAGATGATGGCCGATAGGGGCTTGAAAATCAATACGTGGATTCCATCTGGCCCAGCAGGCTTCGTCCCGTCAAGACTTACTAGTAGCTTGCGTACATCCTCAATGCTGCAGTCTAGGCTTTGTAGTTCAGCGGGAGCGGTACTCGTCGAACTCTGTACAGTCATCTGGTCACTTGCAAATACGGAGGCGAAGTGTGCCGCCAATGCGGACGCACGATCTATGCTCAAGGTTAGGGGCTGTCCATCTGAGCTTTCCAACACTGCAACATTGCCTGCAGGCCTCAGGCGCCGCTACACGTAGGCGAAGATCCTCTTGGGCGCAGTTTTTGCAGCGGTTGCAAGCTGCTCTTCTACTTTTTTGTTTTCACTTTTTTGCAGAGATTTCGCTGTACCTTGTACGTCTTGTAATTCTCATCAGAACCAGATAACACGAGTTTTTTCCATAGTCTGCGTCGACCTCGTCGGGTCAGTTTGCTGTACTCCTTGTCGAACCAATGTGGTTCGACTGGCCCAACTTTCCGATACTTCAGGGGCACAAATTGGGCACAAAACGATTTCACTCCCTCTTTAATGATAGCCCAAAAGGTTTCAATAGACGAATCCTCCGGTAAAGACCAGTCCATCTGGCTCGCTGCTCTAGTAAGGCCATTAAAGTCCGCCTTCCGATAGTTGAAGGCTGGCTGCAGCGGGGGAGAATACGGTAGCTGCAGTTCCAAGCTGGCTATGATCATCTAGTGGTCACTCGCTCCCAGAGGCTCTAAGACTTGAATGTCATGCACACTTTGCTCACAGCTGGTTAAAAGCAGGTCTAAGCACGATGGAGTCGCGCGCGCAGTTAGGCGTGTCGGTTGGTTGATGTGCTGTGTGGCCCCGGTTTCAAATATCAATTCCGTAAGTTTCTCTCAACTTCACAATGGCCGGGGAGAAGTTCAGCCTCAGGCCACTGTATTCGGGGTAACTTGAAATCGCCCATGAGTAGGAACAGCGGACGACTAATGTGGTTGCGGACATGCGGCAACCAGTCCAATCAGCGACTCAGTGGACTGCGATATACCACGCCTACGAGCATCTCGCAGCGTCTGAGGTGTATAGAGTCCGAGCCTTTCACAACGTTTTTCATAAGGAAGCTTTCGTAGACTGGACATCATTCTACTTGCGATGTGCTGTATTTTCTCCAGCTTTTCAGTTTCCCACTGGGTTAACGGATGGTAAGCTGAGGTGCCGTATTCAAGGATTGATCTGATGAGCGAGGTGAATAGACGAGAGACAGTTTTTTCAGACCATGTGGAGAAACTGCATCATAATGCCCAGAGCATACGAAGTCCTGCACGATACAATTTCTCTGTATTTTCTAGTAGTCGCACATCATGTCGCGAGAGCACTCCTAATTCTCTGACAGAGGTATTAGGGTGGAGCAACTGGCCGTCCAAGGTGCATGGTGGAATGGCTGCACGTCTAGTGATACTGATGAACTCCAACTTATCGATAGCCCGAGAAATGTCGTATGAGCTTCGGATGACCGATTACGACCAGTGACCATCGTTAGCGAAAGTTGTCTTTTTTCGCGAATAGCAGTCACTGCCACTACTATTCGTGATTTTCCTTCGCTTCTGTCTTACTAGCATATTTCACCCCTTGTGATGGTGCTCTGTTAGTGGTCACAGTACTTTTTATGTTTGCCTTTATTAACTCCTCGGCAAGGTATACCTATCTTTCCCTTACCAGTTACCAGTACGTCTCAGCGGAGCGTGTTGGCATCTTTTCTGGTACTTCTGGCTTATGCCGTGCAACAGGAGTTGTCCATTTGTTTCAGCAACTCTACAACCATGTTTTTTGCACCTTGTTCCTGATACCTTTTCGCTTACATGCCTTCCACTGTGTGTCACATCGACCCAGGATGTGCACACCGAACAATCCACCTTTTTATTTGTCTGTCTTGTGAGTATTGATGAATCACGAGCCTCGTTGACTGACCTGGAATACAGTCGTTCTTCCCCGTTTAAGCTTTATCCTTCCAAAGCAATTCGAAATTTTCTACTTGACTTTGTTGTCATCTAATTTATATTACCACTTTAAGACTCGCGTTTGGAGGACGTCAGTTGTTCAACCTAGCAACGTGTTACTCACCATGGGCTGAAAATGTTCACTTTCTCCGCATTGGCCACTAGATCTTGGACTTATGTGTAACTTCTATTGCATTTGTATCTATTTAGTATCAACGACTGCCAGATATCAATTCATTTGGTAGCGCACACCTGGTATGACTTTTTGCATTGCACTCTAATCGTTTCACTTTTCTTCGTAGGCATACCGTCGATGAGCCGGCGGAAGATTATCAACTCCTCGCCGAATCGCTCAAGGCTGAGCACGCGATGCATGTGCAAGAGATGCAGCGGGATTTTGAACAGCAGCTTCGCTCAAAAGAGTCCGATTTGCGCACTTGTTTTGAAAAGGAGTTGGGTACGTTTGATCTCAATGGATGGCTTCTGGGCTTGGGTTCGTAACTCACATCCACAGCCGCTCCCTTCTCTGTTGGTTAGCTGTTAACCAGGGCATCCGATGCAACCGACAATGGTAGAATGAATCAGCTTCCTTCGAACTTACGTTCCTTCTACTGTATATCGTGCCTCAGTATGCGCGTGGAGCAACTAATGCAACGTCGTATGCGCGTCACGCGTGGAACCGTACGCCGCCCACTAGGTACCATTCGGTTCCGGCCACTCATATCAAGTCACGCACCACCAGCCAGTGATAATCACTCACAGGCTCGTGTCCCCGAGAATTTAGCAGTCGCTTTTTTATGACAGTAACTTATTTGTCATCGTGTACCGCGTCATTTTCTCCAGCTCTGTCCAGTTTTTAAATGGGACTGCGTTGGCACTTGATATATTTATTTTTATGTATAGGGTTGGCGGCATCTGGTTTCGAATTTACCTATCATTACGCCATCCATAGGGACAGCCACAGGACGCCTACGCTTACAGAGGAACCATGGGGGTTTACGCTGCACCACCCACAGCTCCATACACATGCCCTATGTTCAGTGTGAACCCGCTAGAATAAGACCGAGAGGCATGTAGATGCAAGCCAAGTTTCTTCAAGGAAACCGGTTCACACTTCGTCTCACAGTTCACTGTCAGCAGTTTCCAAAAATACACTAGCTGTAGAGTTCACAATGATCGGCAATAGCTCACACCTGACACTCGCACCTTCAAATACACTTCTGACATTCGGAGCACTTTCCCGTATATATACCAATTGTCGAGGCCTCTTTAACAAATTATCTGTGCTTCAATCTCGTCAAGCCTTGATCCCTGCGGACCTGATACTGATAAATGAAACCTGGCTTAACGATGAAATCACAGAGGCGGTGATCGCTCTACCAGCTATGTCCGTTCTACATAGAAATCGACCTTGTAGGGATGGTGTAATTTTATACTATTGCAGTGACCTGCGTCACCAAATCGTTGATGACCCAAACGATCAAGTTGTGAACCCACTTTGGTGCCGCCTGCAACATGGACGTGGCGATACATGTTTACTTGCCCTCGTTTACCGTTCTCCCATGCCCACTCTGGAAATGAACAGCTGTCTAGTTTCTGCTCTGACAACCGTTAGGGCTCAGCCTATCACTCGCGTTCTCCGTGTTGGGGACTTCAACTCTCACGTTCTAGATGTTCCGGTCTCTGCTGGCGAACACTTTAAAGTCGAATACATTAGTCATAATCACGTCACTTCCCCTACGAAATTCAGAACTGGGAACAAGCCGGTCATTCTGGATCTCGTCTTTACAAATGAGGAACTTTTGATCGACATAGTAACAGTGAGTGGCCTCTTGGAGCGCAGTGATCATGCAACACTGCTTTTCCGCCACGCCTGCTGCGCAGAACAACAACAGGAATCTCGAAGAGGTCCGCATAATAACACATCACAACATTTCATCCGACTTCATCAAGACCACTGGTTATTCGTTTCTAGAGGGGCAATCCCCCGATGTCGCTTGGGGGGAGTTCGTCAATCATTTCAGCAATTTTCTTCATCGCATCCAGGCAGATGAAACTTATATTTAAGGGCTCAATTCGATGCATCAACTGGTTGAACTGATGTCAGCATCCTCCCTTACCAGTGACATTTTCAGGACCACTCTAGTGCACCTTTCTCAACAGTATCTAAGCTACGGGCCGAACTTCTCAAAAACAGTCATTCACCAGCATCGAGAAGCAGTGAAAGAATTAACATCAACTTCTCCAGGCCGGACAATGGATGGGGTTGTGTACTCATTTACAAGTCAAACTACATGACAAAGCTGCGCGCTCTCTGGGATGACTCCAGTAATCTATGATTGACTCGATACAAAAGGACAGCACCATGCAGGAAGAGAGTAAAATCACCAACTTGTTAAAAGAACTGAAGCGTTGCAACCGTATCGGTTGCAATTTGTTTTGCCGGTTACCGCCCTTCGGCTCACAACTACCTCGGATCTGCGGACTTACGAAAGTACACAAAGCAAACGTCCCACTATGCCCTATAATTGATATGTCTGGGTCAGCAGTGCACTCAGTCGCCGAGTTGTTATTTGATCACCTCGATCCACTAAGTAAACATGTATCAAGTCACACAGTGAGTGACATGTTCGAATTCATTAAGCGGATAGAAGGCTTAAACGTGAAAGACAAATTGTTGCTGTCCTTCGATGTGCAACCACTCTTTAACAAGGTTCCGCTGATGGAAAGCGCCAACTTTATCTGCGGGTATCTAACTGAAAACAACATCACAATCAGCATTCCCGTACAAAACGCCAAAGAACGAATCTTACACTGCAAATTTACTAGACAGCTCTTGTTTGATGCGAATTATTACCGACAAATTGACAGTGCTGCGATGTGGTCGTTTTTGGAACCGCTATTTGCCGACTTTTTCTCGCAAAGCTTGAAAAATGACCTATTCAGCACCTAATCGCATCACTTGATTGCTATCAACGATATATGGATGATGCATTCATTATTTGGGATACACATACTATGTTCACTTATGGCGGTAGTTTAACAACCTCCATCCATCGTTATAATCTACTTGTGAGACGGAAGAATGCGATAAGCCACCGTTTATGGACACCTTGCTGTGCCGATTTGATTACGCTTCGTTGGTACGAAGGGTGTACCCGAAGCCAACCTGGGTAGGACAGTATACGACCTTCCTCAGTCCTGTGCCGTCGTGTGTAGCTTGTTCTATCGGGCCTCAAACATTTGCAACCCAGACACATTTGAAGTCGAAAAGCAATTCATCGTCAGAACGCTGGTAAAGAATTGGGTACTCTACTGCATTCATCAAGAAGCACCCCATAGTTCATGTTCTTCCTGCATTGACAGCGACTGTGAGAAAAAGGACGTTTTCCTGTCAGTCCTTCTCAAAGGGGATATCCCCCTTTTGATTTGTTGCATCAAAAATTGTCCGCCGCTGTGAACCAGAGCTGCTCAGCCGCTAGAGTTCATAT
The DNA here is from genome assembly GCA_944474145.2 of Dicrocoelium dendriticum. Classification (NCBI taxonomy): domain Eukaryota; kingdom Metazoa; phylum Platyhelminthes; class Trematoda; order Plagiorchiida; family Dicrocoeliidae; genus Dicrocoelium; species Dicrocoelium dendriticum. Next base: position 135,045,885 of record OX104063.1, read on the forward strand.
CCTTAGCGAGACTGCGCCACTTCATGGAAAGCATTCCGGTTCAGCCCGAATCGTTTGTCCCATATCAATTCACCTGCATCTGTCGTAGATCGAACGCACGACCAAACGCCTGTCGAGGTGGATAGCGGAGCATTGCCCTGCCTGTCTGAGGCATGGCACTGTCAAGACGATCCAAAGCTCAGTTTTGGTGCACCTTGTGAACAGTGAACATCGTGTTCAAACTAGGAACTCCATCAAAAAACTTCATGTTGTATTGAAACGGGTCCCTAAGGAACTCAGAAAACCTTTACTGGCAAATGCAGTAGCCATTGCGATCAGAAGGCTGAGGTCTGAGCCGTGGAAACCTAGGGCGTTGGTTCGAAATTTGACCTTGTCATGACCGTGGACCACTCAACTGACTTTAAGCTATTTGATCTATGGCGATGTTCAAATATGGCCACTGGCTACAGCACCTCACAGACCCAACCCGGTTTAATTGTGCCAGGCTAGAAATAGCTTCTTATTCCAAAGACAGTTCATAATTGTATATACCTGAAGAGGCTTGTCGAAAAGCAATTTCTTCGCAACTATATTTTGCCTTATGTGTAAAAATGACTTCGCAGAGCACCATGAACTGCCCTAGGTAATCGAGTTGTTTTCTCCCGGAAAGAAGTGATAACAGATGGCAGTCTGGAGCAAGTGTGACGACAATTTGGCATGGTTGAACGAAAGGTAATGTGATGTTGAAGTGGACGAAAACTAAATAGTTTAGCCAAAAGAAGGGGATGTTATTCGGACAATTTGCACCCATTCACATGCGAACTTGTTACGGTGTATCTACACTTTAACCCCTACCTCATACATTGTTTCCATTCTGCAGTCCAGTTTCACTATAGTTTTGATCTGAAGCACACTGAAGTAGGTATTCATTTTTCCCAACAATTGTTTAGACTCATAGTTGCAATTTAGCAGGTAGCCTGTTCCCGATATCCGAGTACCTTATCAAATAAAATTTCCAGCTTATGATTGTTTTAGTTCTACTTGTAGAAAACAACTTTCCCTTATTCCTGATGTCATACTTCCATTCTGAACGAAATGTATACTACTGTGCAGGACACGTGCGCGTTTGTACACTATGTCGAACAGAAACTTTAGGCCCAGTTTCAATGTCCGTAGTCACTAAGGTTTTAATTTAAGCAGTATACAGCGCTCTGAATAGTTTGGCGTTGAAGATTCACTAAGTAGAACTTTGGTGAACCGACGCTGCACGTTCTCCAGGTATTAGAGATAGCGTTTCCTACTACTGCTAGAAATCATCGAACAGTATTCCAACAGAGGGCACACGCAGATCTTGACTACATGAACCTTGGATTCACACGGTGCCAGGGATTTGAACATTACTGTTTGGCCGGCTTCGGCTGCTATGAATTCGATCTTGCCAAAATTCAGGATGCTCGAATAATGGTTGGCTTTCCGCAGAGGTATAAGCAGTCCATATCAATTTTGCATCGATACGCTAATATTGTGCATTTATCCGCAGCGAATGACATTTGCCAGTTGTCACATAATGTTTCGAGAGCCAATGAGTCTCCATATCTAATCTGAAAGATTAAATGCGTACAGTATCTTGCTATCATCAACAAAAGGTAGGGTGTACCATTTTTTCTAGTGTCTGTTATGTCACTAATGTATATCAGGAAGCGCGGAGGACCAAGGGTACTTGGATCATACCACTAGTAACAGGCAGCGATGTTGACCTGTAGATACCTATTTGAAGTTGTTGAGTGCGATAAGCAAAGTATGAACTAAACAGGCCCGCAGAGTTCATGTTGTCAAATGGTGACAAGTGGCCACGCATCACTTTATCAAATGCTTTTTGCATGTCAATAAAAATACTGATAGCTCCATGGCCATTATCCACAAAGCTTGTCAAACAATCCAGGAATTCCAGCTAGCATGTTTGACATGATCGTTTTTGTAGAAAGCCATACTGAGTCTGGTTAATCAGGTTTTGTGAGTAAATGGTTCACTCTCTTTGACTATGCGCTACCATATTTTAGCAAAGAAACTGGTAGGCCGTCCGGCCCAGGATAAGAACATGGTCGTAGTCGGTCTATATGGTGCTGAACACCTCTACACTTGTGAATCACTGTGTTCAGTTTTACACTGTTATTGGGCGTATTTGACAAGGGTACATCACATGGAACAGTGAACAATAAACTAAAGTGATTATTTAGAGCATCTGCTATTCTCCAAGAATCCGAAGTCAGAGATTTGTCTGGTAGAATACTGGCGGAAACTGTATCGGGTTGGGTTTTACTCCCTTTTCGCATCATTTTAACTCAGTCTCTGGATTTGTTGTCAGACTCCAGAACTCATTTCTCTTCAATTATTACTTTCAGTGCGCGTTTTAACTCGACTTCAACAAGGTTCTTGTCTTGCCTTATTAACAAGAAATCAAGTGTCCGCCTAATTTGAGTATGTATTTTCTTTAATTTCTTTACTAAACCATTTGCACGTGGCGTTGCTGATAAAGCATTTTTACTCGGTTGGTCTGGTCGGCGCAAGGGTATGTAGGATTTGTTGGAAGTTTGCGTAGGTTTCATCAACCGAAGTCTCTGGTTCTTTTGTAAACTTCGGTGACTTGTTTCCATTCTTGACTGTCGCTCGTTTTGCCGATCTTTCTTGAACCTTTCCGTGGACAGCTCATACCACCCGTCGGTCAGTGACAGGAAAGCCATCTCAACGCATGGTGAGGGAAACTTTGGCAAACTTCAGATTTCGGTTGATTTTAGCATTTCGACTACCATGCTTGTCGCCTCAGCTTCCGCTTGCACCACATCCAAAAAGTTGGTTTTCTGGCAGCGAGATCATTGCGGCCTGGCGTGTTGTCAGTTAGGAACACACAGGGAGAACTGGTGGATTCATGGTGCTGATGAAACGGAGACAGCAACAGCTATTAACTACCATGAATTTCCATTTCTCAATAGCCGGTGGATAATGAGTCAACAGCTGGGACACCCTCTGCTTCGTTTGGCGGAGCACTTTCACGAGAAGCTCAGTAGAGTTTTGCCTCCGGGCTACTTCGCGCTCAAGTTACATGGATTGGACCGTGTTGCCTTAGTGTAAACCATCCATCTGCTTCTTACATTCAAGACGGCCAATTTTGTACCGTTGGCTCCCATTCACATTTGCTTACGCTGGTTTACGGCTGTTGAGGTTGGTGTCATGTGGTTTCGGATTTGCCTGTTACTGTGGATTCCATAGAACAGTCGCAATTCACTCGCACCTATGGGGGACCGTGAGTGGGTTGCGCTGCACCATCCACAGCTCCATCCACACACCCCATATCGAGGATAAACCCAAAGGAATGACTAAGAGGCATGTGGATCGGAGCCACGTTTCATCAACAGAGCAAACCCATACTCTCACAACATGCACAGCAGCAGCATCCCTGTCTACTTGGGGAATCATGCCTACGAGGCGTACACAAAGCAATGGCTAGACCGTTGCCCCTTCCACACCGGATGCAGGGAACCACTCTATTAGTTTAGCACGATCAGGAGAACCATGCACCCCGTCTCCCGCAGCAACGATCAACTGTCTCCCGGATTCAGTATGATCGAGCTGACGGTTTATTGGCCGGTAGTCTCTTTGTAATAATCATTCACACCAAGCGCAGTTACACCGGGGATATCAATCAACAACCAACATATGAAATGCAAACAACTTAACACACAGGCATCCGCACGTACAGACCAACTGCAGCGATGATGTTGCTTATGTACCGTATCGGCCGCATTCTTAGCCTGGGTTAGTAATTGGAACTGGAAGTAGCGTATTTATCAAGCGCTGCGCTGATGGTGCTTATCCATTCATCTGACTTGTCGCATCTTCGATTTTGGCTACTCGTGGTCATGCTGCTAGCTTAGCAGACTGCTTTGGCTGACAGTCGCATCCATATGTGCTACAGAACCATGCGATAGACGCCGATGGGCTAGACCTCATCAACGCCTATTGCTTCCGTACCCTACATTTCTCTTTCTGCTGCACTTGAGCAACCTCCATCTTGATAATCTCAAGTCATTGGCGACGGTCCACCTCATTTGATTCCCAACCCCTGAAATTAACATTAGTTCGTGATCATGTCCTGGTAAGGTAGCTTCGACTTTACAAGGTTCCGCTTTTCCGCATTGACTGTTTCTGTATCCTAGTTGAATCTATGTGTCGGACATGTCCGATCCACCTCAGGTGCTGCAGCAGAAGTATGCAGTCCACTACACACATGCCACTTCAGTGGAGCATTTTCGTGGCTACAACTCTGCTAACCCAATGGATTCGGAGAATCCGTTGCAGGTACTGTTGATGAAATTGCTCCAAATAAGTGACGTCCTTCCGATACGGCGTTTAGCTTTTGCTGCCGTAGAGCAGAACCGATAAAACCATAGGCTTGTATACTGACAGTTTCGTCCCAACGTCAGTTGATAATTCTTCCACACGCGACTTTCCAGCTTACCAAATGGGGCACCGGCCTTCGATACTCAGATGAGCAGCTCTCACGCCATATACAGGTTGGTAGAAAGTACGCTCCCGAGGTATCAAAATCTCGATGAGTTCTCCAACACTTCATCAATAATCTTTATTTGCTTGCAAGCCCACGGATTTCATTCCTGTCGACGGTTGAAAGAGAAAAACAGTCTTATTTGTGTTTAAGTTGATCCTGAGCTAGGGCACCGGCGAAGTAAAAACCGTCATGATGTGCTGCAACTTATCTGCACTGTGTGCAAACAACACACAGTCCTCAGCAAGCGGCAGTCTACGGATGGTTGTCTCGCACAATAGGGTTCTCGCCTCGAAACGGCGGTTGTTCAGCAACCAATCATAAATACGGCGCTCCACGCGGACACCGTAAGCACAAGCATCAAATGCATACGATATCATCGCACTTAGGTAACTACTAAACAGAGCAGGGTCTAAGACAACCTTGCTTCACACCAGCGACAACTGCAAAGTCATCCGAGGTCTGTTCACTCAGCTGCACCCTCCTCCGCATACCACGGTGCAGACATCCGATTAAACTTACTAACTTACTCGAACAGCCAAACTTACCCAACATCAGCCACAATGTCTCGCGGTTCACTGTATCAAATGCTTTGGTGAAATCAACAAACAACGGGTACAACGGCTTGTGTCTACATTTGCTTCTGAAGTTCGTGATCCGTGAACACCATATCTACGGTGCTGTGGCCCAAACGGAATCCGCATTGGTCTTCCGCCACGTTCGGTTCAACGACCTGTGTGATGATGCGGTTGAGCAAAATTCTGGCGAGCACCTTCCACATACAACTGCAAGTTGATGCCATTAACATATATTTTTTGACATTTGCATGTATGGCTCGCGAAATGAGCTGTACAGCAATATGCCATGAGGGGACAAATCTACCGACATAATATGAAACACTGATTAAAATAAAAACTCTAAACAGTGACCGGAACCGCGTCAATTGTCAACATGTGTGATTGGGTGCATATTATGTAGGGCGTGAGGATGCGTCTCGCATGTAGGTGTCATACACCTCCAAAGTAAGACGAAGCGTCGAAACAAAGAGGTCAGAGATATCAAGTGATGTCGATCCGAGTGCAGTAAGATGTTTGGCTGAAGTAAAGTATATCATCCCTTGATTATTGATAATGACGTGGTGGTGAATAATATTCATCGTCTCAGGAACTTGTTCGCGTATTTATCACGATGTAGCTGTTGCATCCCCCTCGATCCATATTTATCCACTTTCGATTTCTAACACGCCTGAAGAATGTTAGACAAATTTTCCTTTTGTCCACAACTTTCGCGGCAGTTGTGAGAAGCTGGGTCATTTGTAGGTCTTCCTCCGCTCCGTCTTGGTACAAAGAACGCATCCCCCCGGTAGTTGGACACCCCGAATGAAAAGACGTGGAAACATCCTAATGGGGTCCTTTAGCCAGTGGTGCGCGGAAGCTGCCGTAACTACATTTCCTAAGGAAGAGCCATCCACTGAAGCGAAGAAAGCCTCTTTCCAGGCTTCCGCAGCTGAGCTCTTATCCATGACGACACGATTACCATTGGTAACAGTAGAACACGCTGGACGATGGATGGCAGCGGCTGCAGGGTTCCCGATCGCCCAACTGGTAACTGGATGCCAATTGGCAAGATGTCATTCCAGCCTCTCCTCCCGCAGCAGAGGAATATTCATGGACAGACAGGGAATACTCAGACCAAAATTCCCAATGGGAGCGTGAAGATATGCAATTGAGGTGTCTGACGGCAAACGCAGCCACTTTCTGACCTGCGACCTGACAATGCGATCTAACCGCTTAAATGTATTCCGAGGACCCGCTGCGAGAGCCAACTGATGAACATGTTTGGGCAACAGTTAAGTTCTCGGAATCTCCAATCATTGCTGTGGTTTAAGCGGCGCCTTGGTGACTTCGTCGAGTTGCACAGTGATGATAATGGCATGCCCAACATCTTAAGCTTGTCATCTGGCTGAATAGAGGGAATAAAGCATTCGTATCCAGCATGGTCTGTTTGCGAGCGCCATCAACAACTATATTTACCAGGAAAGATTTTAGGTGATTGACGCTGAGGCCGACGCAATGCAGTCATTGATTAAATCGTTTTAGGTGATCCCTGAGTGAAATGCGATCTTTCACAAAAATGATCACATCGTCCGCATAAGCGAGGTACTCAATCGGGCCAGCCGGTGATATCCAAGGGGAGGTGGCAACTCCGTGTAAAACTTCCCCGATGGACATTATGAAAAACAAACGAGAAAGCGGATCTCCTTGTTCGACCCCTGTATCGGGATGAGGCTTAACGTCATTAAAGGCTGGGGACGCGGAGCTGCAACACGATGCCAGGTAATCCAACAGTAGCGGCGCAGCTCCGAAAACAGCTACTGCTCAAAGTAAGGAGTGGTGATATATATAATCGAACGCTTTCGGGATATCCACTGCCGCAAATGAAAGGGGGGCACGAGCGGGGTGAGAATAGCGAAGAACAGCATGGAGTATAGACTAATGCTTCGAAAGCCATTTTTACAAAGGGTGCTAAACTGAAGGCGGTCGGTAGGGAAAGCCGGGACCTAACAAACCAAGAGGATACGATGAAGGCGTGTGAAGACAGACGAAACAGAGATTGGACGGAATTGATCAGGAGAATTTGGCTGGGAGACTTTGAGTACGAAAGGGATCCGTGCTGCATTCATGTGAATGGGAAATTGGCAGGAAGCAACAAACAGTTGAGAAATGAAGTTACAAGTTAGGGATCCATCCTTGCAACGTCCGCGGGCTTGTTGCGGTCTATACCAGGGGCCGAACCCCGCATCTTTTTGCGAACACTGCATCTCCTCCAGGATACTCGGTTTCACTAAATCGTCATTAGCTGGAAGGAATCGACGCGGTGCACCTTCATCATTAGCAGGAGGTCTGGAGAGTACATCCTTCCAAAATTCCGTAAGGTTTGGAATGTTCTCGTCCTCATTAAGAAGGGTGCTGCGCTGTCTTCCGTCAATCACTGTAGTTGCGGCATCTTTCCCGCAGGTATCGTAAAGACGCTGTATATGGTCATATTGAAGGCGTCGCCGGTATTGATTGTTTCGAATTGTAGTAACACTTACTCGTTTTCTCGAAGGCCTACATCTGTGTAGAAACAGGGTAACACATACGTGATCCTCGATCCATCCGTAGCGAATGGATTCACGAGCTTCAGAAGCATGGAGTGTTCCTCCTTGGCTGGAGAGGCACCGCTGGAAAGAAGCTGTTGGGCCGCTAGCAGCAGAGTGCAGAATACTGGTGTTGGCGCGGACGCAAGAGAAGCTTCACAAATAGAATTCGAAACGGCTGCTTGATCTTATTTTGTCATGGCCGTGAGGCATGTAACGATTGATGATGTGGGTGTCAACGTCGAGGAATAGGTCAGTGGGGCCAGAAATCCAGCTGAAGGATCGCTAGAGGAACCGAGAGCAGGCGATTGCACCTGGGAGCGTACTGTTGCCTCTGGAACCAACGCTGTAGAGGGGTGAGGCGAGGTTGCAAAAACTACAGAGGCAGTGCGAGAAGGCATGAGGAAACGCCGATGAGTGTCAGAGAAGGGGATGGTCACCACAGGATTGACTTCGTATGATACTCGAGGGGCTTGTGTAGACAAATCGACGTTAGTAGTTAATGTGCCCTGAGGTTGATGGGATATATCGGACTTTGCGGTTGGGAAGTCGACGTTCTTACGGTTCCTTGCGGAGACTTGATTGGAAGTTGGGTTCCGATTGGTGGTGGCGGAGAAGCACGAGAATTAGACGTGTGATGTCGATGAAGCACTATCTAAGTCGTTGTTAGCATTTCCTGATACTGTCACTGGTGAGAAAGGGAAAGATGCGCCGCAATCGTTCCTAAAGCATAGTTAAGGAAGGCAACGTAGCCGCAAAACATGAGGCTGCTAAAAGTAGGGATTGCTCATTCATGGCTGACCATATGTCACCTTGCTTCGGTAGCCGGGCTAGACAGTCGGCATTGTAACTGGCAGGATGCTGATGTCTCAAATGGTGTGAGTGGCCATTTTTAATCATAAAAATACGACGGCATGTTGGGCATTCGCAACTGGAAGTATTCCTAGCAGGAGCCGTGGCGTGAACTCGTAGGGTTCCTAAGATGGACTGCCAAATGGCGCTGCAGGCCGCTCCTAGATTTAAACGTCCTTCGGCACAGCGAACAAGAAGGAGGCTGGGAGGTACCATAGGTCGTCGCTGGATCGGAGGTGGGAGATGTGGATGTTGATAAAGCAGTTTCAACAGGACGGACTGTCCGTGGTGGTGGTGGTGGTGGTGGTATTGGCGGCCACAGAGGGAGACAGTCAAGTGGTACCTATGGTCGTCGTGACACCGAATATAGGGCTACGGGTGATAATGGTGAGTGTGCACGTGACGGGTGGACGCGGTTTCTAGAGCTGGCTATGGAGTCGGCAGAGGTCGATCCGTTTGATTTGTTGAAAGAGCAACCAGCGAATCCACTGCTCTGACTCTGCAGGCCTGGGAACGAAAGGGGACAGGTGGGAGCCTGCGCTGCGGACCGTTCATCGGCCCCTATCCGCGGCAGTTTGCTTGCTTCGTTTGCCTTGATACAGTGGTCGAACGTGGATCTTCTTCAACTTAATCGACACTTCCTCATTAATTCGCACGCGTTTCACCAAGTGGTGCAGCATATGTAACAAAACTGGTCTGCCGTGTTCCAACACTTTTGGCGATATCCCCTCGGATCGGGTTCACATGCCGTTACTCAGCTGAGCAAATGCTCTCTGCGTCTCATGCGGTGTCCGTGTGTCAGCCAGACATCTTCATCTCATGTTGTTGCAGCCCAATTAATCACTGAACGACTGTTCAGGAAACAGTCGAAGTGCTTTCACTAGATCTGCATTGTGTCTGCAGTCTGCGTGCATATAGCGCTTAAAGTAACATCTAGAATCGTCAACAGCGGCTGCAAGTTGGTTCCCTACAATGCTTTCAAGGAGTCATAGAACTCCTTATATTGGTTATTTTTGGCGTAACATTCCATTTCTTCCGCCTTCTCTGTCTACCATGCATTCATTCTGCGACGGAGCTTTCGTGTCAGTCTTCGACGCTTCTCGCGAAACTGACGCCTTTCGTTCGTCAGCAGGGTCCTCCGATTGCGCATTAAATATTGCATTCTTCTCCGAGACTAATGCGCGAATGGTCGCACTGTTGTCATCAAACCAATCTGGCCGGTTACAGTGAGCGCTCGATAATTTCCTCGGCCGCAGCCGTTACCTGTTTTCGGATGAAGTGCGCCAACTCTCCGACTGATGCGATACAGTCGACATCGCTAAGGCGGATGATTATCCCCTTCTCTAGTTCCGTCATCTCAACTTTATCTATGGGTAAACATTAAATTTATGCTGATTCCAGGCAAGTGAGCAATACATAGCTTTAGGAAAATAGGTGTACAATTTGGTCCGCACAGATTGGTGTTCACTGCCCCACAACTGCACGCACTACACATGGCATGATCACTTCATTCGAGTCACGCTGGCGTACGATGACATAGTCAAGCATATGATCTTGACGGCTCCGTACAAGTAGCAATCTCATTCACACCCAGTACAAACTGTTAGTGCTCATCAGGTTGTGAGTGGCGCAAAGTGAGAGCAGTCGGTCACCGTTCCCATTGGCTGCACCAATATCATACGACCCCGTTACATCTGTCCGCACCGCGGCATCACGCCCTACGCGCACGTTGAGATCACCCCGTAGGAATAGCTGGTCGCTCCCCTACACTGACCGTATCACAGCGGATAACTGAGTGTAACACTGATCTTTCGTGTCACCAGGATGACACATGGTTGGACCCTACTTGCTAGTATAAGATGCGGATTTCCCTTTTCCGACTCGTGGGCGAAGTGTCATCACTATTGATCTGATGACAGTCGGCTCTCCCACCAGGTGTCCATTTCGGCGGTTGGATAGTGCAAATCCGACCCCATGTCCACGTGGTGATATAATGGCTTGTAAGTCAACCAACTACGGCGACAAACCATGAAATCTCTGCCCTCCTGTCCCACAATCGTCGGCCCTCTACGTCTTCCCGGATGGAGCCCTAAGGATGAGGACTG